>CM031238.1:205337090-205456613 GCA_018340775.1 Taxus wallichiana var. yunnanensis | reverse complement strand
TGTTTAGGGAACTTTCAAAAATGATCCCCCGATCAATTTCATTATTCTCTTTCTAATTTATTTTTTCATGATATATATCTCTATTATATGATCTCCTTCCACTTTAGTACTTTTAACTTATAGATCCTCGTACAAACTTGTAAGCCAAAACTACTAAAGTGAAAAGGCGTGAAATAGTTTCAATCATTTAACTTTAAAGAACTAGTATAACCTCCACAACGTAGTAGTAGTAAATAAGAATAAAAATTAAATGGGAGTAAAATTAATAACTAATATAGATCTTCTAGTGCATTATGACATTTACTGATATTTAAGAAAACCTTAAATAGTAGTTACAATATTAAAGCATTATAGATCTTCCAATACACAATAAAATAATTGCACCTCCTAAATGAACCACCAGAAGATAAGAACAAAAATAAATTGGGTGCAAATAAGAAGGTAAAACAATACTATAATGACATGACAATGTATTAGTACTTGAGTTACATGATTGAAGTAAAACTGTATTTGTGAATAAAATTCCTTGTCATGCCATTTTAGTATTGATTTACCTTTACATATATGGGTCATATTTCAATAATGTTACTCAAATATGCCCCTAATGTTCACAAAACATTAAACAAAAATCCATATTTACAATATTATACCATCACAAAGCTTTAAGTGTAAGTTGTTTATATCAATTGATTTATTTCCACTAGAACATGCCAAAAAATAGTCGACACAAACAAATAAGTCTTGGGTACAAAGTAAAACACCTTGACTTTTTGGTGATGTGAAAATTGAAATAATGTGACAAGGCAAATCACTTCACAAAAGGAAAAGTAATGCTAATTTGGCATGACAAGGTAGACACTTCACAATTTTGGGTTTTATTCTTGACATAACAGACCTCATTTATAACATTTATTTCAATATTGCAACTCAAAACAACCTACACCTCCATAATGAACTATCATCAAGTAAGAATGAAAAAAGTCGATGTAAGGGAATAGGTAAAATAATAATGAAATGACATATACAAAATTTTCTTCACAAGTATTAGTGAAGGAAGGTGGGTGGTTTAAAATGGTGATGGATTTTATCATCGACATAAAAACCTCATTTCATTCTTTTTTATTTCAACCATGAAACTCAAATATGCCCTAATATTCCAAAAAACAAAAAATTACAATAACCGAACAACGAAACATGATATATGCGTTTTTAAGTCATTCTTACATAATAGAATGTGCATACTTCAAACTTTATATAATACATAATCTCATAGGCATGCTACACTATATTTCTCACTTCAAAGTTTATGCAATGTATAATTTCACATACAAGCTATGAAAAACAACCATTACTCCTTAATTAGAACTTGAGTACGAAACATACTTGCACTTTAGGATCCATAAGCGAAACTAGTGAAATAGAAAGAGTTGAAAGATTCAAGTTAATATAAAATATTTGAAGATTGCAATCAATGTAAACCCATAGCTTCATAATAAAATAGAGTGGGTGCAAATAAGAAAGGAAAGGAATATTTAAATGGAAAGATAATGCATTCACTTCCTAATTGTGGGTTTTATCCATGGGATAAAAAACATCATATTTCAATCATGCAACTCAAATATGCTACCTATTATTCCAAAAAACTATGTAAAAGACTGCAATAACCCTAAGAAATATATAAGACAACAAACAAATGTATACCTAGAAAAGAATTCAACACAAACAAATAAATCTTGGGTGTAAAACAAAACATATAAACATAGTGATGGTGTGAAAACACATAGTTGGAAGATCTCTATCACTCAATGAGAACCGACATGACCTCTAAAATTAACCAGTAGAGCCTCTAGTATTAACCAACATCAAGTAAGGATGAAAAAAAAATCGGTGCAAAGGAGCTACAAAATGTACGAGAATCAAGTATGAAAAAGTCAGTCAGAGTTGAAAGGAGTAGTTAAAGTGATACTTGAAATGACATGTTACAACATTTGCTTCATAATAATTGGTAATGGAATGTGGGTGGTTGGTGGTGGAAACCACATTAAATTTGTTGCATGCAACATCTAAGATCCTCAAATGTTTTCAATGCATTGTCTTTTGCACCTTTAGGTGTCAAATATATATTTTTAGATATTATAATTATAATGTCTTTTATGCACAATTGTTGGCTCATGTATGAAAATGGGGAAATTTAAATTTCATACGAAAACATGTATTACATGGATATGCATAGTTTAAATATTCACAAACGACATCTCCATAGCATATCAACTTGTTGAACTATGCACAAAAGTTATTTTTTTGTGAAAAAACAATTTAATTAGCATTATAGGGTTGTAAAGTTAGGGTGTCAATAAATGGTCCCCTTTCCTTACCACAACCATTTTTTAATCATAATTGAGAATATTTATCCTCTCACTATTTTATTCCCTTCATTGAGATGATGCCCAACATACTCATATTAGATATAGACACTTTGGTCACACCACAACACATAATCACGTATTAGATTAAATTTTATTGTCTTGACATGAAGCACACATAGTTAGATTTAGATTCAACACAAATTTTATAGGAACCCCTTTCATTTTTGGCACAACCAAGTGTATTCATTTCTTTCTTACATTGTCCATATTTTTGTAGTTTTTTTAATTGATTTTTACATATAGACATGTTTAACTTGTGTTTATTTCTATTCCTTTTTAAGAGCACAAATTTATAAACATATGAGAAAATATTCTTTACACCATATTGCATGGAGCACTAAATTTCTCTATTTTGTAGGTTGTATGAGATGGAATATGTGATAAGTTAACTTCTCTTCTCCATTTGATTTTCATCTCATATTACATGGACATTGAATTTGAAAACTCTCAATAAATGATGAGATAACTACATTAAAAAGTTTTTATGTGAGTTTTTATTTCTCTTTACTTTTATATTTATGCATACGCACATATCAAAGTGGGGAATTATATAGACACATAATTTTGGTTTGAAACCGGTCAATTAATTTGGTGTTAGTGTATTTATGTGTCTATCGATTATTGATCCAAGTAAAGCTCTAATTGGCACATGTTCCCTTGTGTCATCACTTTTAGCTTTCCTTTCTTATGTCTTCAACCCTTTATTGAATCTCCTTTATGTACCTTGTCATTTTATCTTCATTTTATGCCCATTTGACCATGTATTTATCATTTCCATCTCTAATGACCTTATTTTTCTCTCCCCCCTCCTCTATTTTGGCCTAATCTAAGGTCTTGAATGCTTTGACATAATTTTGACCATTTTCATACCATAAGAAAATGGTGACATCTCTACAAAAATGTCCCCTTCCTTTTATGGTCCATTTCAACCCTTAACTCAATTTTATTGAGTTTTGTGCTTCTTTTGTTCATCTTTTTTGGCAATTAGATATTGACTCAAGCGTGCTAACATGTCCTAACTTAAATTCAAGAAGTCTATAAATATATAGATTCATTATTGAATTTAGGAAAAGATGAAGGATCGTAAATTGAATTATTCATTTTTCAAATGAGTGATATCTCAATTATAATACAATTCTAATCTAGTATAATCTATTCTATTTATGAAGCATCTTCATCGTAAAATTCTAATTAGATAATTATTCTAGCCTATACTATTTTTTGCATGTATCAAAAGTATAAGGGTTAGAAAACTTGCATACTACTAATTGACTATTTGATATGCATCGAGTGATATTTTGAAATCATAAATAGCCTACAAATGATGGAGGGATAATGTAGCCCCCATAAACATCCCTATTTTAAATTATTTTTGTAAGGATATGAATACAATTGCAACTTAGATAGATGATATATAATTCTTGGTGATTCACATAGATTAGACTAAATGAGAAAAAAATGTAGATTAGGTTGTTAATAGTGCATACATAAAGTCAAATCCACCTCAAACTAGATAGAGTCATTTCCATAAGATTCTTTCCATTTTTGTATGTTTATTACCTCTAATAATATGGTCCAATCTCACAAAAATGGTCATATTAATTTTCTAGTATTAAAGAATATTTTTGGTAGATTATGTGTAAACATTGTTTCTTTTATTTATGAAAGTCTTATAAGAAAATAAGTGTTTATGTGTTTATTGACATATATCCTTATAAAATTCCATGGTATTATTACGAGAATGTAAGAATGGTAATTTCATGACTAAATTGTCTTGTGTAGGGAGAAGAAGGTTAAAGAGGTACCGGACTAGTTCTTGTTATACCTATGCACTTCTTGGAATGGTGTAAATATTATAAGTATTGATGTGGCATCAAATATATTGTGCAAACAACTAGAAGATGAAATAGAATTAGGGAACCTTTGACTTTACACAAAATGTATAACATATATTTAGAGGCTCGTGTTAAAAATAAAGACTCATCTAGATACCATACATCCAACTATAAAACCGTGAGGTTATTTTGCATATTGTGGAAGTAATACTCAAGATAAAGAGTGTGAGGATTCTTATTCAATAGTGCACACAACCTCAAGAAAGTGCAAATGGCGAGATCCTATTTGATCAAATCAAGATTATAAATAAAAGTTGAAAATAAGACACCTAATTAAAATATTGTGAATTACATAGCAAATTTGTGTTTGCATTGAGTTTTGCAATGTTATGGGTCCTTTGGAATATTTAATATTTGCAACACGTTTAATCTTTTGTGGGTAGAATGTAGTTGGAACCTATTATTGCAAATGGTTGATTGTGTCTCTATATGAATGCATCACCATACTTGAGAAAGGAATTAAGAAATCCTCCAATGAAATGGTCTAAGATGGAGTTGTAAAGAGTATTGTAATTAGATATATGCATTTGTTCAAGAAGGGATAGTGAAATTGAATCACTTGGGAAAACGGTAGTTTTTTTATTGTTGTAAGCATACATTTATTGTGTTTGTGTAATAAAGTAAATACAATAGAGTGTGTGAGGTTATGTGTGTAATTTATTGTTGAATAGAATGCATTGTTGTTATTGCAATTTCCCTTGCATAATGGCCTAAGGAATCCCTTCATTAGGAAATCTACTTATAACTACATCATTTGGTAATAAAGAGAGGCAAAACTCGGGATTAAGAAACTTCTCCATATTTTTAGGTGGGTAGATAACTAGAGAATTGAGAAAATGGTGTGATTTTTAGGTTTTCAAGAGGGTGAAACTTTAGTTATGTAGAGAATATAGGATTATACCAAGACCTAGAGTAGAGCAAGGAGGTGTATTAGTCGCGAATGTGGCCACAAGGATTGATGATATTTTGGAAATTTTGTGAAAAATGCATATTGAATTATTTGCGGTAGAGGGATATAGAAAAGAGGATTCATCATGAGGGATGTTATGAGTGACACAAAAGAGGAAACATAAGAAGGAAGAAGGTGAAAGAAGTGGTTATAGTCAACAATAATTTGATGATAATGAAAAAGGTTTCGTAAAGCCATGTCAAATATTTGAAGAGGAGTGTGAATGGAATTTCCTTGTTTTTTTGTGATGTTGAACATATGAGATTTAATTATTCATCTCATGTAGATAAAATATTATTTCAGTTTGATGAGGTTATAGATGAGAAAAATGTGACAATCATGTAGACCAAGTTGAAAGGTCAAGTGTAATTGTCATTGAAATAAGTATAGATGGAGTGTAAAATAAAAGGTAAAGAATGTATCATTAAAATTCAAGGTGGTCATAACAAAATGGATAAAAAGGTAGTGTGGTATAAAAATGGGATGTAGTGGTTGATCCAAGATGAGATAAAGATAGTGAAGATGCACAAAATGGAAGAATCCTACTAATATTTCTCAAGAGTGGAGGAGAAGATAGTGTCCTATTAAAATACTACAAAGGCCAAGGAGAGACTAGTGGTGGTAGAGAACCAATGGTGTAGGATGATGAGGAAAGTGAGAGACATGGGAAAGAAAACCATACTAGAGGAAGAACCACTTAAGTGAGAGGGAGAGGTCAAGGTGGAAAATTCAATGGTACATTTTTTTGTAGCAAGATAGGCATTAAGATTTTGAGTGTTCGCATGTGCATAAGGATGATAGGAAGATAAAATATATGAATGCACAAATCATGCAAGATAATGAAGAAGTTGTTGCATTAGTTCATCATAAAGATGGTCCTAAGTAAGGGAGGTATTGTTTACTTGAGAAAAATCTTGAAGGTTGTAAGAAAGAAAGATGAGTTGTAATAAGAGAGACAACATATATTCCAAACAAGATGTAAGAAAAGAAGTAAATTTTGTCTAGTCCTTGCCAATATTGGAAGAACAAATAATTTGGTGTATGTAAACATGGTGTGGAAGTTGGGATAGAGGCACAAGTTGCATCCATATCCTTATTAAGTGATATTGTTGGAATGAAAAGATGGCATTGTGCAAGAGCAATGTGAGATGGAGATAAATATTTGCTATTTCACGGAAACAATTATATGTGATAAACTGATAATACACTAAGAGTGTGAAAGGATGGACAAAGCCACATTCTAAAGCCTATATGGGAAGAAGACTTAGTGGCACACTAAATTCATTTGGTTATGTGCAGTGAAGAGTAGATAATGTGGGATGAAAGCATAACATTTGCTTTACCACAATACAACATTGCACAAAGAGGATATTTGAGCATAAATCATAGGATGCACAAAGGAATTATCCAAGAGAAGAATATGTGGAGAAGAGAAAAGGCACCCGTGTAGACATAGGAGGTCATCTTAAAAATGACATGGACAAAGGTGCAAAAGAGAAATAACCTTATAATTCAAGAGGTTGGTCCCATACCCAATTGCCACTACATTTGTAAGACATGGAGTATATGTTGGCACATGGACATGCCAAGACCTTATCAAAAGGTTAGATGGGTGGGCTCTACCACTCAATCCTCATGTGTGAGCACCGTGTGAACACCTAGCTCACATATTTTCTTACATAGGGTGTATGGTGCGAGAGCATCCAAGTTTACATGTAATTTTACATAAACCAAAAATATGTTAGATTAGGAAAATAAGGTATATAACATCACACATGTATTTTATTAAACACATAAAATTCATCCCTTTTTTTTCTTACATCTCGTTTGGTGCAAAGTTTTAATTTTTGTTTTGTGTAGCATGAGAGTGAACAAGTGTTACGTTTTGTGTTTGTACATATATTGTGTGCAAAATTGGTAGATATCCTTAGAAAGTTTCTTTTATTATTCTAAATCTAGGAAACTCTTGAAAGTTGCACAAATCTACAACTTATGATGCAATTCATAAATGGTATGTTCATGACTAGAAGGTCTTGCCAATAAAAATAGCATTAAAGAGGTGTCACAACACGTTCATATTACACCCACACACCTTTTGGGATGGCCCAAATATTATAAGCCTTAACACATAATCAAATGCATTGGCTAGATAATTGGAACATGACATAGAACCAAAGAACCTTAAAATGTGTGCGACAAAGCACAACTTATTTTTAGAGGATAGTGTTTGAAAGTGAGACTCATATGGATACCATATAATCACCTACAAAATGGCAAGGCCTTTGGGATTTTGTGCGAGAGATACTCAAAACAAGGTGGCGAGGCTTCTTGCGTAATAATACATACAATGTCAAGGTTGTGCAAATGGCAGGATCACTAGTTGGTCACTTGAGGTTTACAAATGAAATCCAACGGTGATTGACTTTATTAAATATTAAAAATTGCAAAGTCGACCTATTTTTGCATCGAGTTGTGTCATGTTTTGGTCCTTTTAGGTTTTTCCTCATTTATATTTGCACCACATTTAATCATGTATGGGTGTGTAGTTGGGGCATGATATTGTAAATAGTTTATTATGTCTTTGTATAAACACATCACCATACTTGAGAAAGACATTCAAAAATCTCATGAGGAAATAATTTCACTAATTGCAAGTAGAGATGTGTACAAGTCTAGGAATAGATAGTGGGATTGAACCACTTGGGAAACATTACGGTGTTTGATTGTTGTAAGTGTATGAGTATTATGTGTATGTTATAACCCGATTTGGCGAGTGTGAAGTTGTATGTAATCACTTACACCTAGATTAAATAAAAGATGTTGCTAAAGTTGTAATTTTTCACAACTTAAGTTTGTTCAAGTTACATAGTCTAAGATATCCCTTCATTAAAACTCCTAACCTGTAATTACATCATGCAATTCTTTTAATTTCAACCTCATTATATTTTAACCCTATTTTTCTAATGTATACAAATATTTAATTATTTCCTATACTTTTTATTAGTTCCTACCATATATACAAGTTACTATACCTTTCACCCAACTTTATTAATCTAATAACTTTTAACCAATCATATTTCAGAATTATTTCCTATATTTTTATTATCTAAACTAAAGACTTCTCAATTATATAAATATATATGTATAGTTAATCTATTTCTAATTGTGTTTAATTTACTTTTAGGGGTGGTTGGTTTAATGTGACATTTATGTCCTTCATAACCACTATCCCCACATATAACCTAAACAATGCCCATAACTTTAAACGGATGTTGATCTATGTGGGTGGTTAAATTTTAAAGTTGGTGGGGTTGATTCTCAAAACCGAATGGACCACTCATGCGGGTGCTTTGGCCCACAATTACCCATTGGTCCTTAGAGAAGGCACTTCAAAATTCATAAATTCATATATATCATTTATTTTATATTTCATATTTTTTATTTTTGAAACCTTTACTAAATACAAACGAAATACACTCCAAAAACAAATCTAAATATTATTTTTATTGGTATCCTTTTAGTGGTTTGAAACTATAGGTTGTGTTGGTACCCACACAAAATGCTAGCCAACATTGACTTGTAAATCGGAATTGCAGCCACAATTTTAAATAGAAAATTTGAAGCAACTTTTGTGGGGAAAAAAGTAGCTACTGCTGATAAGATGTAATATCGAAAAGAGGGACAAAGAGGGGGACGCTGAAAAGAATGGATGTTCTCTGCCTAATATTTTGGTATGCATTATCAAACATGTAGAAAAGTTTGAGCTGAAAAGAGAAAACTTAAAAGAACAACACTTGGGTGGAAGGCAAAGAATGTCTTAAACATTTAAAAATCAACATATTGTGATATACATTTTTAAATTAAAATTGTTTTAAAATTGTATGTTTTTTAACATGTGTTTTCTATAATAAAACTACATAAATAATTTTTTATAAAAAAATTGGAAAAAAATTATTGAGATATTTTATATTTAATATTAAAAACATTATTTTGGATGTTATTTTCTTTTTCAATATTATAAAAGTAAGGTGCTCAAAAAAATTATGAATATTGATAATTATATTTTTAAAATTGTGTAATTGGCATTTGTAAATCCATTATAATAATTAATTGTACCAAATTTAATTTGAAGCACGAATTGTGACTTCCCTCATAATCATGGAAGTGATAAAGAGAAGCATACAAAAGGCACATGAATTGTTTGGTTATTTGATTAGATTGAAAATAGTAGCACGTGAAAGAATAATTACCTTGTAATACTTGAAACTACTAGAGAGGTGTGAGAAACCAAGTTAAATAGATAAGTGTGGGCTTAGTTAGTATAGATGAGGAAATCTAAATGTGTCCTTTAAATCCTGATGTGATATGACAGAACTATGTTATTCTTAGAGAGCCATATTCGATTCCTTGTTTTCTATGCTACTATGGAAACTTAGATAACTTTGAAAAGCTCCACCATTTTAATTAGAAGAGAAAATGAAGACAGGTTACACTACGTAGTTGAAAAAATACTTTTATAATTTTAAAAAATCCCTATCAATGCAGCCATTAATAAGCAATAGATAAAACACATTCCTCTATTGTATAAATAGCAGCTATACCACCTTCGCTTAATTCAATTATTGCAAATTGCATAGAGACAACTTATTTTGCATTTAGTTGTGTCATGTTATGGGCCTTTTGGGTTTTATTCCTCATTTAAATTTGCAACACAAAAAAATTAAGTTTGATGTCCCAACATTATTATCAAACAAGTTGTCATGAAAAAATGCCCTTCTTGGATTGGGAATATAAAAGAATGTGATTTCTAAATCTTGTAGACAAATAACAATTAAACATATTTGGAAAAATAGATGTCATTCTTGTTTCTTCAACAACATTACTCCTCATACAATTGTTATTCACAGACTTTATTCTGACTTTTTGCTTCAGTTCTCCTCCATGAAACAGGGTATGCATTCAACTTTTCTTCATAATGAGAACCTATCAAAGCAGATGAAGGATATCAAAGCTCAACTGAAGCACCTTGTGGACAACGATGAAGACTTAAGCAAGAAAATTAAAGGATTAGATGATTTATAAAAACGCTTTGTGAGGCGCTAGGTGAATTGTCTTGTAGTTGAATTCACTACTACTCCTTTCCAATGTAGCGATTTGTTATTGAATTTATAATATATTTCACCCTTGTGGGTTTCATGTACTTTCGATATTGTATTTCTATTCATTTGTCAATGTAAAAAAATTGTATGGATAGGATGTAGGCATGATATTATAAATAATTGATTATGTCATTATACAAACACATTACCAAAGAAATAATCTCATTGATTGTAAGGAATAATGTAATTAAAGATTTGCACAAATCGAGAAAGTTTTGTGGTATTGAATCATTTGGATAAGATATTGTGTGTTGTAATTTTTCACTAATAATTTTGTTAGGGGTAAGTGCACCAAGTTAGGGAGCCAAAAAGTGGGCAAAAACCTGAAAATAGACAAAATGTGTACACGTTCTATTATAACACGATCGTTATATTTTTCTAGGTTTGGAAATTACCAAGCCTATAACGCGTACGCGTTATGTCTATTATAAATAAAAAAGGAGCCCGAGCCTTTATCATTTTAACTCCCAAATGCAAGTTTGAGCTTAATCGTGTCCTTGCATTTTGTCATTCATTGGATCTCAAGCTCAAATGATAGTCTCTGAATCGTCGGGAAGATTTGAATCAACGATGGTGCCACGGAGAAGAGGTAGGCACAATTATTTTCTCAAAATTGCATTGAAATTTGGTAATTATAGAGTAGAATTTGAATTGAATACATTTTTTTATTGTTACAGTTCAAGGTCAAGGGAATCAATCACAACCAAACCCCCTGTTATTTCATGTCATCCCTCTCGGCCCTCCCATAGTTGCTCAACATCCCTCGGCAAGCGGTCAAGAAGATTTAGAAGCCCACATAGTTGAAAACAATATTGAAATTGAGGATTTAATCAAAAGAATGAGGGATTCACAATCTACAAACCCCCATCGTGCCTCTCTTACAAACACATTGGAGGAATTAGTGGCTCAAGTTGATGTGGCAATGGGAAAAATTTATTGTTGGACATCTTACGAGAGGAGGGTCTTATAGGGTTTATTGTTCCAACAAATTATCATATGTAGATGTAAAGAAAAAGAAATTACAAAATACCTCATATATGCGCCTTATTCATAGACCCCTGCACTAATTTTCCTATTATGTTGTCATGCAAATGGTTTCCCATCCATTGGTGTAATAATTATTTGACTAAAAATATTTTTTGGGACCAATGGTGGATAGTGTTTGATTTTCCACCTCGCAATAACAACGAGGTGCCACTATAATTTTTGAGGAAACTCTATTATGAGTTTATCCTCAATGAGATCCCAAATTATTTTGATTTCTGAGATTTCCATGGCCGAGGAAAAGGATTTGTACAAGATCAACCAGGTGCACAGCGTGCACCTATTCAGCAGGGTAGAGTCCCCACACAAAATTCCCCTCACTCTAAGACTATCCCTCCAATGAATGACGGAGACAGTAGAGATTGATACATTCCACACACTTCAGGGGCTATCTAGAGACCCTTGTTCGACATACGAGGGAGATTTTTGATCCAGATGATCACGGAGGTACACAGAGTATTCCCTTAGGGAGTACTAGCATGAGGCCACATCTTTTCTCGTCATGTGGTAGCATATGTTTGGGGCCCGAGGAGGATGATACTTTCATGCATACTAATTTTGGTGGAGTTGGCGTTGGGGTGCACACGATAATGCCACTATGTCAGATGCCTTTTTGAGCGAGACATTTGGATTACAGTCATCGGCGTCACCTTTGCATGTATTTTTATGTTTTATTATGTGTGTTACAAAAAGATCGAAGTACTTTATTTACTTATATATGTTAAATTTTTGAAATAATTATATTTGTACATGTATGCATTGATATTACAATGCACGGGAGGGGCGTCATCATCTCGACCATAGGTTACGAAGCACCAACCGCATACACATACATTCACGGGTAATTTAGAATGTTAATTGTGTAAAAATTTCAATGTATAATATATATAAATTTTCATATATATATATATATATATATACTTTTAAAAAGTCAAATATATGTATGTTCTTGTATGTTCATCTAACTTTACGTTATACATGTTTGATAAAGATGTTGACTTCACTAAACACCCCATCATCTTTCGCATGACGAGTAGAGAAAGTGTTGCCTCTGCGATTTCATTTACACAAACTCACCGAGGAATTCAAACAACATCTATTTTCATTAAATTGCTTGTGTAATTCATATTATGTTAAATTACATGTTAATAATGTCCTTTGTAGTAGAATTATTAAATTATGTTAATAATGTCATTCATTGTGTATACGCAAGAGTTACTGCATATGTAGTAGCCCTATTTATTTGATTCACAGGCGTGGCGGGGTAAAAAATAGTTCTATATTGATAAAATTAGCTAAAATATTGTCATTACACATACATGAACTTAGTTCTATTTTAGCTAATTCGATGTTTGATTTTGTGATCTTATGTGTATGTAGGGAACTTCAACCCCTCCATTTTGACTTCAAGGAATGGAATCCTCAATCTCATCATCTTCATACCCTCGTTCGTGCTCCAGGAGCTCTCGATGACTCATCGAGAGTGTGAGATGTAAATTCATCGTGAGTGAAGAGATTGCGGTAAGTTTGTTTATTTATGTAAAAACTTTCATTAGCATGCTCTTAAATACATGTTGAAAACATATATAAATTAATTTTGAAAAAAAAAAATATTTGCATTTATAGGTTCAACTACAAAGTAGTATTTAGTGGAAGAGGACTCATAGCATGGGCTCGAGATGATTTGAAGTCATCTTATAGATCTCGTCTTCGTCTAAGAAGGGACTTCTTCGAGTAAGGCCAATAGAGGGATAGATTTTGATGATTAGGAAATATACATATATGTCTTACTTGACATTTTTGTATGCATGTGCATGGCATTGTATGTACACCTATATGGCATTTGAACTTGATGGTATATGACCTATTCGGACATTTTTATCTTTATTGTGCACATTAAAATACTATTTGGAACTCAATATTTTTGTATGAGACCTTACATTTCAGATATAGTTTTGTATGAAACTAATATGATGTGCACTTGACAATATTTAAGACATTATGGATTATTTTTTCATTTATTGGTGATGTACATGTACTAGCATTTTCAATGTATAATATGCATCAAACTTTGGAAATCAATATTGATATAATGTATGTATATAAAGAGTTACCTAATTTGAGTAATTATGCATTCAATTTATCAATGTGTATATGAGTATTTACCTTACATGCACTTCTTCTTTCTCATGGTCTCTTTGTATTGGTTCCTATCTTATCATGCACCTACTACATTCTTCAATGTTTCTTAGTCTTCTCCTTATTAAAACATCTAGAATAAAATCATTAGGACCATCATTAAGACAATTTTTTTGCAACAAGCATGGATAGAAGGATCTAAGGATACCCAAAAAGTCTTACAAGATTCAATAGTTCACTTTTTCCATCCCTAAGGTGCTCCCAAAATCTCAAGACTCCAACTCCTTCTACAACTCCTTAAAGATTTATCATTCACTTCTCTCAATAGTTCAAACTTTGCAAATACTAGCTCAATACACAAAAAAGTAATAGAACATTGAAGCATGAATGAAAAAATCTTTCACTTTGTAATGTTTTGTGTCTTACCCACACTTATTAGTATTGACAGAGAGTATTCAACTCGAAAAGGGTTCATCTTCTTTGTAGGAAAAACATTCAAAGAGAGTCATCACAATTTGATGCCTTTCATCTGCTGATATTTTGAGAATATGTCTCCACATGCATTACTTCAATGTTTGATAATGTCTCTCCAAATGCAATAACATTTTGATTTAGACACTCGATAATTCTTGATTGTCTAATCCTATCCAATTTGTGTTACTACCTCTAAATTTGTATGCATTTCAAGTTATTTGAAAATCACATCACACCCTTCACTAGGCTTTACGACTACCCTTATCTTTTTGAAGGCACTTTTGAAAGCATCCATAGGTTTATCTTAGCATAAATTATCAATGAATGGAAGGTCACTAAACCATAGGCCAGCTGACTCCCATTCATAACTAAACAAGAAAGATTTACTAGGTGATTGATAACCCTTGTGTGTTCTTAGCCATTCCCATGTTGTTATGATTGTAATTTCCATGTCGCTTGAGGCCTTGGAATATTTTGGTGGTAATGGCCCTCTTGTTTCACTCCCTCAACTTTTTCCTTTCTCTCTCCATCGTGCTCGCTTCGCCATTCTTCCTCTACATCCAAAAACATTTCTCTCAATAACTATATATCTTTACAAAAATGTATCGAAATATGAAATAAATTTGTCAAGAAAATCATATCCCGTAAAAAAAGGACACAGACCGTGAAGCATTACAAATAAAAAAAAATTGTATGTCTTGGTATTATGGTGGGATGAGGATTGTCTCTCGAGGATCATATTCATATTCAATGTATCACCGTCAAAGAGGGCAGCTCCCCTGTCAAATGTTTATCAGTATGACGTGGAAGATGAGAAAAGAAAATTAAGGCCATTAATTGAGGTAGGCCTAATGACATGGAAGATGACCAAGGAGCACACGCATGCATGCTAGCTCTGTGAACTAAGCAAGGAGACAAGTGCATATGAGGTAAGTATAGGAAGGAAAAAGTGAATGTCTAGTCTTTAGTGGTTGATGCACTCTTTTATGACTGTAGAAACATTGAAGGAAGGTGTATAGGCACCAAGGAGAGGAAAATTTCAAGGTAAGTCTGTCATAAGCCTAGAAGTTTCTTATTTGCATTCAAAGACTAGAGGTATAATGGTGAAGGGCGATGTCGAGTTAATACTATGAATGAAATGTTTCCTTGATTGTGGATCAAAGTTTAGAAGAAAATGTAGATTTTGGAAAGCCAAACAAAGTAAATTGAACAAAATTTGCATTCTTAAGCCAATCTAGTCATTAAACAAGAACTCCCAGAGATGAGGTAGTCCGAAAGAACCGGGAGATTTTGCCTCCAAAATGACACCTCCCTTAGTTTTTACATGGCCACCCGAAGTGTTGGCATAGCACTCGGTTTAGTCCCACGAGATTCCGTTTAAAAACTATTACATCTGAAAGCTTACACTAATTCAAACTACAATATTTCATGTGTTTACAAACAATAGGACAACGAGAGAACCAAATCAAGATGGAAAAACGAGAGAGAGGATTTTGTGGATGGTCCCTACACAAAAGGTGTAGGATCGAATAAGACATCTCTAGGTGTCACGAAGTCTCAGAAATCACACAGTCGAAGATATAGAATTTTTTTGGTCTCATGGCTCTTAAGGGACTACACTCGGACGAGGTATCCAAAAGCACCAGAGCTTTGGCCTTTGAAATGACGACACTCCCCTAGTGCTTACCTAGCCACCATAATGTGTTGGCGTAATCGGTTCAGTGCCAAGAGATTTTGTTTGTAAAATATTGCATCGAACAACCTTACACTAACTCAAACTACACTATTTGATGCTTTTGCAAACTAATAACACAACAAGAGAACCAAATAGAGATGGAGAAAAATGAGATAGGATTTCATAGAGGGTCCCGACATGGAGGTGTAGGATCTAACGATACGTCTCTAGGTGCCATGGAGTTTGATAAATCACATATTGAAGATATATCATTTTTTGGTCTCAAGGCTCTTAAGGCACTATGCCCGAACGAGGTAGCCTAGAAGAAACGAGAGCTTTGGCCTCCAAATGACACCTCCCCTAGAATTTACCTAGACACCCAACATTTTGGCGTGGTCGGTTTGATGCCAAGAGCTTTTGTTTGCAAAATATTGATCAAACAACCTTACACCGACTCAAACTTGTAATATTTTGCATGGTTACAAACAATAGGAAAACAAGAGAACCGAATCGAGATGGAAAAAAGCTTGAGAGAGGATTTTGTAGATGGTCCCAACATGGAGGTGTATTTGATGAGACATATCTAGGTGCCACGAGTCCAGAAATCATTTTTTGAAGATATAGCATTTTTTGGTCTCATGGCTCTTAAGGGACTATGCCCCGACGAGGCAACCCAAAAGCACCAAGAGCTTTGGCCTTCCCGAAAAAAACCTCCCCTAGTGTTTACCTGGCCACCCCGACATGTTGGTGTAGTCGGTTTGGTGCCACGAGCTACCATTTGCAAAGTATTGCATCCGAAACATTACTCTAAATCAAACTGTAGTATTTCATGTGTTTACAAACAATAGGATGCTAGTGAACCAATCAAGATGGAAAAAACTAAGAGAGGATTTCATAGAGGGTCCTAAGGGTTGATGTGTAGGATCTGACGAGAGATATCTAACTGCCATGGAGTCTGAGAAAATACCTCTCAAAGATATAAAATTTTATGGTCTCATGGATCTTAAGAGACTATTCCCAGATGAGGTAGCCCAAAATCACCGGGAGCTTTGACCTCCGAACCAACACCTCCCCTAGCGTTTACATAAAAACCCCAATGTGTTGGTGTAGTCGGTTTGGTGCCACAAGCTACTGTTTGCAAAGTATTGTGTCTAGACAACCTTACATTGACTCAAACTATAGTATTTCACATGTTTGCAAACAATAGACACCAAGAGAACCAAATCAAGATGGAAAAAATCAGAGATAATTTTTAGAGGTTCCCGATGTTTAGGTTTAGGATCTAACGAGACGTCTCTTAGGTGTCATGGAGTCCAAGAAATCACCTGTCGAAGATATAGCATTTTTTTGGTCTCAGGGCTCTTAAGGGACTACACCCAGACAAGGTAGCCTAGAAGCACTGGGAGATTTTTCTTCCAAAAAAAAACATCCCCTAGTATTTACCTGGCCACCCCAGGCATTTTTCACATTCGGTTCGATGCCAAGAGCTTCCATTTGCAAAATATTGCATCAGACAACCTTACACTATTCTAGCATGCAAATGAGATGGGCTAGAAAAATGTAGACCTATAATTTTCTAGAAACTTTAGGAGATGATATAGGAAGGTTTATTGATGCTTCATGAAAATTTCAAGTCAAAGTTAGGTCATTTGTTCAAGTTATGTGAGTTTTTGTAAAATAGGATTTTGAAAACTCACTATGAGCTGCCTCGCTTCTTAGCCTTAAAAAAATTGTATAGTCTCCTTTGAATAAATAATAGAAGTAATTTTTGTAGTAAATTGGCATAAAAATCATGTGAAAAAATAATTTTCTCAAAAAGAGGTGTGGTTAAAAAGTTATGAGCATTTTGGTGGAGTAGTTTTCTCTCTCCTGGGTGTGCACCAAATCGATAAGAGCAAAAATGTGAGTTTGAACTCCAAGTCTAGTTTCATCACCTCTAGAGTATCTTATTAGCTCATTCATGATGTCTCTCAAGCTCAGAAGGCACTTGAAGGTCTCAATTCTTGAAGGTACAGTACTTGCTTCGACACCATGTCTTAGTGTGAATGCTCTAAGCATATGAAGGTACTAGTTGTTTCAAATGGAGTTTGTGCTCAATGATTTCTCATACCTCTTCTACAGGCACATGGAAATGTGTGTGAGCCTTCTCAAGTTTTATTGACATTACAATTCACTCAAACTCTGATGGCCAAGACTGTCCTGGAGAGCACCTAACTCATTGCACCTAAATCATTGTTCCAACAGTCTTGCTCTCAAATTTCAATGATTTGATCGGTCTCTCATCTTTGACATAGAGTATTTAGAAGGTAAAGAACATAGTTTGTACATGGAATCACTCATTTGAATTGATATATTTGAAAATCCAAGTTGACTAGTTCAGGACTGTTAGTGTTCTCATTGTCTCACTTGAAGATCATACCAAATCAAGTCCATAACAATGTTTTTGTGAGACAACCATCACTCAGAGTGTAGGGCATCAAGGTCTACATCTTCCATGTTAAGTGCATTCATCTGCTAAGAGAAGTGACAATGTTTTTCATCATGGTTCCTTGGTTAGTATTTCCTAGACAATCTTTGTTGCAATGTTACTATTATCCATATTTTGCCCCCATGCCAAATATCAATTGACCATGATCCCGCATAAGAGGAAATAGAGTCAAAAGGCGGAAAGAAAAGGCTTCAAAATTGGCTAAGTATAAAGGTATAAGCGGAGAATGCCAAGTGTCAGTATGGTGCTTCAAGGGGTGAATAGAGAAAAGGTTTCTAAATGAGCGCTAGACTACCGCGTGTCCTAGGGGAAAGCGGACCGTCAGGGAAAAGTTGGTTCTTCGCCCTTGTTATCTCAAAAGGGGTAAAAGTTACAAAATGGCCTGTAACTCCGCCCAAGGAAAAGTCAGCGTTAGAACCCAAGTTAAAGCCAAGGTGGGGAGTCGGAGGGAAAAGTGAAAATTTTCCTTTCGTAGAAAAAGGGGAAAAGATAAATTTTGAGCCCGTAAACCCAATTTTTCCCTAATCTAGCTGCCACGTATCCCACATTAAAGAAAGGGCCTATTTTTCAAACTAGTTTTCCCACCCATTTGTACGGATCATATAAAAACTTTGAAGGGGCATATCTTTCGACTCAAGGCTCAAAATATTGCAAATCTGACACCATTGGAAAGATCTCGGCCTCACCTACGCCATGGAGGTCTGAAACTTTAATTTTGAGGAGGTTAGGTGAAGAAAAATGGAGGAAATGTCTTTGGGCCTTCAATGCAGGATCCATCTGTCTCAACAACTAGATCGGATTTGATCTGTTTTCGTCGTTTCCTCTTCTTTCAAGGTGCTAAATCAAGGAATCATGCAGTAAAGATGGATTTGGGGCATATTTTATCATAAGCATTAATAGTAGTGGTTGAGCTTTAACCCACTTTTCCCGCTTCCCTCTCTCTTTCTTCTCTCCAATCAAATCTATAAATACAAGGGTAGGATTCATTGTAAAGGGTTGTTCATTCTTCTTCCTTGCCCCCTCTCTCTTTCTTCTCCAAGGTCGAATGTGGAGTTTAAGCCTCCTCCCTTGCTTTTTAATGGCATTTTCTACCTCTTGCCCATTAATGGTGTAATATGTGAACTCCTGGAGCAATAAAATTTATTTCGTGATGCATTTTGTCCATCCTTTTCTCATTTTGTTGTCTCTTCTCGCCTCTCACCATTACAGGGTATACTGTGCATATCTTTGATGTCCATTGCAAGTTTTGGGAGCTATGTTTAAGGGGTTTGAAATGGTGTTCTATGTGAACTTTATCCTTGGTCTGTGATGCATATGTCCATCCTCTCCATTGCTCACCTCTCTCCATTTCAGGAAGTTGGGTTTGTGATCAGCAGTTCCCTTTTCTCGGTGCTATCACCTTTGTAGTGTAGGATTTCTTTATTTTCATGTTCTCTCTCTCTCCTTGGTCCCTTGGAATTGTTATATTAGGAGTAGATAGTCGCATTTCCTTCCTTAGAAGTAGTTTAGTGCTAGGATTAGGAAGAGGAACCAGCCTTCTCTGGAGGATCATTCCCATTTGCAAGTCCCACAACTTGGGGAATGATCCAATGTTATGCAAATCACACCAAATGAGTCTACCTTAGAAAAGTAGATTTTAGAGCTCATTTGGGGGTGTTGTGATTTTGCACTAATAGTTTTGGCATGCCCGTGGGATAGGTCTGAAGCACCTTACCACTTCACTTCATCAGGTTCGATGTGCTCTGGGTGAAGATTTTAGCCTTTGGAGGCACTTTCAAGCACATCTGGCGACTCCATCTAATCAAAAACCCATCCTCTAAGTTACAGACCTTCTTCCCATCCATTTCCACCCATTATTTCTTCCATCTCCTTCATCTTCTTCAATCCCATGAAGTTGTGCGATCATGACTTCATTCCTACCATGGAATTCACATCTACAGCAGCAACAGACATTCTAACTCTAATAAGCTTTACAAATCCTTCAAATCGAATTTTGAGAAAATCTAAAATCAGCATGGTTACCCCTATGAGCAGCAATGCCAAAATCAGTTTGGCTATGGAGATTTCCAAGAGCAGGGGTATGTAAACAATGAAGAAAATAAAATGCAAGATGTTGGTCTATTGGAGAAGATCCAAAAAATGGAGATTGGCATGGTTCAGTCAAGAGCTACAGCTTGAATGAAGGCATTTAGAATTGGTTACAGGGCACCTTGTCCATGGGAAGGCCCTTTTCCAAGACATTACAGCCCTCAAGAGAAGCTTGACTTCATGGTTGAAGTGTTGCCTCAGCTTACACAATGGATTGAGGACATTGGGGCTTATGAGCAAAGTGTGAGACAACCTTGTCAATGGGTAAGTCAATCACCAACTCCCTACCTTTCATTTTCTCTCCCTCAATCTTTATCATTTCAGTAGAGGTAAGAGTCAAGCCCCTCACTTGCTGCCCCAAGTGTTGATTTCATTTCTCCATCTCCTAGTCTTCCACCTCATCTCAGTTCTTTTGTCCTTTTCCCTTCCAAATAGTCATCCCCTCCAAAAAAACAAGAAGTTGCACCTCCCTTCCCACCACAAACAATTGTAAAGATGGTTGAACCCCAACCTACCACTCCTCTTGCTTTCCCAAGCCCATGTTGGGAAGAGACTCAAGAATCTAGTCAAGGATAACAACAAGAAGAGGAGCTCAACGAAAAAAAATGATAGACAATTTGAAGAATTGAGCCACAAAATTTGGGTTTACAAAGATCCCTTGATGGTCAAGCCAATAGAGGAGGTCAAGATTGAAGAACCAATGGTGGCTGAGGCTGAGTTTGCAGACAGAAGAAGAGCAAGAACAAGAGGAGGAACAATCAGTCCCAAGCCCCATTGAAGAGGAGCAGATGGGAGAGATCAAATCAATGTTGAGGCCACTTAATGAAGAAGGCATCATTGAAGATTTTTTGCTTTCATTTCAAGGGCTTGATTTGATTGATGAACCCATGATGGAAGAGGACCATATAGTTCCAGAGGCTCTAAGTGTGGAGTAGGCTACAGGGGAACCTTTAGTTCTTCCTCCCACTTCATCCCCTTCAAGCTCTGATGTTGAAGAAGAGTTTGATCTCTCAAACTTCATGTTTGAGGAAGAGAGAAGCCATGGTGAGCAAGTTGTAGATCAAGAGGACACCATGAAGGAGGTAGAGCACTTGTAGCAAGACAACAAGGAGGCAGACTATCTATCAGACTTGAGAGATTGCTTTGATGAAAAGGAGCCCATGGAGATTATATCATTTTCTCCTCCATCCATCTTCCACGCACATGAACTTGCTGCCATAAAGGAGAACATCCAAGGACAACAACTACATCTCACAATGGCCCTCAAGAACCAAGGTTGGAGGATCTTAATCTTCCATGTTCTTCTCAGGAGGAGGAAGGAAACAATGAAGACCCCATCTCTCCCACACCATCCACTCAAGAAGGTCCACAGGAAGACTCCATTCTTGGAGTTGAAATTCAGAGTAATAGGCACATCCATCGGATCAGACCGTGCCCAATCAAGTACTTGGCTTCATTAGAGCCAAGGGAGAATCCAAAACCAGTCATGCCCACTCCAGGGCATGAGGATGAGCATCAAAGTACCAAGGATCAGCTACAATACCTCTGGGAACCAAGTGAACAAGATGATTGAAAAGGTATTTATTTTGTTTCCAGTTGATACCTTGATGGAGGGAGTGGAGAAACAATTTGCAGTTAGCCTTCCACTCCTAATAACAGCCATGTTCAGCTCCAAATCATTTGCATGGCTGCCAATTTTGAGGAAAGGAAGCTATTTTGCACAACCAGTTGTAGGGTTTGTTTAGCTCACCTTTGCTCCTAGCTAGCATAAAGTAGGTAGGTTTTATTTCAGTAGAAGAAGTGCTTATGCACACTCTGCATGTCTCATTTGAGGCATGTATGATTTGGTCTTTGTATATAAGTTTTTTCCGTTTTGCTCCAAGGGTGCATAAGGCCAGGCTCTTTAATATTCATGGCAAGAAGACTCATAGCGGTCTATAATAGTTGCTAGCTCTACAAAAGAAAACAAATGCAGAGCAACTAAAGTCATTTCAAAACAGTCCATTTTAGGGACATATGAAAGCCCCAGAGTTAAAACAATTTTCTACTCTCAAAAATTCCATTTTCAAGATTTCCTTATGAAAATTGAGAATGCGGACTCGAAGTCGACAAAACATAAAAAAGGCATATAGTCGAGGCTCACGGTGGCTCAGGGACTAAGACTTCTAGGTTCATATCGGTTTCATGTTCATGCTGAGACTCCATGCTCAATGGATGCTTTAAGGCCACTAGTCTCTTCATCTATTATGCGGATGTCCCCAGTGAGTCACCAAATTGTTATCCATATTTCTCCCTCGTGCCAAATATTGGATTGACCATGATCCCGCATAAGAGGAAACAGAGTCAAAAGGTAGACATAAAAGGCTTCAAAATTGGCTAAGTATAAAGGTATAAGCGGAGAATGCCAAGTGTCAGTATGGTGTTGATTCAAGGGGTGAATAGAGAAAAGGTTTCTAAATGAGTGCTAGGCTCTGTCATGTGTCCATGGGGACAGAAAGCAAAGTGACCATTAGGGAAAAATTTGGTTCTTTGCCCCTTTTTATCTCAAAAGGGGTCAAAGTTGCAAAATGGCCCACAACTCCACCCAAGGAAAAATTCAACATTAAAACACGAGTCAAAGCCAAGCGAGGAGTTGGAGGAAAAGTGAAAATTTACATTTCGCGGAAAAAGGGAAAAGATAAATTATGAGCCCGCAAACCCGATTTTTCCCTAATCTGGCTGCCACATATCCCACATTAAAGAAAGGTCTTGTTTTTCAAACTAGTTTTCCCGCCCATTTGTGCGGACCGAAACAAACTTTGAAGGGCATATCTTTCACTCGGGGCTCGAAATATTACAAATCTGACACCATTGGAAAGATCTCGGTCTCACATATGCCATGGAGGTTTGAAAATTTAATTTTGAGGAGGTTAGGTAAAGAAAAATGGAGGAAACATCTTCGGGCCTTCAATGTAGGATCCATCCATCTCAACAACTAGATCGGGTTTGATCTGTTTTCCCTCGTTTCCTCTTCTTTCAAGGTCAAATCAAGGAATCATGCAATAAAGATGGATTTGGGGCATATTTTATTAGAATCATTAACAACAGTGGTTGAAATTCAACCCACTTTTCCCGCTTCCCTCTCTCTTTCTTCTCTCTGATCAAATCTATAAATATAGGGGCATGATTCATTATAAAGGGTTGTTCATTCTTCTTCCTGCCCCCTCTCTCTTTCTTCTCTAGGGTCGAATGTGGAGTTTAAGCCTCCTCCTTTGCTTTGTAATGGCATTTTCTTGCCTCTTTCCCATTAATGGTGTACTGTGTGAACTCTTGGAGCAATAAAATATGTTTCGTGATGTGTTTTGTCCATCCTTTGCTCATTTTGTTGTCTCTTCTCGCCTCTCACCATTACAGGGTATATTGTGCATATCTCTTATGTCCATTGCAGGTTTTAGGAGTTGTGTTTAAGGGGTTTGAAATGGTGTTCTATGTGAACTTTATCCTTGGTCTGTGATGCATCTTGTCCATCCTCTCCATTGCTCACCTCTCTCCATTTTAGGCAGTTGGGTTTGTGATCAGCAGTTCCCTTTTCTCGGTGCTATCACCTCTGTAGTGTAGGATTTCTTTATTTTCATGCTCTCTCTCTCTCTCTCTCTCTCCCTTGGAATTGTTAGATTAGGAGTAGATAGTCACATTTCCTTCCTTAGAAGTAGTTTAGTGCTAGGATTAGGAAGAGGAACCAACCTTCTTTGGAGGATCATTCCCATTTACAAGTCCCACAGCTTGGGGAATGATCCAATGTTATGCAAATCACACCAAATGAGTCTGCCTTAGAAAAATAGATTTTTAGAGCTCATTTGGGGGTGCTGTGATTTCGCACTAACAGCTAGATGAAAATAAGATGGTTCGATCAAACTATTGCCATCAAATTAATGCATGAAATTGTTTTGAAAAAGAGGTAACATAGTGTAAGAATACTCATAAACCCTTACACATCACTTGCATGAGAAATTGTTGAAGAAGAAAGTTTGATTTTCATCAAGGTTTCTTTGTTCTGAGAAGACTGTACAATTATCATATCATCATCTTCATGCAAGAAAAATGCTCAAGATCATGTAATTTCCATCATTCATGGTTTTGGAAAGGTGGAAACAAACTTGTAGAACCTCAAGAAGCTCTCACATTTCATCTTCATTCAATTGTGTTGAAGAAATTAGTCTATTTTTCATTTTGAGTAGGTAATTGTTCAATACCCTATCCTAGGGTTTTGTTGAAGGAAGTTTTTTTTTTTTGTGACACTTTTATAAAATGAAATTTGATAAAACTTGGACAATATGCATACATGATGAATCCAAACTCATTGCAAAATATTATAGATCAAATTGTGAAGTATTGAATGAGATTTCTCATCTCAGAAGACCTGTAAACGTGTGTATAGGAATCCCATATTGTAGTTTTTGTTTTCTCAGTGGTTTTCAAGGTTTTTCTTGAAAGTATTTGAAAATAAGTTGAACTGAAGGATATATAAAGTGTTGAAGGTGATATCTCAAGTATAGTTGAGCTTGAAAGTCTTCATGTTGATTGTTTGAACATTCCAAAGCCTCGATCTGCGATTTTGGAATACAACAATAGTATGTTGTTTTTGTAAGAAGTGAGTAATACAAGTTGTTTCCTGATACAATTTTTGCTCGATGGTTGGAAGGTAAAAGGTCACATTTTGTTTGGTACCCACTAAGACAAACTCTTTGTCTCCATGAGAAGTTGAAGAGCTAAACACTTGAGAAGTTGAATTGTCATAAGACTCGTTGAACTTCTACAAGAAGGGATATGGGAGGTCAAGTAAAAGGGCGTGAAAAGAATGTTGAAATGTTGTTGAATGTGGAGTGAGAATTATTGAGGATTTGAAAAATTTAAAAAGATAAATAGACCTATCTGACATGTAATAGAAGTGGTGAACATACAATGTTTGTATTAATCAGTGAAAATGACAGAGTTGTGAGTTTTTGGTTGAGAAAAAGGTTGAATACACAATGTGTTAGGAAAAGGATGATAGAGTTTGAAAATGCTTGAAGATGTGAGCAAGAAAAACAGGGATAAGAGGGAATGACTATGAAGTATGGTAGTGAATGAAGTGATGCTAGTTTTTCAAATGAGATGAAATATACATTGATTGAAGCTATATGAGATAGTGAAATCAGGGTTTGATGCATTCTATATGATAGAAATTGAATACATAGATTCAAAACTTCAATGACAGATGTAAATAAGAAAAGGACAATGACTCAAGGTGAACTATATGATAGTGATGTAAAGGATACATCCTACACCTGAAGTGATGACAAAAGCTTGTTTTTCCATCTCAATTTGGCTACCTCATCTAGGTGTAGTCCCTTAAGAGCCCCGACACCAAAAATGTTATATCTTCGACATGTGATTTTTTTAGACTCAAAGGCACCTAGAGACATCTCATTAGATCCTACACCTCTATGTGTAGGGACCCTCTACAAAAGCCTCTCTTAGTTTTTTCCATCTCAATTTGGTTCTCTCGTTGTCCTATTGTTTGCAAAATGCGCGCGAAAATCGTGCAGCTTGAGTCGAATAAGGTTGCTCGATGGCACGCAATACTTTGTAAATCTTTAGCTTGTGGCACCAAATTGGTTATGCCAACACGTAAAATGGTCGGTGACCAAAAATGTTATATCTTCGACGGTGTGTCTTGGATTCCAGGCACTTCATATGGATGCAGAGCCGTGTCATTATTTCTGGGGATACCTCGTTTCTCTAATCCCTTAAGAGCCCCGAGACCAAAAATGCTATATCTTCAACAAGTGATTTCTTGGACTCCATGGCACCTAGATACGTCTCGTTAGATCCAACACTCCATGTCATTGGCGGGTCCCTCTACAAAATTCTCTCACTCTAATTTTGTCCATATCAATTCGGTTCTCTCGAGATTGTTATGTTGCCTTGTACTCCAAACACATGAAATACTCCGAGGATTTGAGTCATAAAATAAGGTTATCATACCTAATGTGACTTTGCAAACGGTATCTCGTGGCACCAAACCGAGTACGCCAACATGTTTTGATGGCACAGTGAACACTATTTCTATCTTTTTCTCGGTCTATTACAAGATATGGGCACTGGTGGTGTCGTTTCTTCTTCTACCTTGTCCTCTCTTCTGCGTAGTCTCTTAAGAGCCCCGAGACCAAAAATGTTATATCTTTGACATTGTGATTTCTTGACTCCGTGCCACTTAGAGACATCTCGTCGATCCTACACATCCACGTCAAAACCCTCTATGAAATTTTCTCTCATTTTTTTCCATCTTGATTCGGTTCTCTCATTTTGTCCTATTGCTTGTAAAAAGCATGAAATACTGGGACAGTTTGAGTTACGGTAATGGTTATGCGATGTAATATTTTGCAAATGGAAACTCTACCCTCATTAAAAAAGAAATCCAGGTTTACGTGGCACCAAACTTTTAGTGAATCGTGCCAAAATGTACGCCGTTTGGGTGGCTAATGTAAACACTAGGGGAGGTGTCGCTTTTGAGGCCAAATCTCCCAAAGATTCCTGGCTACCTCGCTCGGGTGTAGTCCCAGAAGAGCCTTGAGACCAAAACATGTTATATCTTTGACATGCGATTTCTTAGACTACTGGGCACCTAGAGACATCTCGCTTGGATCCTACACCTCCATGTTGGGACCCACTATGAAAATATTTCTTGATTTTCTCCATCTCCATTTTGGTTTTCTCATTGTGTTATTCCTTGAGGGGTAGGGGAGTTAGAAAAGTGTTGAATAATGTAGTTTGAGTCGGACTTGTAATTTTGTCCAATGTAATATTTTGGAAACAAAAGCTCTTCTGCAACAAATTTCCGATTTTCTCCATCATGTTGGGGTGGCTAGGTGAATGCTAGGGGAGGAGTCATTTTGGAGGCCAAAGCTCTCCCGGAGGTGCTCATTTTGGCTACCTCATCTAGGCATAGTCCCTTAAAAGCCCTAAGACCAAAAAATGTTATATCTTTGATAGGTGATTTCTAGAACTCCATGACACCTAGAGACATCTCGTCGAGATCACACACCTTCACATATGGACCCTTTAAAAATCCTCTCTTATTTTTGTCCATCTCGATTTGGTTCTCTCAATGTCCTATTGTTTGCAAAAGCACCGAATAGTCCAATTTGAGTCAGTGTAAGGTTGTCCATTGCCAACCACGTGAATAATATAGGTGGTTCATACAATATAGGTGGTGAAATGAGAATTTATGTTTGTTGTTCCTTTCTAGTATTTAATTTCCCTTAGCTTCACTTGGCTTTAGAATAATAAATTCTCTATTAACAATGGTAACCACGTGAAGGTGGAAGCTTTTTGACACCATTAACCTACATAAACATGTTAGTAAGAAATTTAAATAGAATTTTAAATCCTACAAAATTAAACAAAATCATTAAAATAAATATTCAAATTAAAAATTCATGAAAAACATACCTTTGTAAATTCAATCCAATGAACCGCATGGATCAACTCTACTCTTGATAGTAGTAAGAATTGCTTCATGATCTAATTCACGAATCTTCCACCAATTCTTTTTTAATGACTACCTCGATATTTGAGCAATTTAATATTTGTTGCAAGAACCAAATGTGAATAGTGAAGTATCTTTCGATGTACTTCATAGTCTTCAAAAACCAAGTGTTTGATTTTTTATAGGATATCATCGAAGCCAAGTTCCAATGACTACCACTAACCCAATGGGATACTCAAGGCCTTCACCATCAATGATTGTGGAAATCAAATTTTTTCCCCTCTACACAATGAGATGAAAAGTAGTTTGTTCCCTCTTCATTAGATTATGTCGCAATAACTGCAAAAACATGCCCTACATCACAAAGTAAAACTCAAGTCAAATTTAAAATACATTAAGATTTGATCATTTAATAATTTATAAATCTAAAACATGACATACATATGTACCTTGTTGCACTAAATCAAAGACTTGGTCAAATTCAGGTGATGTTGTCATATGATTTGAAGACACTTTGCAAGTTGTAATGCTCGTGGAACTTCATATACACTATCGAGTGGAATTAGAGGTCTACAAATCCATTCGTCCACCCATTGTTGTGACTCACATTCATTCCACACAAAATCAATGCATGATATACAAAAACATGTCATGCACCTAGTATAAAGAGTCCAAGAACTTGCATCTGAACTACGGAACTCATGCATATCACTTGATCCTACAATTATCATACAATCTTCATAGCTTGCCAAATGTTGTTCCTCTATCAACCAGAAATATCTACGAACCATTGAACTGTCTTGAGAGCCCATGTTCTTGACACACCAATCAACAATGCTTCTTGCATCTATAAATTTAGCACCATTCTTGAACTTTAACTCTTCTCTTGCAAGTGCTCTTTTCACACATGCTCCTGCACACATCATGCTTCTTCTTTCCCATGTCCCACCTTAGTAAAAATCCAAATATGTTGTACACATGTTTCTTTGTGCATCCTACTTAGTCAATAAAACATATGTGCATTCTTGAATTGTGATGTATAGTTAGTCTGACCAAATGTAATGTTGATTGAATAAAATGTTCCTCTCATTCAAGTTCACATAAAACACCTAGAAACACCCTTACACATATTTTGTAGAATGTTTCCGATCATCACTGATGTAGAAATGATACTCTCTTAATATTTTTGATCTTGCTCAGTGCTTTCTAGAGAGTGCATGCATGTTATATGCACGAAAATAACAACTTGCAACGAGTTATAGTATTGAGACTGAACCTCCATTTGTGATCGAAATGTATAATTCTCTCTGTGAATTCAACTACTGAAACAATAATGCCAAGTGGGAAAGTGTCCTTACTTAACTTGAATTTTCATCTAACCATTGAGCTCTATGTGCGTGCCTTGCATATTCAAAAATTTCCTCTCTCGAATTTGACCAAATATTCTTTTACATGTAATTGTTTTTAATAAGCTCACACCTCTTAGATTATTTTCCATCTTTTAATTAATATGTCACTTGATTTATATTTGTTGAAACCAACCAATTTTTTTCTTATTGAATTTTCACTTTCCTCATGGATATAATTTTTCAGATTTGGCAAGCCACCACATACGTTGCACATTCCATCCAAACATGCTTTGTTATAAAAAAATTGTTTACTTGATTTTTCACAAAATATTTTTGGAATAAATTCCCTTGAATATTTTGGTGGGACATTTAATCCACACTCTGCAAACATGATGTCGATGTATGCAAAACACAATGTATTTGACAAAAAACAACATAATGCGGTGAAAATTCAAAATAATGCATACAACAAGTGAAGTGTACGTGAGTGATTGTTTTTACATAAAAGAGTTTGTTCATTTCAAAGAATCTTTGGCTAATGTTAATTTGTGGATTTTCATTTGTAAACTTAGAGAACAATTGTGTTTGAGTCATATTTAAGAAATGTTTTGCACATGATTCACGATTACGAGAACCTATTATTCCTTTATAGTATCTCTTCTATTATGTGACACCATTGTGTTCTCATTCCAAAATTTTACAATTAATTCTTTTAGAATATTAGATGTATTCTTGTCTTTCCGTGGAGTCTGCTAGAGAAAGCCCAATAGTTAATGTTATTGATGACTCAAGACTTCTACATCTCCCTATTGCTTTCATTAGTGTTTTTCTCTGTTTAGCTTCAAAACACCTTGCTTGTTTTTCTAATCAAATGTTTATTGATTGTTTTATCACTTACTATATAATTAGTAAGTGCATGTCGTGTAGCATTACTATCTTTGGTGCGTTTGTTAGCACCTATAGTTTGGTATGATTTATGTATATTTTCAACAATTGACTCATTTCATCAACAACAATAGAAGTTCTTAACCACTGGGGTCTTCATTGTAGGTCTCTTATTAATTAATTTCATCAATGTAACAAATAATTGACATTTTTGTGTGCCATTTAAATTCACAAAATAATTATCCCAAATTCCCTAGCTTTTCTTCTCACACCTTTTTGTCGAGACATTTTGTTAGGCATTGGTTTTATAATGTTTTCATCAATTTCAATTAAGTGAATTGGTTTTCTTCCCAAAATGATCATTAAGAGGGTTACTTTCTTCTTCGAGTGTTTCCATACAAATTTCAAGATTAACATTTGGATTCAAGTAAATGTTCAACATTTGGATTCTTTAAAAGCTCAATTTTGGATTCTTAGGTAAAACTTTAACATTTGGATTCTCGGGTAAAGCTTCAATTCTTGGATTCTCGTAAAACTTCAACATTTGGATTCTTGGGTAAAGGTTCAACAATTGGATTCATATAAATTTCTTCATCCATACCAACATTTTCATTCAATCAATATCGACATTCATAGAAAAATCATAATTCTCGATACACTAGATACATTTGATACAACAAAAGTACCTTGCCTTGCATGAAGTTTTTGTATCCTCTTCACTTTCTTAATTCTTAGCTCTTCCAATTTCTCTAGTGTCTTGTTATTGACTTTCTTTACGTCCTTACATTGTTTTTTTACCTATGATTGTAAAATAATATATTTTGGGGTAGGGCATAAGATAAAGTACTAAAAATTCACAAAGAATGTGCAGGAATCTGCAGACCAGACATAAATACGACAAAAAACCTATGAAGAAGGGTAAAAAGACGTTGTGGTGCCCAATAAATAAGTAAAGAACATAACGCGTATGCATTTTATTGTTTCACTTTTTCCAAGCCATGCCTCGAGGCTTGGATCCGGTTTAGATCCCCAAACCTGAGACATGGACCTACACAAAAAACACAACAAACCACATGTTTTTGCAGGAAAATGCAAAAATCTCTCTTCCACCATCATAAATCAACATAAAATAGTCGATTCGTTTAAAAACTTATACCACAACGTAGAGTAAACTATCTACTTTCTAAAAATATAAGTTTTCAAATTTCTTGACTAATATAAGGTTTCCATATTATTTATTTTCTAACAATGCCTTTTTATAGCTATTTTTGAAGTTTAAACACGTCTATCTTTTGTCGTATATCCTTTTTTGGTTCATCAAAATTGAAAAAAATTATACCATTGCCCAAACTAGGCCAAATTATATACACATTCAAAAATAAATAAAGCTAATTTTCAATATTTTTTGAGGTAGTTGGGGGCACACGGTCGAGCTTCAGTTATGTTTTTAAATTTAAAATTTTTGTACTAGAAAAATCATTAAAAAAATAAATACTCGCTAAAAATGTAGTCCAAACTAGATGCTCCTAGCTATCTTTCTACCAAAAGTTTTCAAAAAAATTAAATGGTGCTAAAAATGGTGGGGGCACGAAAGTCACTCTGTTATATTTTTAACAAAAACATGAGCACTGTTGGTATTTTAGTTATTTGACCCACTTAAACTTATCTGTTTTCAATAAAATTTAGTAGCTTAGAAACTAAACTCAAAATGCCGTGATTCATGTTTATACAACATCTTCCAATTTTGAGTGTAACTATTTTTAAAAACTTGTACAAATTGAAGTTTTTATTTTTCAAAAAAATGCACCCACTTAAGACCCCATTTTGGTCCCCCAACTTGGTGCACTTACCCTTAGTGCCAATTAATCTAAGGTATCCCTTCGAGTGGTTGTAAGAGAACATAGAACATGTAGAGAATGAGAGAACATGTAACAATACACAATATGTGACACAATAAGTGTATAGGTATAGGTAGAGAATAGAAAAAGAGAATGGAACACAACATGAGATTTCAAGTGGACGGAACACAGAGAATAGAGAATAGAGAACGTAACACAACACACATGGAAGGAAGGCAGGGAATCATGGATTTCCAAGTCATTTAGGGATTTTAGTGGACAAGAATGTTAGGTTTTGGTGTGGACAACTATAGAGATTACCCAAATCTTATCTTATCTTGGTCATAATTCATGTAGAGATGGATCCATTGGTCATAAAGTATTACTTAGCTACGTGTTAAACATATCACTTTTCCACGGCCGTAGAAACTCATCAACAATATTTATTTGTTGTTCTATACATTTGTTTTTTTGTTCTACATGGTCTCGGATATTTGAAAATTGCGAGTTGGAGATGCTTTCTTCCGATTGTTAAATCAAGTGGACCTCAACAAGTGTTGGGAATGACTACTAACCATTTAACAAAATGCCAACATCAAAATCACAAATTACACACAACATTGGATAGTCTACAATGTCTACTAACTATTTGACAAAATGCCCAACAGTAAAATCACAGAAATTACACTCAGCATTGGATAGCCTCCAATGTCTATTTGATGAATTGCTCTTTTAGAAGCTCTCAAATATTGCCTTTCTATGCAATGGAAACCAACCAAACAAATATTGACAGAGCTACTGAATGGATGGAGACGAATCAATTGGGCCAAGTAAAAATTGCAGCTTCAGATAAGAGCGGGAAATGGATATGGGTGAATGCCAAACAATATCGTGGCATTTTAAGGCGCAGGGTCCCCATCTAAAATGGCTACAAGCACGAAGAAAGAAATCTCAACAAGAGACAAAGACTTCACATACTCAAAAGGTCAAAACCCAACAGATCAGCAATAAGGCACTCAAGTTTGAAATGCCCAGGCTACAAGACAACGGAGCAAAGGAAGACACAAGCAACTACAGTCCCATTTCTATGCCACTCACTTGGTCGGCACAATTGCTTGTACAGGAGCTCCTATATGTCAAAAACAGAGTTGAGTATTTGGAAAAAATGGAAGACGAAAAGAATTACAAGCTACAAGAAAGTATATTAGCGAACCAATCTTTAGCAGAAGATAACAAAGTATTAAAAGCGCAGATGGCAGTGTTACAAGAAGCTCTAACATAGTAGGAAAACGAGAATGGCGAACATGAAATCAGAATTGCAAAATATGCAAGATTCAATTAAAGCGAATATAGTCACACTACACTCAAAGATAGCAGAAGCAAGGACAAAAATACTTCAACAGGGTATACTCAGAATTGGATGGTAATAGAAAATGACAAAGATAACAGACCAAAAGAAACCAAAACATGGGCCCAAGCAGCCAAAGGCACATCAGACAAAAGTAAAAATGCAAGTCAAAGCAAAGGGAAAGAAAGGGAAGACAAAGAAAGATAGAAAGAGCAACTAACATAATTATCAGAGGAGTAAAAGAATATGGCAAGAATGAAAATACCTTCAATATTACAACCAATTTTCTAAGAGACAAAATACAATGGAAAGGTCAAATATACCAAGCACGGAGGGTTGGAAAGATGAGGGAAGGGAACATGCGGCCTATTAAAGTTCACATGGCAAAAATAGAAGACAAACAACAAATTCTAAGCAAAAGGGACTTTTGAAAGGTTCACACTTCTTTATAGAGGAGGATTTAACACCAATGCAAGTTGAAGAGACAAGAAAAGAATTGATCAAAGTAAGAGCAACAAGAGATGAAGGTAAAAGAGCATGGTTATATAAAGGAAAAGCTGTCATTGCCAATTTCATGCCTCCAAACACATCAACTAAGCAAGGTAACAACAACGGAAGACCACAAGAACATATAACTACAAGGAATGCAATAAGACAAGTGTGGGTTGAGAAGCAAAAAGGCTCTGCTGTGAGTCTTCAACAACAAGATAAATAGCAAACACAACTCCCCCCTCACCAAGCATGTTTAAAATTGGTATGTTGGAATTGTAGAGGATATCCTTGGAGGAGGGGACCGGGCTTAGAACAGGTTGCAAAGGAAGAGACGTGATATGCCTCACAGAAACTCATGAACATGATGGTTGTAAGACTCCTTCTTTTGATGGCTATATGAAGTTCACGGTTTGGAACAATACAATGGGTAAGGGAAAAGGTTATGGTGGCATAATGGTGTTAATAAAAGCAGTAGAGGGTAGGCATCCAATTGGAAAAAGAAGACACAAATAAACAATATATATGGTTCAAAATATCAGAAAATGGGAGACACATAAGAATTGCAGCTTGTTATTTTGCACCGCAAGGCTCAAAAATCTACAAAAAAGGTTAAATGGCAAGGATCCATATGCAGCTCTAAAAAATGATATAGCTGTGTATTCTCAACTCGGAGAAGTTCTTCTTTTGGGTGATTTCAATGCTAGGACAATGAATGAACAATCTAACATTTTATGCAACAAGGAGGATCACAATCCCATATGGCTCACCGAAGAAGAAACTCATTCATGGAGCAGATGTTCAGAAGATTACAAGGACACCAATCATTTTGGCGAAGAGCTAATTAATGTTTGTGGAATGTTTGATTTGATTATTTGCAATGGTGTGAATAGATGGAAAAAAATGGAAAATTTACATGCAAAACCTACAATGGGGCAAGTGTTGTTGACTATGTCATTTGTTCCCAAAGCCTGATTGATAAGATAACAAACATTTGGGTCGAGGAACCCATGCATGATTTGAAATCAAACCACAACTCAATTTACACAATGATATCTTGGGGATCACAAAATCAATATACAGATAAAAGGCACACTAGTCACCAATCTCCAACAAAGGGAAGAATTCTCATCACACAGGAAAATCGGGTTGTCTTCAAGGAAAATTTAGAATGTCTAATGCAGACAAAAAGAGTCAATGGGTAGAACATCAAAAGTTATGAGTTGACAAACATTATTCAAGAAGCTCTTGGGAGTTGCAAGAGGTCCAAAAACAAGAGGAAAAAATCAAATGGTTTTCCAACAAATAAGTGGTTTGATGAGGAATGCAAAGTTGCAAGGAAAACTCTTAAAATTTCAGCGAAAGAGAAAACAGACATAAAGGCATACAAGCAGATTATTAAGAGAAAGAAGGATGAGTTCATGAGAAATAGGAGAGAAGAACTCATATATCTAGGGAAAAATACGCCGAAGTTATTTTGGAGAGAACTTCAACAAAGAAATAAGCAAACAATAAATAACATTACAACGACTCAATGGCTAGAATATGCAAAAACATTATATGAACAAGAGCAAGAGGTTAAGGCTCCACCTCTAGTGTACACAACAACAAGTCTATTCATGCTACAAGAGGTCAAAACAGTATCCAAAAGTTATGTGCAGGTAAGGCCAAGGACTTATATGAGCTACAGGTAAGAATACCTAAAATGGAGATTAGATATTCTCACTCCTCACATTTTGAATATATTCAACAACATCATTCAATATGGTTTCCCAAATGATTGGACCACTAGTATGGCAATACCTCTTTTTAAGAGTGGAGATGTTGACAACCCAACCAATTACATGACCATCATGATCAATCCCTTATTTGCAAAGTTAGTTGGTAGCATGGTTGAACACAAAATCAGCAAGTGGGCAGAAGACAATGAGAAGAGAGCAAAAGGGCAAGCTGGTTTCAGACCTAAGCACTCCACCTTAGATCATGGTATTACTCTAAGACATATCATTGAAAAAGCGTGGGAGGAAAAGAAAGAAGTTTTTTGTTGTTTTGTTGACTTTAGGAAATCTTTTGACACGGTCCCTAGGGATAAGTTATGGTGCAGAATGCAAGAGCTTGGCATACCATTGCAGCTTAGAGCAGCGGCTCGTAGGCTTTATGAAAAGGTGCGTATTAAAATCAGAACTCAAACAAGCATTTCAGAGAGCTTTAGGAGCGACATTGGTGTTAAACAAGGTTGTCCTCTATCACCCACACTCTTTGGTTTATATATAGACCAACTTGAAGAATTGTTAAATATGGAGGGTGGTGAAGGTATCCAGTTGGGTGAGTATGTTATAAGGCTTCTTCTATATGTTGATGACCTTATATTGATTGCTACGTCTACTCAAGGATTACAAAAACATTTGCTCACACTTGAAGCCTTTTGTAAAAAAGTAGGTATGCAAGTTAATATCAACAAGACCAAGATTATGATTTTAGCAATAGAAAGGAAAAGAAATCAACAACCATTTTTCTTTGAGGAAGTATTCTAGAAGAAGTAACCGACTACAAATATTTGGGGATTGACTTCAACAACAAACTTACTTGGGAGACTTGCAGTAAAAAAGAGAATGACAGGAGGGTGGAAAGCCCTTTATGCTTTACAAAACAAATGCAGAGAAGCAAAATTATGGGATTGGAAAACTACTCAAACCCTTTTTGAAATATTAGTTACTCTTGTTGTACTTTATGGGTGTGAAATATGGGCCAACAACATACCATTATCAAAATGGAAGCAAATTGAGAGAATTCAAAAGCATATGATTACAACAAATTTAAGTTGAAAGTTTCGGTCCCTTATGAGATTCTTTTAGCTGAAACAGGTGTAGTTCCAATTGAAGCCATTGCTATGATTCGACTTCTAAGATACCTCAACAAAATTGAATAGATGACAACAAACAAGTGGCCCAACATTGTCTTCAAAGAGCCATTATGTAGGAGGAAGAGGTCATGGATGAACCAAAACATCAAGTGGATGAAGAAATGGAATATTGAATGGAATACATGGCCCCAAGGCAATAAAGAAATACAAGCATTTGTTATTGATAAGGTCCACAAAACTATGTGGGACAACAGAGGCAGAAAAAAGAGATACTATCTCAAAGAATTTAACTACACTTGTGACCATCAACAAAAGGCATACATCGGGGCCCTCATTCTGTGGAGAGCTAAGATTCTCATAGCTCAACTAAGGACAAACTCCCACCGGCTTAGATGCGAAACATGTAGATGGAAAAGGCCTAAATAAAAATGGGAAGAAAGACTTTGTGTCTTTTGTGTAGATGGGGTAGTGGAATAAAAAAACACTTTATTATAGAATGCAATACCTATAATGACATTGGTTCTAGATATGCAATCAATTTCAAGACTTTGTCATAACTAGAATGGATAACTGAGACTTCATCATCAAGATTAACAAAAAAAAATCTGAATTGGTGAACTCTGAAGAAAGTGGTTTTACTGTCTCATAGACTATTTTTAGCCTCGTGGACGTTAAAATTTTTCTATTCTATTCTATTCATTATAGATACGTGATTAGTTTACTAGTACATTTATGTCTTCAAAACCACCGTCCACACCCAAAAAAATAATAATTTATCACCGAATAACAAACAAAAACGAGGTGAAGAATGTCCAAAACTTCAAACGGTTTATGTGGATGGTTCATTCCAAAGTTGGTGGGCTTCATTTTCAAAACCAAATGGACCACTCATGTGGGTGCTCTGGAGTCTGGCCTTCATGACTCATTGCCACTTTTTGAAGGCACTTCATAATTCTCATATATATTATTATTATTATTAGTTTTTAAATGAGGCTCTCCTTTCTATGCATAACAACCTTAGACAACTTCCAATATATACTATTAAACACCAACTACAAACAAGATATACTAATTTTCTTAACACAACTAAATAATATTATTTTCAATGGTATTCATTTAATGGTTTTTCATACCAATGGTTTTGAAACAATTGGTTAGGTAGTATGTAGGTACCGACACAAAATGCTACTAAACTTTGACTGGTAATTACCGACAATATTTTAAATAAATTAAAAATTCAAAGCGCTTTTCGAGGGAAATAAAGAATAAAAAGACAAAATTTGGACCGTTTACGTGGCAGCCGAATAGCTGGCCGCCTCAATAAAGCAGTTATTTAAAAAATAAATAAACAATTAAAAATTACTTCAAATAATGCTCCGACGCGTGGTAGGTTTGAAGTCTTATACCACGGGAAATATTGCTGTAAACACTTCCTTTACGCGAGGAAAAAATCAGAGATTTCCGGAAGCCAAGTAAAAGTCTAAAGCACTGTTATAGAGCCTGGTTCCATGCGGGTGCATCGCTCTAATTTTGAGCGGTTTCTGCTAAGATAATTCTGGAGCAGATCTCTAAGGTTTGGTTCCACAAATTTTAAAATTTTGTGAAGAAGAAAAAAATTAGGGGCCGTCGATTATTAAAATAAATTGATTAAAAAAATATCAATTAAATTTCATAGCTATAAATTGATATTTTTCTGGAAAAAAATTCCGCAGTCACTGCAAAGCTTAGTCCTCGTCTTCCCTAGAACAGTCGCTGATTCTAACTTTTTGAGAGATTTACAATTACAATTACACGAGACCGCCCGAAGCCGAAGAATAGAAGCAGTTCCCGGGACCAGACATTTGCTATTTGATCGCAGCGATTTTTCTGGCGAATGATCGAATCTGTGCTGCTCTTTTCAGGTTAAATCGATTGTTCTCCAAATTTACTTCAAGATGAGTTGTTTTGTAGCAAATGCGGACTACTTTAAGTTTTTGTTTTGGTAGAGTGAGTGTTTTGCCGTTTAGTGAGATAGATAAGTAATTTAATGCAAAGATCTGGCTGAATTTTGGTTCCGTAGAGTTACAATTTTGATGCGATTGTCGTGCTGGTGATGTTTTTGTTGGAATATCGCAAGCTGAAACGAATTTTGCTTGCGATCATTTGGTGCTTAACCCTAGTCAGTGTAAGTGCTTGTTGTTTTTTGGGACGCGATTTGTGTTAGCGTTTTACCTGTTTTCGCCAAAATTGAAGTTTTTCTTTCGTTTTCCTTTGTGTGAATTTCTGCCGTTTGAAATCGGAAACGAATTTAGTAAAGGTATCTATTGCAAAGATCTGGCAGGAATTTTGTTCAGTAGTGTATGACATTGCATGCTCTTGTCGTTTTGCTGTGATCGGTTGTGTCTTTTTGTTGCATTTTCTCGAAACTGCCCAAGCTGAAACGTTTTCAGCTTCATATTTTGCGATTCGGCTTGCGATGTTTTGTTGTTCAAAACTAAATGATAGATGTGCACGAACATGCTGTGCTTTGCCCGAAATTTACTTTAGCGATTTTCATGAAAATTTTACTTTATTTTTATTTCTCTTGAGAAAAAAATTGTTCCGTTTACAATCGGAAACGGATCTAGCAAAGCCATTTGTTCAAAGCTGTGGGTAAAATTCAGTTCTGTATAGAAGATTTTTCACGTTTTTTTATTTTATGTTTTGCCGAATTCGGCTGTGCATGGTAATGTTTTTGCTCTACTTTTGTCAAATATTGCAAGCTGAAACGGCTTTAGCTTGCTTTCTTCTGAGACTCAACTTACAATAATTTTGTCCCTAGACAGTGTTAGTGCATTGACTTGCTCAATTTAGCATAAATACGTGTTTAATTTGTCACTGCTTAGAAGTCTTTTTAGCAGTGTTGGTGATTTTTTATTTTTGTTCCCTCTGTATGATCTCTAGAATTGAGTTATGTGAGGTGTTTATCACAAAGATCTGTGTGTATTTTGTTCTTCACGGTACTGTTTTCTCTGGAATTTGGTTGTTCGTGGGTTATGTTTTGTTGCATTTTGTTAAAAATATTGCAAGCTGAAATCGTTTTAACTTTGCAAAAGTATCGTAGTTAACTCTAAACAGTGCTTGTTTATGGTTTTTCTGATCTTTGTATGAAAAGTGCTGCAAGCCTTTATATTCGGGCACAAGTACAAGTATTTGTTGATAAATTGAGGTTCAATTTTGTTTTACCGTTGCAATATGAAGCATTTTCTTAAACATGTCTGTAAATTTAGCAGTTGTTGCAAGTTGAAGGTGATGATGTTGTTGTAAAATTTGTGTTGGGGTTCAAAGAAGGGATTTCGACTGTGTCATATTGTAGAGGTTTCTAAATTTTTCATTCAATTTCACATTCGTAATATTGTTCCAAACTTGTTGTCTAGGGTAAATAAGTTGATTTAATGATGCTTCCAAGATTTTAGTGTGTCTGTGCAATTTGCCATTTGAGAAGATTGCAAATTTTGTTTACAATTATAGAATAGTGTAAAGAAGAAAAAAATTCCTTGGGTGATACCATTAATTGCTTAAAAGGGATGATTTTCCATTAATTTTTAAGCAAAAAGGATGATTTTTTATGTTTTGAAGGAAAAACATTCAAATCCTTAAAATTCTTTCAACTTATGCCAATAACTAAAGAGTATCCCTACCCATATTCCTGAGATTGTACCTGGGTGGACTACAATAGAAAAGGCCTGTTTTCCACCAAGATACAGAACCCAGGAAAAGGGATGGTTTGACTATAGAATATCCATTCCCTTTTAAGGAAAAGGAATGTCTTGACCATAAAAATCCTGGTGCTTGTTATTTAAGAACTGACTGAGTAGATTTTAAAGGAAGACATCTGGCTGTTGAAGATATTATTTAAAAGTTTTGACTGATGGAAGCATTTCTTGTAACTTTCTTTTGCAGTTTTTGAGCGTGAGCTTCCAGAGGCTGAGAGGAAGGTAACTTTTTGAGAATAAATTCATATTGAGGGTGTTTTATTTTATCGGAAGACTGCAACGGGGAATGCAGAAAGATGTGCTTGCACGCTGAGGTCATAGACCAGGGGGCAATGCAGTAACTCTACAGGAAGTGATAAGACTGTTGATGCTTGACTATGCAAGGCAGCAATTCCTACACGGAATGCATGATTACGGCATCAAGATTCTTGAATGGAGCCATAATGTGTCAGGAGATGGTTGAATTCTTTGGTTTTGTTTTCAATTTTGTTTTTTGAAATTTGTTGAGTGATTTTGGCCTAGAAGGGCCTGGCTAGATTGGCATTTACTTAATACATAACCTGCTTATTAGTGAGCCACACACCCAATTGGATAGGGCCCCTTCAACCACTCGGTTAGAAGTAGATATCCAATTGGGTAGGGCCAACAATTGGATTAGGTGAACTTTCTTGGAATTTTACAATTTACAAGGGTCTGTTGGGCAGATTACCAAGTTGAGGTGAGGCCATTGGACTTTTACCATTTACACAGGTGAACTGATTTTTGATTCTTCCTACAATTGAGTATAATCCTCTGGTCATTTGGATCGCCTACTTCCCAAGAAATTATGGTCATGGCAAAAATGCAGATCAATGGAACTCGCATGCTTATGGGCAAGTATGAACTAGGCAAACTGTTGGGACAGGGCACATTTGGGAAGGTTTATTATGCTAAAAATACAAAAACAGGACAGGCTGTGGCAATCAAAGCCATCGAAAAGAGAAAGTTCTCAAAGTGGTCATGACAGAACAAATCAAAAGAGAAATCTTCGTGATGAGACTAGTCAGGCATCCCAACATTGTGCAGCTGTTCGAAGTCATGGCAAGCAAAACCAAAATATATTTTGTAATGGAATGTGTAAAAGGAGGAGAGCTCTTCAACAAAGTTGCCAAAGGAAAGCTAAAGGAGGATGCAGCAAGGAAGTATTTCCAGCAGCTTATCAGTGCAGTGGACTTCTGTCACAGCAGGGGAGTTTATCACAGAGATCTGAAGCCGGAAAATTTGCTTTTAGATGAGAGTGGAAATCTCAAAGTTTCAGACTTTGGATTAAGCGCAGTAACTCAACAACTCAGGCAAGATGGTCTCTTGCATACTACTTGTGGGACTCCCGCATATGTTGCTCCCGAGGTGATCACAAGAAAAGGCTATGATGGTGCCAAGGCAGATGTATGGTCATGTGGGGTTATTCTATTTGTTTTGATGGCTGGTTATTTGCCCTTTCATGATCCTAATCTGATGGTTATGTATAAAAAAATCTGCAAGGGAGAATTCAAATGCCCATCTTGGTTTTCTAATGATGTTAAAAGGCTAATGAACAAGTTATTGGATCCAAATCCCAAAACCAGGATCACCATTCCCCAGCTAATGGAAGTTCCATGGTTCAGAAAGAATTACAAGCATGTGCATTTTGAGATAGAGGATGATGATATTATTAGCAACAGTTTTGATGAAGTGGGCTCTGAGTTGAGTCAGAATTCATCTCCTGACAACACCCCTGTAACGAAGCCAGCAAGCTTAAATGCATTTGATATCATCTCTTTTTCTCGTGGCTTTGATTTATCAGGTCTGTTTGAAGAGAAAAACATGGTGAAAAATGAAAAGCGTTTTACATCTACACAGCCAGTTTCTAATATAATCTCAAAGTTCGAGGAAGTGGCTAAGCACTTGAATCTTAATGTGAAGAAGACAGATTGCAAGATCAAGATGCAGGGATCTAAGGATGGCAGGAAAGGGAATTTGGTTGTTTCTGCAGAGATTTTTGAGGTGACGCCTTCTTTTTTGTAGTGGAATTGAGAAAAGCCAGTGGAGACACCATCGAATATGAGGAGTTCTGTAACCAGGAGCTTAAACCTGGCCTTAAAGACATTGTATGGGTTTGGCAAAATGATGCTCAATAAATTGGGGCATACCATTTCCAAATATGTGCATTGATTTTGTCTTGCTTTTGTATCAGGCTGTGGACTCCATCAAATATGAGAGTTCTATAACCAGGAGATCAAACCTGGCTTTAAAGTCATTGTATGGGTTTGGCAAGATGATGCTCAATAGTTTGGGGCATACCATTTTCAAATATGTGTGTGCTGTTGTGTCAGGTCATGGAATCCATCGAATACAAAGAGTTCTGTAACCAGGAGCTCAAATCTATCCTTTAAAGACATTGTATGGGTTTGGCAGGATGATGCTCAGTGGTTTGGGGCATACCATTCTCAAATATGCGTGCTGTTGTGTAAGGCCATGGTCCACTGGTGGAATTAGCTTTGTCTATTATAGAGTCCAACAGGAACCAATTGCTTTCGAATTCTTGGCCCAACATTCCACAAAATTCTATCTAAAAAGAAAAACTGTTTGTGCATACTACTTTTTAGGAAAATATGAAGCATAAGATGGTTAGGCTAGATTTTTGTTGCTCATAGTTTTCATGGTTCCTTCCCACTTTTATTTATTTGTGAAGTTTATTTCTCCTTTTCTCTATTTATTTGTAATGTGACTTCTTTTGTATAATGCTTATTTCATTCGGAAGTGAAGCTGGCAATCTGGTGAAATCTCTGATGGTTCATCGCAGAAGCTAAACCAAAAGAATGCCCTTCAAAAAATTAAAATAATTCAAAATCCACTGATTTCTGGGAAATTAATATATTCAAAGCGCACTGATTTCTGGGAAATTTATATATTCAAAATCTCCTGATTTCTGGTAAAGTCTAATCGCCAATATGACCAATTGCTACTCAGGTATTGAAATCTTTTATGGCACCCAAAATCTGTAGAGTTAATTATGGTTCGTGACATTCTGTTTGTAATGTCCTCCTAATATCAACAGTTTAACTTCGAGAATTGTAGGTGTCTCTATTACAGTTTTGGCTCCTCATGGTTGAACATTGCAAATGCTAAGTGTCTGCCGGGGTTTCGGTCAACTATCAGTTCATTCTCAGTTTCCTTTTCTTATCTTTGTAAGAGAAGAAGGGGCATGTGAAGCAATAGGAACTGTTAAGTTGCAGCCCTGTTTCATCTAAGACGTCTCACCGATAGACTTTGGTAAGTGTGTTTTCTTAAATCTTTGGTAAGTTCATTTGCTTGTTGCTTCTGGCTATCTATCTTCAACCTCAATTTCAGAGGCACAAATGGGCCCATTATCCTACTCAGCAGTAACAAGTCATCTCTGAAATATCTCAAACAACCTTTGTGTTTTATATATTTTTCTCTTCTTTTTTCGGTTATAGTTTTTGATGAAGGATATTCATTCATCCTATTCCTTCTGAAACATTTTTACCTTATCTTTTTGTATCTCTAGGAATTTGTATCCTGGTGATGATGTTCTTGCCAATTGGATTACAACCCTTTCATAATTTATCTCCTTTTCCATTTCAAATTTACTTTTCTTATAGTACTATTAGCCTGTTATAGCTGCTATTGGACATTAATTTAAATATTCATATTCATATCATGGTATATGTAATCTCCTGTGACTGCAAGGTCACATAAAATACTTCTTGCTATCCGTGACTATAAGGTCACTTAAAATGCTTCATGGTATATCCGTGACAGTACACTAATCCTGCGGTTGCTTTGACAATTGTATTGGTAAACGAAAAGAAATCTCTGGTAATTGTCGTTTGCCTTAGTCGTGACTTAAAAGCCAACATTTATCTTGTCTCATACACCAAGTTGGAAATTGGCCATTGACTTGGTTGTAACGTTAAAAACCAACCTAAACCTCTAATTTTTTAATTAATTTCCAAGACTCTGAAAAGCTGAGAAGTAGTATCAACCATGAAAATTGCTGTCCAAGAAGGGCTTCAATCCATATTATCTTTTTATATTAGAAAACGCTGCCTGTTTGGTATTAAAACAAACCGAAGGTGCCATTTTCCCTGATGAAAATATTTTGCTAAAAGATCAGCATAATTCAAATAGCTAATGGAATCATACAAGGTAAAAAGAGGGGAATGAGCAACATCCAAAAGGTTCCTATATTTTGTTAGTGGGAACTATAGAGTAATTTGAGGAATATTTTGCTCTAAAATCTGTTTGCTATAGTCCATATTAGTTTTGCCACTTGGCATGAAACTCTCACTGACATTTCGTTATATATATACTGCTTTTTTCCCCAGAAATTATGAAACCTGGTGGGGATAGGGTTACTACAGAGGAGTCAACCACTAATGGTAATGTAGACTCAAAACCTGTAACAAGCCATTATAAACCTTAGCAATTGTCCACTAGAAAGGGGCCTGCAAATTTTCCTCGGCAGGTGCTGCATAGAAAATCCCATTACGGTCTAATGGGAGACAGAAAATGCCACATCTGCTCCTGTCTTTTAGCGGAAATCTATTCAATTTACTATTTAAAGAGAAATCTAAAACAGAAATAGACTACTGAAAACCTTTCATTTGGCTTTAAAAAGCATCTCTGAAATATTTGAGGGGACGCTACAAACTTCTCTCCTCACCCTTTCTGCTAGAAGATTGGCTGCTCTGCAATATATCTAGTTAACATTGTTCTGTTGGCTGCAGCAGGAAGAGGGAGATTACTGGGGACTCTCTGCAGGGTAAAATCAGGAAATCTATTGAAATTACTACTTCAAAGAAAAATCTAAAATAATAATAGGCTACTGAAAACCTTTCATTTGGTTTAAATAAAGCATCTCTGAAATATTTGAGGAGAATGTACAAACTACCCTCCTAATCTTTTCTGCAAGAAAATTGGCCGCCCTGTTAACATTCTCGGTAGCAAGAGGGAGATTTCATGGGACTGTGTGCACAGTAAAATCAGGGAAAGTAGTCCCCTCCATCGACACACGTCCTCCAATTTACTAGTCATTTAGGTGTTTTCTGGAAGTAGTGCAATTTTGGCATTGTCAGACTTTACAGGGAGCGATGGGGACTCTAATCTAAACAGTGAATTAATTGAGCTTATTCGTGATGACAGTCTATTGATTAAATGTAAATTAATTTTAAAAAGTCTTAAATGTATAAGATTTTTGATTGTTGGAGTTAACTTTTATATATTTGTTAGGTAATGGTTCTTTTGTGATGGAGGCTGCAATATGTGTGAATAAACTAGCAATTGCACATGAGTTGTAATTTACGCTGGAGTGTATAACAATTTTTAGTTTGTTGGAGTTGTAATTTGCGATGAAATGTATGTTATGTTAAAATGTTTGATGTTTGTGTGATGGGAAGGAGAGAACAATGTAGTGAGTTGTCACTGCCTATTATGCCTTGATAGATGTCCATACGTTGTTGCAAAGTTCTTATTTCCACGAGTATGTTCGCAAAAGTGATATGATCATGGTGAATATCTATTTGTTTCATTTGATAGAACAATCACAATGGCTCTTGAAGATGACCATGTTTTCTATAAGTTGTAATTATGATATTTACCAAAAATATATCACGTTTCGTCATTTATTCGAACACTTGGCTTTTATCTACTAAATCTCCCATTTTGGCATTTAAATGTTCCCAAGGTGTATTCAATAACCCCATTTTGTGAATATCCTTACCAACGTACGATGAAGACTGGCCTCAAAGGGAGTATCGACCATTGGATGAGGGAAATGTGTTGTTCAAGGCTAGGGATTGGCATTTTCCATCACTCTTCTAACTCGTTGTAGAGTTTTTCCAAAATTGTAAACGTGACCTTGAAAATCCAAACACGCTTGTATGTCGACTTCAACAATAATCTCAAGCCATGAAAGATGTAAACAACATCAAAGTGAGAAACAATTTCATACAAAATGGTTGCAAGGTAGGATAACAATAGTATTTGTGCAATGATTGGGAGACCCATGTTAGTTTAAGTTCATCAACTCATATTTGAGAAAAATGCCAAAAATCGGCACAATGTAACCATAGATGTCGTAAGGTTAACATTTTGAATCAAAAGAAAAATACAATAACATAGGCCTGTGGGGTAGATAGCTATACCCCATGGATGACCTAGGTGCAGTCAACAAAAGAAAAGCAAGAAATGCTTTCCCAATTACAAACACCCGAGAGTACTTCAACCAAGATGGTTTTGGTCGAACAATCAATTGCCATTATCCATTCATTTGATTCTTAATAAATAGACAAACAAAATTCATTGCTAATAAGGATGCTTCGTGATGCATGATAATATCTTTCCTGACATATATGAACTCACCTTGCATTAAAAAATGATTACATCGCTGCTGTGAAAAAAGAGAGCTTTGAAAATGAGAATATTGAATAAAAGAAAGACAATATAGACCATGCTTTAGAAAAAATAATGTTTTAAGAGTTTCCTACACCAAACTTTCAAAAGTTGTAATATATAGAAACTTTTACAGAGTGTTTACGATATCTATAAACTTGTCACAAATAAGATAACACCAAGAAGACAACAGTAATACCACCTAATTGTTTCATGTCAATAGGACAAAACCAAATTTAGAATCATGGTTATGAATAAAAGAACCCGTATGAGAGCACTACAACCATTTCCAAAACCATTTCTGAATCATGGGTTTGAAATTTGTACTGTGGTTGGTCATAGCTTTCCCCAAAGAAATAAGCAATTGAAATACAATTTTTTACCAATTTAAATCAAATGGATCTGACCATAATCATCTTACCTCCTACCACTTCAAGCATCCCAGCTTTCAACAAACCCAAAAATCATTGTTAGACCATCACGTCTTCCAATCCCATCTTTTCAAAAACTTGAAATAAACCATATTCAAGCAGTATTTCAATACAACAAGGAACATTGAATTCGACAAGTATACTCAGCAACCGCAATAGGTGATTGGACAAACCTTTCACCTCGTTCCCCAGGTCACAAATAAACATATGCATGGTATTTTGCGCTTCTTGTACAAGTATTTTTTCAGTTGTATCCAACCTTGCGAATTGATAGTAATTTGGTTCTTACCCAAATTATTTGTGAATTGGGGATGGAGCCTTGTACCTTGAACAATTTGAAGAAGAGGATGGGAGCAGTGAGGATCGGTTGTAGATAGTGGCGCCGGATATACAACATCTTCTTGACCTCCAAGAAAGGATATTGGCCTGCCAAAGTTTTGATGTGTGGAGATTCTATCTGCTTCATGAATGGCACATTTGGACATTCATGAGCATGCTAGAAGTCTGTTTTTAGATTTCTGCCAATATGCACAAGCTAACAAAACAATGATGGGAAACCCACAATTCAAATTCGTGGGTGCCAGAAGTCCGTTTTGAGATTGCGTCAATATAAGACATCTTTCTTGCTTGACGCCAACCTGTGCCCAAGATGATATCTTTCCTTCACTAGAATTTGATTGTGCATATCTGCAAGACTACAACTAAGAAGGAAATGATTTCTCTTATTACAAAGTCAAGAATGGGCAATTGGATTGAAGATTATATACAGTCCAAAAAGTAGATAAACATTGTAGACTAAAAAAATTTAAAGTAGAACAATCAGATCTTAGATATTATTATAGGAAATATCTAAAATCTGTGGATATCTAAGATAGGATTGTAAAAAAATATCTAAAATCGACACCCGTAAATTAAGACCGCTGGAATTTGACACTTTCCAACCAAGGCTTCTTCAAAGGTGGATGCCTACCGACGAATAATTAATTGACAATGGCGTTTAAAAAGTTTTTTTACTATTGGACCTGCCCTTTATATTAATGAATTTTTTTTCTTAGAGTTACATTAGTAGGGGTAATAAAAAAACTCATGGTCCCACCAACAAGTTACAAAGGCAACACCAATAGAAAAATCCATACTACTAAACACGGGCACATGTCGAGAACAAGTGGAAAAACAAAAGGGTGCTAAGGCACTTGACGCCGCGCCATAAAGTAATAGGAGGCTCAAAGCGGTCCTTTTTCTCCTTAGACCTCGTAACAGCAGTCTAGTTCACTGGTTGGGAAGCCAAGTCCTACGGAGGATCAATGCGAGGACTATCATGATTGGGGTGAATAAGAAGACTATGAGACGTGAGACCGCTTGATGTAACCACTAGCAGGGGGAATCTCAACACTTATAGCCTTTGAATTTATGGGGTGAAAACATTCTTCGACTTCATGTGTTGTAAAAACGCGCCATTTGACCTTTAGGCTATGTGAATAAACCCCTTTGATCTTTTTTTTTAATTCTAGTTGAGTGATAGTGGGCAAGCCTCCTAAAGGTGTCCAGTTTGATGGCATAACCGACAACAAAAGGTTGTGTTCTCATAGTCTAGAATTTGAATCCACTTGAAACCATCATGGTTTAACTCCAACTTGTCCTAAGACCTTTGCTTGAGATCCACCTCAATGCATATACGAGCATAAGTGAACAACCCTTGCTTAGACCGCTCATCATCCATTTTGATGAATCGACCAAGAGAATCACCAATAGCAACACAAACCGCAAGGTGCCAAAAGGGGAGAGGAAGATTGGGGAGATGAACCCAAACCACTTTTTGAGACAACCATGGTAGAAGGATCAAAATCCGAAACCATGGTGTAAGGAAAAGACCAACCCTACTCCAAAACTAGGGACCTTGATTAAGAGTCTTGATAATTTGTAGGAGAGGAGAACCGAACAATAAAAAACCCTTTGCACATAGTTGGATCTCATAGTCACGGGACCAAGTAGAGTAGATCCATTGATGTAACTCTTTAGTCTAAGGCCACAATCCATTAAATCTACAAATAATGGCAAAATTTTAAGGGCACAAATTGATTATGTTACCTCTGAAAGTGAAAGTGTAACAACAAGAGTGGTTGTTGCTTGTTCCACAATGTATGGCACATCATGAGCCCTAGAAAAAACTTGTTTCGTGTACTGTAGCAGATTGCTGGAATGTTTTTGAGAGGCCAATGTCATGTCGCGAGTGAAGCGTAGACACTAAGATTCAAGAAGGGAAGGATGGCAACAACCGTGAGCAGACCCTCACGAAACCCTAGCCATCGGTTCCTCACTCTGGAATAAGTTTTTTTTTCACTTGAAGAAGTTAATTAAAAAGTGTAATATCTTGACTATAGGGAGGAGTTTCGAGCATCCTTATTCTTACCCTAAAAAGTTTTAGAACCCAAAATATTAGTGTTATTACACCCAATTTAATATATATATATATATATATATATTTGAAAATAAGTAAAATAATTTTAAATTAATCTAATATATTTAAAATTCAAGATAAGAATCTTGAGATTAATATTTATGAGTATTTTATAGATACAAGAGAACAATTAAAACTGAAATTTTGTGACTTGTGGACAACTCACTTCTTGTTAGGATGTCCGATATTGTTCACTTCGTGGAGTATTGGAGATGGCCTAACAAAACAAGTTGGGTCATGTGTTTACTCGAAGGTCATCCTAGAGGTATTTTTGAACAAAAGCTCCATTCAAAGTGGAAATGCAAATTCAAAGAATATAAATGGCAACACCTTGGAGTTGTCATTTGGAACCCCAAAGTTGATGTGGGGCTAAAAGTAATGCTTGGAAGTTTATCTACTACAAGTTAACTATTGGAGTCAACTTACAATTTTGTGCAACTAAGCCTCTTAAGTGTGGTATGCAATCTCTTTTTATTTGTCATTTATACCTTTTGGAGATGAAGGTTCACTAAAAATACTTGTGTTGTATTTCACAATAGTCCTCTTGTTATTTTTGAAAAATCGTTATATTGTAAACAAGTTTATTTTGGGCCTTAATATTTTTCATCATGTGATTGTTGAATTTCAGCGACTTGTGGAAGAACATATTTATTGATGTTTTCAATCACTAAATTATATTATTTTTAAAGTGACAATTTAAATGTTTTATTGTAAACTTATATTACAAATTTCAAGTTAGTGAGTTTACTTACGACATTGAATTGGTTAAACAAATAATGAAGATTGAAGAACCAAATGAAAAAACTCAAAAACAATCAAATGATTCATTTTTAAAAAATAAAATTGTTATTGATATTGTAATGTTAATTTCATTAATTTTCTAGTTTGCATTGTTTGGGAAGCTATTGTAATTGCATGCCAAAAGGTGTTTTTCAAATTGGATTGTGGGGAGCTAACACTAACATGTGGCAGAGACAGTAAAGACTAAGATTCATTTGGTTGTTGACGTAAGACTATATCTTTGTCATCCACATGGCATGTCATTATTGGAGAGACCTGCATGTGGGAAGGGTCCTCTTTTTTGCATTTTTGTTTGTTACGACATTCTTAGCACCACATAATGATTCAAATGACATTTTGTTTCCGTCATGTGATGACTCCCTCAAAGGGCTGAATGGGTTACAATAGCGGAGTGGTAGCCACTTCTGAGTCTAAATTCACATGCATTTTCATGAATTCCTATATCACCTTTATTAGCTTCTGCAATCCATAATATTTATTATATAAAATTTTAAATCGGCCCATGAAAAAGACCTCAAAATTAACTAAAAACCATACATACAATTTCCTATGCCAGGCAATAAATAAATATATGTCCACTTATTATAGCAAGTGCAATGTGAGAGCGATGGAGTTCAAGTATCTAACACTAGCTCAGTTTTAAAACCCATCAACCTCTCTTTCAATATTAGCTTAAAAAGAATCATCTCTCAATCAAAACAACACAAATTTAGCTGATATCAATTTCAAATGTAAAACCTTTGATGATAGTCCATTTCTCGCATGACAACTCAAGAGTAGTTGTTTATCTTTCGTAGTTTCTCAATGGGATATTTGAACATAATTTGTCTATCATGCAACAAGAAAGACATAATAAGACTAGAAAAGAACATGAGAACATGTGAGCCATATATGAATTACTTACGGTATGAATTGAGTCTCCAGACCTCCATGGTGTGATGCAGAAAAATTGGCATACTCAACTTGAATGGAACATAGACAATGTAAATCCATGGTTATAGTGATTGCAATTATGAATTTAAAGGTTCCATTGTTCCACTCATATGATCGAAAGGGTTTAGTTCATGTCTACTTGCTTCATTGAAGTCATTTTCATTTCCCAAACAACATAACTTTCTTCATATGTATATTTTAGGATGACCACACGGAATTCACTATTGAGCTTCAACACATTGTATATCGAAAGCTATGTTTGTATTCTTGAAGTTGATTCACCTTGATTACGCATAATATACATTTCAATATATCCATTGCGGTGGAAAGCAAACAATGAATAAACCATTAAATGGGTATCTCATTTAAATCATTTGAAGGCCCAAATAAATGGGAACAAAGATACTATGGGAAAAACCTAACCTTTATGGTTGTAGACGTGTGGACAATGCCATAAATTCGAGTGATAGAGATAGTAACAATTTAGATTCATTTGTTAGTTAATGTACAACCCTATCACTATTGTCCACATGGTGTGCCTTTATTAGAGAGACGTGTGTGAGAAGAGTTGTCTATTTTGCATTTTTGTGGGCTACATCATTCTACAACACCGCTTGATGACTAAAATGACATTTTTTGATGGAGCACCGACGGGTCTCAATGCCAACCCTATGAAGTCCTTGTCATAATGAACAATAAAGCCCCAACATTTCCTAGGGCATTTACATCTAACTTGCTAAGCACCCCAAGGAGATCGTGAGGAGGAGAAAATGTCACATTTTTGGATATACCATTGATATGCCCCCTAAGCTCATGTCGTTAACCTATGCCCTTTCCACTAAGTTTGGCACAAACCTTCTCAAGGTCATAAATAATGACACTTACCCATGTCTAACGCTTGTCGAAAAAACCCGGTGACTATCGAGTATAGGAAAAGAAGGGGCCATGGTTCATAAGCACATACACATTGTCCTCATCTCGACTCAACATAACGAGACAACAACCAATATACATTTTTACACAAAAATTGTTGTGAAAGGCACCCAAATGAGTTGCCACCAAAAAAATATTAACTAAACGAAGAGGAAAAGTTGTATGATGAGAAGATAATCTTTGTTCTCGGGGTACATACCATACTCTATATTTTTCTCTCAAATTTTATACTTTCATTGTTCTTGGTCGAGAATTCATTCATGTCCATTGTTGTGCAAGGTGGTGGGAAAGGGCGAAGCATGAGGGATTTAGATATATGTAAGTTTCCCTATCTATGGGCAACAACTTGAAGGAGACTCTATGATTGCATCCACCTAGTCTCCTCCTATCATTGACACCAATGTGGCTACTGGAATTTTTGACTTCTACGACGTAAAATTGGTGTAATCAACTTGAATGGAACACATACAATGTGAATTCGTAGGTATAGTGAATGCATTTATGTCTTCAAATGTTTCATTGTTCCACTCATATGCTTTAAAGGGTTTAGTTCATGTCTAATCACTTCATTAAAATCATCTTCATTTCCCAAACAAACAACATCATTTTCATCTATATATTTTGCTAGGGTGACCATACTGGGAATCATCATTGAGCTCCAACACATTGTATATTTTGAATTTGAGTTCATCAACAAATATGTCAAGATGGACGAGGAGGAAAAGAGAGGAAACTAGTTACTTCTCATAAATAAATAAAATTAAAAGAGAGGAAAAAGTGGATGAGGAGGAGATGATCTTTGTTCTTGAGGTAAAACACAACATATTATTTGTTTTTTCTCTAGTTTTCTACTTCCATTTATTTTGGTTAGAAATTCATTCATGTTCATCATTGTGTAATGTGGTAGAAAGGGTAGAAGCGTAAGAGACTCAAACATATGTAAGTCGCCCTATCTATAGGGAGCAATGATGGAGACTAAATGCATCCACATGGTCCCTTCCTATCGTGGACATCGGCGTGGCTGCTAGAAAGTTTTGTGTTTTGATTAGCACCACCCACCATGGTCAACATGTGCCAAAATTTAAAATTTTCTGCAACCCTTACAATAGGTGTCAAATTTTATTCTTAAAATACCAAGTTTTTCTTACGAAGTAAATTCTATTTTCATTACATTTACAAATTATTTTGTTGAATTTGATGCTTATGTTATTAAAACACATAATGATGTAATTGTAGTAATCTCAAAACATTAGAAAGCCATAAAAAAGTACAATTTTTTTCCCTATATTAAGACATATTTAATACTCAACAAACATTACATAAAATAGGACAATCCTTTGTATTACTTATTAATATCTAAGTTTGTAACTATGTAGTTACGAAATAATTTTAATCTAAATATTAGTGTGCTCATGAGGCCAAGTATGGCCAACTGAAATGGAAATGTTAAAAGGGAAATAAATATTTTAAATTAAATAAAATTATATTTGTTTTACTTACAAAATTGAAAGATTCCTTTTTAATTGTTAAGTGTACACATATGTATAGATAGCCCCACAACTCATGTTTATTTGTCTATTCATTGGTGTATTGACATTGGGTTGACCATCTCCCCTCGCTTCTCCTACTAGAACCCCTTCACATCCACTCATATTGTGCTCGCCTTGCGCCACACATGAGAGCCTTCATTGGAAATATGATCTAAAGACCAAAGATGCCTCTTAGAGCTTCTTGTGTTCTCACATAACGTAAGAAACTAACCAAACATTCTTGTTATCGAAAATATGGGCAAACAATACTTGTCTGAAAAACTCTTCGTACAATTTGAGGTCCCACATTAAAAAGCTCTATCCATATAGTTTTGAGTCCCATGTAGAAAATAGCTCCACACGATTTCTGGTCCCATGTTTGATTGAAAATGGTGTCATCAATAGTTAGTCACAATAATAATGAATCCATTTTTGTCATTTATTTTTGGAAGGAAGAGTGATGGTATACATGATATATGAACCATTGATCTTAAGGTCAACATATTTTTCCATATTTCCTTCATTGTATATGTACTCGATACATTTTCCATTTTCCATTTTCTCATATAAGCACCCGCTTATCACCGCATGTGAAAAACACTAGAAAAAAATGAGGCATCAAATAATCTTGTAACTCTTTCTTCTATACCCTCTTATTCTCATGTCCCACACAACAAACCATTTGACAATGGAAATTTATGTTAACAAAAATTAGTTGGGTGAGATGAAAAAAAAATGACATGTCTTTGACTGATAAACAAGAAAATAATAAGAGCACAACTCAGTCATGCGTCCAAACCTTCATGACAACATTGCAAGCGATGAATGAAGTTGGCAAAAGCGCGCGATTGTGAAAACCTTGCATAATATAGAAAATATGTATATAATATTAAAAAATAACATTTAATGAATAAACAGTTAATGCATTTACTTTTGATAAATTCCTTACAAAATTTATGAGAACACCCATACACTCGGTCCTCTCTCATCTTCTTTGACCACTCCCAAATACTTTGTAAAGCCCCATAATGCAAATTTTTTAAAATAACAGGATATGCCTATACACATGATAATGCTTTAAATTCTATGAGTGTTATACCCTAGAATGTTGAGGAGGCCATGTTAACTATGAATCCACAAGGAAAACTCTTGTGGATGGTGTTTGTTGTTGCTTGGGAAAGTGTGGATAATGCTGTTTTTTGTTGTCTAGGAAAGTGTGGATTATGGCATAATATAATGGTCTATAAAGATGACACAAAACCACATGATTGGCCATGGTTTGTGGCTATCAAACTCAAATACTACATCGGCTTGATATGGGATGTCGAGTCCCCTCTACATGTCCCTATCTCGTAAAGTGTCCCGTGAACACAAGCAAATGAATTACCCTAAAATTGTCAAGAGTTATAACTACCCATAAAACACAAGTGCTGACATTGCAAAAAACAACTATTGATATTAGGGGTATTGATCGACAAGGTCATGCTTTCATAGATATCTCCAAAAAATGTTACCTCGATGATCTCGTACACCACATCCCATTTTTCCTTCAAATGATTGATAAAAAAATCCATGTGGTTCATGTGTCTTATTGTAAGAAAGAAGAGTTTGACATCCATTCCCCCAACACTTTCCCCATCCCTTGATTTCTCCTCCCTCAATCCCCTTCTTCATCATCCCCTTTCTTCCTACAATGTTTCACTCCCTCAAGTTTAACTTCTTCAATGCATCCATTTTGGTGCCTCCATTGCACCTTGTTCACATACCATTCCTAATTAATCAATATGCTATATTATGGGAGAAAATTGTGCCTCCAAAAGAGCCTCATACCGAAAAGGAATGGTCTCACATAAGATTTCAATCATTGTACCTCCACGGCACATGCAAAATAATGGGTTGGTTTGCTCTAGAATGGACATTGAAGATTCTAGAGATATCTATAAATTGTATTTATGGGCTTTCCAACACCAATGCACACCAGATCACGAGCAACCAAAAGATTCAAGTTTGAGACCTTATGTAGAAGACTAAAAATGGTATTTGCTTTTCTATGCAATCATAATTCTTGGACTCATAAAAGTGATGAACTATTGACAAAGATAGTGCATTTCTATGACATGGCCTTGTTACTTTTGCATGATGTCAATCCATATTCGATATCTTTGAACAAGTACATTCAGTAATTTAAAAGGAATAATTGGAAGATAAACCAAGCTCATCAAGGTTAAGTATTTCTAACGACATATGTAATCTCTTTTCAGGAAATGGCAAGAAAAATATATGCATCTTCATCTTCCTTTATGAAATGAAATAGAGCAATTGCTTTGTTGTTTCATGAAGCAAAAGTAATTGAGATACTGAAAAAGTAGTGCTCTCTAAATGCATGACATAGTGTTGGGTGGACACTATTACCAAATTCTATTTATATGCTCTTTCCCTGTCTATAGGTAATTTCTTGACTAACATGTTAAATCCTTAGATTTTTTTGGATGGATAGATTTGCGATGTCGATAATGACTATAATTAAATGTGTTTTCTAGGAAATCTCTCCAAACCCTCTTAGACCGGTCTTTCATGCTTTCTTCTCACACTCCTCTTTCCCTTACTAAAGTAGTTGGGTTCCATGCATTAATTTCATCTTTATCAATACATTTCATCATGACAATAGAGTTAGATGCACTAAGTAAATGACAAATCGTGGTTTTTTATCATTGGGTCATCTCGGGCTCGAAACCGGCATATGTGATACCCAGAAACTTGTTTTTGGAAGTCTTCTATCCGACATTGGAAGCTATGGCACAAAATTGTTCCAACAAATTTGGAATGAATATTGGCCACCGAGAATAGCTCCATTGTCTTTAGTTCAAACGATGTCACTTGAGGTAGCAACGATGGACATGGTTGGTGTTGTGGCTCCATGTGTCTTGGAATTGCTTTTACGACTCTAACACTCCTCATCTAGTCAAAAATCATCTCCTCCTAGGTTGGTTAGCCTTGCTTACAATAATATATTACGATTTTTATGTCAATAGGGGTAACACCGCACTAGAGGCGGCTCTCTCTAAAATGATGATCGATTGGTTACAGGATGCGTATGTTTGTTTCCTTGCTATCCAAGTCAAATATGCATATTCAATGCATCTTGGAATTGCTTTGGCAACCTTATGAAACGTACATGCCTTACTACCGAGAGTGAATATACCTCTTCAATACATCTTAAACTTGCTTCAACAACTCTACAAACCTTCATACTTTTACTATCAATATACCATTACACCTCCTTTTAATACAAGTGCTAGTTTATTTAAAATTTTCAAATATATATATATATATATATATATATATATATATTTTGTACTAGTTGGGACCCGGTGATGGACTTGGGAGACTACTTGGGACCACTTGATGCTCGAGTCCTAACATTAATCTTCAACGGCCAATTAATAGTTTGTTTTGCATGGAACAACCATCATTGACTTCGAGGTAATGATAAGAAATTCCCTGTTCATATTTCATCTTTTTTTGTTTGGTTGCGTGTTGTATGCACTTAAAACTCCATGCTGAACGTCACACAGGAAATATTGCTATCAATTTGCTTGGGATACACGCCATCTTTGACGTGTACAATTGCTGTAAATTCTGTGTCATTGTTTTGTATTTGTTCCCCGAGCTTGTCCAAGAAGCATCGCCAAGGCCACTAATACTTATATTCTTGAACACCTACCATAACATCAGCCGATTAATTAAATTAATCTCTGAACATAGAGGTTGATTGATGAGAATTTCGTTTTCCATCAACAATGCAATTCATATACACAACATTGCAAGCAAATCAGCTAAACCTAAAACAGTAAATTTAGATTCGGTACCAGAATTAGTTATTTGAAATTGGGTAGTGTATTTATGTTTTTATTGATTATTGGTTAAGTTAGATTTTTTGGTGAGTGTTTTTGTATTGTTCGACTTTTCATATATTATCTTTATATTTTATGTGACTTATGACATTTTGATTTTATTTAGAATTTTTAACTACGTTTTCTTGTATGAAACTCTTGATGTTACCTTATTTACTCTGTATACACTTCTTTCTCCCTATGTTTATCTCTCTTCCTTCAAACTTTTCATTATTCTCGACATTCTTACTAGAAACCATACCCATATAGTTATGGCTCTTTGAGTTGTGATCCCTTGTTAACCTGTAATTTGGATGCCTCAAAGTTTTGGCCTTTATTTGTTGGTCTTTTCACATGTTAGGTGTTGACTTGAGTGTCAATAGGACCCTAATTTGAATTTAAGAAATCTATAAATATATAGGCACATTAGTGCATTTATGACATACACAAAGATTGATTATAAGGTGATTAATTGATGTTGTAAAAAGGAATCTCTTTATTTTTGAACTTCGCTTATGCCAAAAGTAAATTTTAAAAATTTAAAGAAGTATCTAACATTTTACTACTTGTTGTTCTATCAATAGATAAAGCTTGGGACACCTACACCGCATTGACTACCTTCTCAATCTTATTATACTTTTAGATTGATTTCTAAATGGTTCCATTGTCTAAGGACCTAATAAATATTTTTGGAAGTTCAACATTTACATATGGTTTACCACAAACTCAAAACATATTTTTTTTTCTCATGCAATTTATAAATCTAGATGTTACATTAGGGTTTTGAAGGAGAACAATTTTCCGGTGATTCATAGCAAATTCTAAAAAAGTGAGTATTTTTTCAAAGCTCAAAAGCATAGTAATGAATTCAACAATTCTCATTCACAATCGTAGATAGGTGTTCGAATCATAGTTCTACAATTTTAATGTGCCACTTCTATATTTCTATGGTTTTGGCTCATGCGAAATGTTCCATGTTTGCTTCAAAAATTGGGTTTTGTTCTCTTTGTTGGCTTGACCTATTTTTCATTGTCTCTAGTTGATGATAGTCTCCAGATTTGTGACAAATCATCCCTATAGACCCTAATTATCTCTTAAATTTTAATTATTGTAAATTTCCTATGTTCCAAACAATTCAATTAATGCAATTAAGTTTGTTTTATTGATTTATATATGATTTAGGATTAATTACAATTTGATGTGGTTAGATAGTGCATTAATAATAATGTAAAATTAATTTCCACATCCTACATTTTGGTGAACTTAAACCTCATATGGAACCTAAAGTTTCATTTTTGTATGAGCCTACATTTTGTGAAATACCCAACCTAGAGTCTTCTCTCTTATAACATTCTAGGGTTAGATATTTCATTTATTGTGATAGATATGATATTTCTAAGCATGTATTAACAATAATAGATCCATTCATCCCTCATTATTGTATAATTTATCGTATTGACTTTTGCTTATATTTATATCTTTCGTAGCCCTAATCATCCTCTTGTATCATATTTTATAACTTATGTGATTCTATTTGTAAATCACCTATTAATGTTGTCATATGTATTTCTATTTTTGTGTACTTAGAAATGTTTACTTTTCCATGGTATATTACTTCCATGGGTATATTATTGTGTAGCATAGTGTTATTTGTAGTTATATTTTCCTTTACAATGGCATATCATGGATCATTAGCGTTCGTTTATGTGCATGCTTGGTGCTAGGTTTTATGAAATGATGATATTATTACATGTTTATGTAGTTCTCCCTTACCAACCATGGAGACTTTATAACAACTTACAGCTTATATATTTTGTGTTTTTCATTGTATGATGACGACTCATGGGGTGAACCATAACATGTAAAAGAGGATAGGAAAATAATAAAATATTCCTCCTACTAATTCTCAACATTAAGGGTGATCAACCCAAATCTACCCCAAGCTCCCAAACTTACATTTCATGTGGAAAAGACTATTGTATCATGGATCAATTGAAAATACTCATGCTACTTGATATATATGCATGCAAGATAATAATTAATCTATTGTGTACATGGAAATTCCTTAAAAGGCCTAGTAGAAACCACATTACCAAGTGATATTAAACCTCATCACTTTGTTTCTATTATGAGATATGTGGTTGATAATGTGAATATCGATATCTTTGAGAATGATGTAGTGATTTCACGAGATATTATTTATCAACATTTTAATGAGATATTAGAAATATATAAATACGTAGGCACATTTAGGACATACACAAAGATTGATTACAAGGTGATTAATTGAAGTTGTAAAAAAATGAATCACTTTATTTCTAAAGCATTACTATGCCAAAAGTAAAGTTTAAATATTTAAATAAGTATCTAAAATTTACTACTTTTTGTTCTATCAATAGATAAAGCTTGGGACAACCGCACTACATCGACTACCTTCTCAATCTTATTTTACTTTATGTTGATTTATAAATTTTTCCATTGTCTAAGGACCTAGTAAATATCAAGGAAGTTCAACATTTGTATGGTTTAGCACAAACCCAGAACATATTTGTTTTGCTCATGTAATCTATAAATCTAGATGTTAGATTAGGGTTTTCAAGGAGAGCAATTTCCCAAATGACTCATAAAGCAAATTCTAGAATAGTGAGCAATTTTCTCAAAGCTCAAAAGCATAGTAATGGATTCAAAATTCTCATTTGCAATCATAGATAGGTGTTATGGGTGTTAGAATTGTAGTTGTGCAATTTTTAATGTCCCACTTATATACTTCTCTAATTTTGGCTCACCGTGAAATGTTCCATGTTTGTTTAAAAAATGGGTTTTATTCTCCTTGTCAAGGCTTCACCTATTTTTCATTGTCTCTAGTTGATGATAGTCTCCAGATTTGTGACAAATTTTCACTATAAAACCCTAATTATCTCTTAAATATTTAATTATTGTACATTTCCTATGTTCCAAACAATTCAATTTATGCAACTAAGTTTGTTTTATTGATTTATATATGATTTAGGATGAATTGTAATGTGATGTGGTTAAATTAGTGCATTAATATTAATGTAAAAACAATTTCCACATTCTAGAGTTTCTTTTTTTTGATGAACCTACATTTTTCAAATACCCAACCTAAACTCTTCGCTTATAACATTCTAGTGTTATATATTGCATTTATTGTGATAGATATGATTGTTCTAAGTATGTATTGCACAATATTAGATCCATTCAACCCTCATTATTGTATGATTCCTCATAGTGACTTTTTCTTTTAATTATATCTCTTGTAGCCTCTAATCATTCAAAGTGTATCATATTTTGTAACTTATATGATTCTATGTGTACATCACCTATCAATATGGATATGAATGTTGTTATATGTAATTCTATTTTTGTATACTTAGAAATGTTTAATTTTCCATGGCATATTCCTTTCATGGGTATATTACTGTGTAACAAAGTGTTATTCAGTAGTTAGATTTTTCTTTACAATGGTATATCATGGATTATTAACATTAGTTTATGGGCATGCTAGGGTTTTACGAAATGATGATATTACTACATGCTTATGTAGTTCTCTCTTACCACCATAGAGACTTTATAAAATCTTATAGTTATATATCTCGTGTTCCTACTATATGATGATGACCGATGAGGTGAACCATAACATGTAAAGGAGGGATAAAAACACCATACAATAATCCCTCCTACTAATTCTCAACATTAAGGGTGATCAACCCAAATCTACCCCAAGTTTACATTTCATGTGGAAAAGACTATCAGTATCAACCAATTGCAAAATACTCATGCTAAGATATATATGGATGAGATAATAATTAATCTAATGTTTACATGGAAATTCCTTAAAGGGCCTAGTGGAAACCACATTACAAGTGATATCGAACCTCATCACTTCATTTCTATTATTAGATGTGTGATTGATAATGTGAATATTGATATCTTTGATAATGATGAAGTAATTTCACAAGATATTATTGATCAACATTTTCCCTTCCACATTGTTTTTATCATAAAAAAATATAGGGAGTAAAAGGGTTATTGTAAAAATTGGTTTATGATTAAACATTTGAAGTGATTTCTTTCTTCCACATTTAGGTATGATATATATGCCTTCACCAAATCTGATATGATCTTTAAGGGATTTAAAAACAAACCCATAAAATAATCTTGAGCTATCATCTTAAACATATCACCCGATCCGAAACTTGTAGCTCCAAATAATGTCAAGTTATTTCTAATGAAGCAAGTAAAAATGTGTTACTTGGAATACCTCAATACATGAAATGGGAGTTTTCCTATTTACATTACACACATAATTTAAGTTTATATCTCGAAGGATTTATATATATAGGTCTAGAAGATGATACACCAATTAGATTTTACAAAATGGTTGAACCTCACTATTTCCTCGTGGCTCATTTGAAATAGAATGAATAAAATGTATTATCACCTTGGGGATTATATCAATGGAAAAAGATGTCACTTTTGAATTTTGAAAATGAGAAATGATTGTGATGATAAGCATAATAATGAAAACAAGCCATCCAAGTTTAGTTTCACACTAATTAGCCTAAGGGAGTATGGACTAAGATGGTATGAGTGCATTTGATAATTGATCCTCTATGTCACTCCTTAAGATTGTGGAGTGGATCCCACACATCATAGTTTATTAATGAAAAACAAAGTAATTTTGAGGTTAGAGGGCCTATAATAGATGACCATTACAATATCAACAAAATAAAATCCATGGATTGATTTAAATTGATTTAGAAATATCTAGATCAAAAAAATTGGGTTGTGAGGGTCAAGGCCTTTGAAAGAGATTCGAACAAGGTATCACATGACCTCTTCCTCTAATAAATCATAAGAATAAATAAGGAATTAGATACAACACTGAGAAATAAATAGTTCAAAAAGGGATAAATATTGAATATAAACCTTTTAGTAAAGGTAATGAATATATTAGAGAAATGAATCATGATAACACTTGTATAGAATTAATCAAGCCTATTCATGATCGATTTCAAAAGTATGTAAAAATTACTCTACAAAAATAGGAAATATTTTACACAATATTTTTATCATGCAAAAATATCCTATCTCATAAAATTAACAACCTATAGGAATGCCAAGTTATTAAATTTGAATTGATACAATATAATGATCCATGTGCTATACCATATCTTCATACTTTTTCCAATGATGAATTTATCACAAAATATTTTGGGCAATCGATATGAAATTGTGTACATGTCATAAGAGTAGATTCCATTTTACATTGAGTAGTCATGCCCATTTTGGTAAAAGTGAGCCTCTACAAAGGGACGATGATATTACTTTAGATAGTTTGGATGCCTTAACTATTGTGAAACTACTATACCATTTTTGAAGATATATCAACACTATTAAATGTAGATATAATTCATATCAATGTTGGTAATAGTGAGACACCCAATATTTTGAATTTAGGTTCTTCATTAAATACAAAAGAGAAAATAACACAAATTCAAATATTAAATGATTATCAAAATATTTTTTTCATAGATTGATCGCTCAATTTCATTTGTGCTAGTTAATTGTTTCTATTGCCTTCTAATGGTCAAATTTTTAAATGGACACCTTTCTACGAGTCAATATTTTCCCTCTAGGTTGGCCTTAATGTGAAATATTACTTTTGGAGTAATATAATTACAAATCAAACCTAATATTAGTTATTTCATCCATATAAAGTAGTTGCATTCTTATTGATTCATTGATAGAAATAAATTTCATATTTATTGCGTAGAGAAATAGTATGTTACCATTATTTTCTATATATTTGTATGTCGACGCGAGATGTAATGTAGAATACCATTTATTGTGTAGAAATAGTATGTTGTCATTCTTTTCTATTTTTTGTAATCTACTTAGAAAGATTTTATAACGCCTTCATCCTTTGTGTGAAAAATAGTGGGAACATGTGGAATAATTTGTGGTGTTCAAATTTTGACAAATTTATTTCTTTATAGTCTGTTGTTTAGTTTTTAAAATGTTCTTTTCCATGGTTATTTGTTAAATGCTTCGTTTTTCACTTGTAAGGATTTTATCAACACTATTTTTTTCATTTTAAATCAGTTATAGAGTGTTGAATATGCTTCGTACATGAAAGCAACCTTACAACATTGAGTTTTAAATGGCAATGAATGTGATACCAATGTAATTGTTTTTAGGTTAGGCCTTTAAATTTAATGTTGTATACGTACTTTTATATTATATATTTACCTAAATGTATAAGTACCTTTTATATTATATATTTACCTAAATCATTGTTAACCATTATGATGTTTAAATAACATAATTACGAGTTTTATTGATTTTTAGTTGTTCGGTGTTATATTATCATGTTGTGTTTAATCTAATGAGTGGAAACAATTGTGGTTTTATTAATTTGTGTTAATTAGAATAATAGATGGTGTAAGTGTTTTATTATGGTGTGTTAATTGAAAGTTTTATAACAGAATTTTCCTTGGAGAAATAGACGGTGTAATAGAATAAGTGGAAATAAGTCGGGTTTAATTATGGTGTGTTAATTGAATTGAATTGAATTTTCTCTTTTGATAATTTAAATATAAATTGTAATAATATATATGATTTTTTCATACACAATATACTATTAATAAAAACAAAATCTCATCAATTCTCAATATCATGCACGTCTATTCAAAACCTTGAATAACACAATTTAAATTTTAGGGCTTAGGACCTCAGATGTAGATGTGGATCTACGGGCACAAAGAAGATAAATCATGATAAAAGAAGCTATATCTGCAAAACTAAAACAAATGAGATTAGATAACAATATGCGGGGTTTCTTGATAGTCCTGGTTCCAAGAGGATTTTAACTCCTTGGAGGATGTCAACCCTCGTGTGATATAGAATAATGATAAACTACAAGATGAACTAATATAAATACAAGCTGATGAACAAAGGAACCTGACGTGGGACTATGTAGTTGATGCTCTGATCTGATGAAACAGAATATAAAGATAAATAAGAAGCTTAGAATTCAAAACAAATTTTCCCATGGTTTCCAACTTTTTTCTTCCTTCTATTTAGGCCTAGGTCCAGTATCTCCTTCTAGGTTTTTTGGGTCCAGGTCCTCTTGAAAGAGGGGGGAAAACCCATATTTATAGCTTGAGGTGAGGTTAGATTGGGGTTAACGAGTAACCGGGGTTGGGTAGAGTAACTTGAGTTAAGAGGTATGATGTGATCACGTGGGGCCCACGGTTTGACTTATTAGATGGAGTGGGGAGCATGATTGACATGGTAGGTGAGATAAAAGATTCCATCTTTTGAATTTAAGAAAGGGGTGTCGATGGGTATATTAATACCCATAAATTGAATAAAATGTGAGAGATGCCAAAAGTCAATTATTAAATGGGTTTATATGGAGCCCATTTGATAATTAATTAAATTTGGTAAGTAAATGGATGGGATTTATTTAAATTTAAGAAAAATAAAGGTGAGAGGGGAAGTTGCATGAACGTGAGATGAATGCAGAGAGGGGTGTTATACCAAAATTGGTGTCTACATTTGCCCCTTTTTGTTGAGTGGTTTGTGATAGCAAGCCACGAGACAAAAACAAAAAGGGTTAGATGAAATATGTGTCCGAGGATGGATGAAGACATGACCAAAGGCAAGATGCCCTGGGAAAAAGGATCACAATAACAATGAAAAAAATGGTGGTGACTCCAATATCACATCGTAGAGGACAATTGTGGTCTCAACGGAGACAGATGACAACGTTCTACGAGACCAATGAGTGGGTGAAGACCACTGCAATATGGATGTAAACCATGATGACCAATGGGTCATAGAAAACATCAAAATATGTGCAACTGAATGCAAAAGTATGCACAATCCTTTGTCTGAGGAATCATGTGAAAAATCATGTGTCCACAAAAGGGACGAGGATGAAGATAATGATGCCCCAACACAGGGCACGAGAAGGAAAAAAAAGTGAGTTATATGCATCGATAAGTACAAGGATGAAAAGGTGCCCCAACATAGGATATGAAGATGACATAATGGAAGATGGATGTGTAAATAAAAATCCCCAGGGGGAATAATCATAAATGTGGACATGATGAGAAGATAGGATAGAAGGGTGAGATAAAATGCCCCAAAAGGGTGATAAATATGATGGTAATCATGTTTCATAGAGAAAGATGCATAAGTGTTAGCAAATTAGAAGGTGAAAAAGAAAAGAAGTCCTACTTCTTTGATAAGTAGGATAAGAAGTCAAGATACTTTTGTGAAAAAAAAAAAGAGAAAATATTCATGGAAGAGAACAAGATCAGATAGGTGATGGCTGTTATGGTATCCTCCAAGAAAAAAATGTCAAAGGAAGATGGGAAGAGATTCTTAGAAATGGATATGATGATGCCCTGTGAGAGGACTGACGAAGATAAAATATGTGACAGGGTTCTCAAAAAGAGAAGAGGTCAATGTGCGAGAGAAAGAAAAGAAGAGATGAAATGGATCGATGGTGGTACATAAATGGAGAAACATTGAATTGACTGGAATGCTAATGTGAGGGATGTTGAGAAAGAGAAAAAATAGACAGAGGATATTATGAGAAGAGTAAGAAAGATCAATGTGAAGGTACATGGGTATGGAATAGAGGGATGAAGAGAGAAAAGGAGAAAAGAAGGAATGAAAGGGGTGAAGAAGATAAAAAGAAGGATTATAGAGAAAGGGGGAAATGAAGAAGAAAGAGAAAAGAAAGACAAGAATGGAAAGAGGAGGGTGAAATTATGAAAAAGAGAGATTTATTTAAAATGAAAGAAGGAGGATGAAGCAGAGGAAGGTAGAGAAGTAATGGAAAATGAAAGAGATGATAGAGAAAGAAAAAATTGAAGGAAAAAATCATAGTGAGGAAATCCAAGGCAAAGAATATGGAACTGACCACATGGAAATGCATGTGGATGGTGAGATGATAAAAAGATGGGACAACACTGAAGAGTCAGGTTATCGATGGGGAAGTAAGGAGGAAGTGCGAGGTAAAATGAGGAAGAAGAAATATAGAGGAAGTGAAATAAGATGAAGGATTAGAAAGGAGGAGAAGACAATGAGAAAAAATTATGCGTATGGAAGGGAACCAAGAATGAGATATTCGATAAAGAGTGAGAAGCATAAGGAACGTAAAGAGAAGCTTGAGGGGAGGAATGACATGATTGAAAAGATGTGGAGATGCATGAGATGAGGGATAAGTTGATGATGAGAAAATAGAGAGAGGGTGCATGATGAAGACAATGAAGAAATTGGCAAGGAAGAATGAAAGATGGAGAGGTGGCGAGGAAAAAGAGAGGAAGGGATAGGAGAGGCAATGCCAATGAATGGATGTTAGGAGAAATCCACCGATAATGATCAATAGGAAAGGATGGGACAAAAGATAAGATGAGGTAGAAAGTAAATGAGGAATGGAAGGGGGAATGCCAATGAAGGGACATTAGGAGAAGTCCCCTGATAATGATCGAGGGGCACATGAAAGGAAGGAATGAAGATAGAATGGAGGGAGTCAAAGAAAAGGATCCAAGATATGCGAATGGGGATGAGTGATTTTTAGGAGAAGTCCACCGATAATTACTAGCATGGAAATAGAAGATGATGATGAAATAATGTTAGGGGATGATCAATGACAATGACGGGTAAGTATGGGGTAGATATATGGGAGAACTCTAGAAGATGGAGTGGAAAGAGTAAAGAAAGGAGGGATAACGATGTGTAGGAAGATGAAGGTGAGGAGAGGATGTAGTGGATGAGAATGAATGAGAGAAAAATGAAGAAACAAGACACAAAATGAATGGAGAAGCAATGGTTAAGTAAGATTACCCAAGCAAGGGATGATGGAGATGAAAAAGGGACAAGTAGGAAGTGGTGTTTGTGAGAATGAAAGAGGAGGTGAGAGGATGTGATGATGGGGAATGATGAGAAAATGTAGATGGAGAGAATGTGGGTGGTGGGTGAGTGCAGGATGATAGATCATGCTTAAGAGGGACTCTTAAGTAAGATCACCATGCCGCAGAGGAGTTAAGTAAGATCACCAAACCGAAGTGATGATATGGAAGGAGAAAGACAACATTGTATTGGATACATGTGTGGAATGGTTGGTTGGAGTGGATGAGTATGATGAGAGGCGGGAGACAAAAGATGAGGAAGATATGATGGGAGGTGGAAGGGTCAGATGGAAAACCATTCTTAAGAGGAACTCTTAAGTAAGATTTCCATGCGACGGGGATGGTTAAGTAGGATCACCAAGCCGAAGAAGAAGAAGAATGATGAAAAGACTAAGTAGTGTATACCAAAATGGAACAAGAGATGAAAGGAGGTGATATCAAAGTGATAACAAGGAAACAAAGGAGTGTGACATGAGTGGATGGAGGAACATATGTAATGTAGATGGAGAGTGTAAGGGAAATCCTTAATTGGGATGCCCACGTGGTGGGAGTGATGATGTAAGAGTGTCAAGTGAAAAAGGAGGAGTGAAAGACATTTGTGGTGGTGATTGTCATCCGTTGAAAGAGGAAATGGTGGAGAAGCTTCTACAGTGGGAGGATCCAAGGAAGAAGATATACCTTAACTAAGATTCTCTGGTGTATGGATGGTTAAGTAAGATTGTCAAACTGAAAGCGGAAGAGTGAAAGGGAAACTCAAGAGGAAAGACAAGTAGATATCTGCGTGGTGCAAGGGGACAAAAGGTGAGAAGGATGATGTGGAGACAAATGGTGATGAGTGGAAATGGGGAGCGAAGAGAAATGGATCAAAGACATTGTTGAACATGTTGGGAGATAAGGAGCTGCAGGATAACAAACTTTCCTTGAGAAGGATCCTCAAGTAGGATTCACAAACTACAACGATGATCAAGTAGAATTCACAAACCAAAAAGTGTATTTGTGAGCACATTCATGGATATTATGGATCAATAGTGTGAAATTTGATGTGATTTTGATAAAATATTACCTTGATGAGATGAATGGAACATAGTTGTAGCAAGGGCATACAAAGGAAACTATGCTTTGAACTAGATTGGAGATAAACAAGAAAGGTTACCACTCAAGGCATTGCACTTGTAGCCAATAACAAGTGTTAATACATAACCAACGATAGTTAGTTATACCAAAAGACCGTGAGGGAAATATGGATGAAAGATGCTCATAATCCTAATGTTGACATGAACAAAGGGATTGAGATGTAACTTGTACATGGGGAAGAAGGTTCTCCAAAGGTGGTGTTCCTTAAGTCTATGCCCCAACTCTGGGAAAGGGAAAGAACAATAGCAAAAAGTTGATCAATGCGAGAATCTTTCTAAAAAATGTTGATAAAATGAAGGTGATCAATGTGGGAAACCTTCCAAATGCCATAATAATAGAGTAGCCATCCTTCGAGGGTATGGTCTACTTTATACATAATATGGATGGCAAGAATAATATGTATGATAGCCATCCTTCAAGGGATCGGTCTATTTCTTTTGATTTTTCTTTGATTTTGATTTGTATGCTTTTTTTTTAGTTTTTTTTTTTTTTTTTTTATGAACAACTTTCCTTCGAGGGATCAATCTATTTTTTTATAACTTTGATTTTTCCTTTTGCATACATGAATTTTAGCTTTACATGGGGAGAGTCTAGGGAATAGCTAAGTAGACCACTTAGGAGGGGATAATGAATGTACAAGAGACACCCTTGGACCCTTTGCATGGCTGCAATAGGAGAATGAGAAGGTGATGGATGTAATGGTTATGGGGTCATATCAAAGTAGTGAAGGCAGACCACATAATTCATATCATTACAATGAAAAATGGAAGGGGCTAAGGATGGAGGAATGATCTAAGGATATAACTAAGTGCTCATTGGTAGATATGCTAACAATAGACTAGTCACAAGTGCAATGCATTAAGAGGTTATGTCTCTAGTTTACCACCAAGAGAGGGAAGACATTAAGTTACAACAGGATGAGATGATATTTGCAAAGGATTAGATGTGATAGACAAGTGAAAAATAAAATTATGTCCTTAAGGAAACAAACATATGACCACAAATGGTGGATTTGATGAAAATAAATGGTGCCCCAGAGAGACACAAATAAAATGGCCAAATGGACTTCGATGAGGACTTGGTGAAAAAATATGGCCACAATGGTGGACTTCGATGAAAATGGTCCTCAAAAGAGAAGGGAGAAACATGGTGGACTTTGAAAAAAAAATGGTCCCTCAAAAAGGACAAACATGGCCTCAAAGGAGGACTTTGATGAAAATAATGGTGCCCCAAAAGGGCAAAAACATGGCCACAATGGTGGACTTAGAATGAGATGAGGATTTGGACAGAAATAGTTTAGATTGGATGAATGTGAAGGAGGTAGACAAAACAATGTCAAGGAGTGAAGTCCCCTAGTGACAAGGGAGTTTGTATGGATGATGTGCTCAAGGGTGAGGGAAGGTTGTTCCCCCAATGAGTTAAATGTGAAGGAGTTAAAGGATGTCAAAAGAGTTTAGATGAGATTGTTTTAGATTTGGATGGGATAAATGGTTGGAGACCACAAGTGTGTTTGGCAAGATAAGTGGTATTGATGAAAATGAGGACCTTCCTTAGAGGAATGTCATGTGTGTGAGAGGGATATTAAGGGATGATGTGGATGGAAGGAATCATGGGAAACTCAAAGATGGGATATGAATTGGATTCAATGTAGATGGAGAAGGGACTTTCCCTAATGAGGAAATCATATTTCTCAATAAGGTTGTGGACGATTGTCCAAATGCCTTACAATGTTCGATGTCATGGCCTGGGTATGATGATAAGTGCAACTACAATTAGGATTGAACCATGATGGCTTGGGACCATAGGGATTAAAGGCTTTAATGGGAGGAAGTGTGATGGTAGATATTCGAGTTAAATGTCAAGGATATATCTATGTAAGACCCCATTGAAGTGTCATGGGGAAGGTAACTCTTGTGGGTTTTGATAGATATCTCAACTTGGAGTTAGGAGAAAAAGTGGATGTAGATTGGATGGGTGAATTTCAAATTTTGGAAGGATTGATTGTTTGGATTCAATTTTGGTGAGGATGTACAAATTTGGTTTATAGGATTGATATTCAATTTGTGGATTGGATTGTTTGGATTGAATTCATTGTTGAGATGTCAGTAGATGGAGAGACTAATCCTAAAATAGATGTTGTGGCATTGGATTGTTGAGAAGAGGGAAAATCTGAATGTTTTTTAGGATGCACAGGGGATTGTCGAGGATGTTTTCCATGAGCCTTAGACTTTACTCGAGAAGATTTATTCTAGCAGGGATGATAATAATCTCAACCGGAGGATCTGATAGTGGTGGTGTGGTTATTAATGGAGAAAATGTCCTAAAACAAGATGAGGATGTTAATGGAGAGATAGGTGTTTGTATGATGCGATTAATGATATCTATGTGAGATGTGGATTGTTTCAGTTTTGGCATGGAAAGAGTTGATTTTGTAGAGGGAGAATGTAAACCATATTTATTTGATTTAGGTGGATGTGTTGGTTCAGTAGATGTTTCAAAGGGTATCTTTGATAGGGTTACAGATCGAGAGGATTTGGTTGGTGTGATAGAAAATTAGGTAAAGAGTATTGGGGTAGACCGGGTGATGTGGCCATGGGTGAGGATATAGGTACATATGTCAAGGTAGGGATAGGTGGATTTGTTGATATGATAGATATAGGGGTAGGTGGGATAGATAGAGATGTAGGCATATTTGGGATATTTGGAGATGTGGGTGATGTGATAACCGATGGAGTAGACCTTATGGGTAATGCAAAAATGCAGAGTATTTTCTAGGTGTAGAAGTAGATGGGACTGGTTTTTTCATAAATGTTTCGAGGGGTAAGAATGATATGTTTGCTAAAGGGGTTGATGTCGAAGGTGGGGTTATAAAGGTGCATGTAGTAGAACTGAGTTTAGTTGGGATGGTTGTGAGTAATGTAGGTGTAGTAATAGTGTGTTTGAGGCAGATGTGGGTGAAGGAATAGATGTGAGAGATGTAGGGATATGTGTGGATATCATTGGGGCTGAAATAGGTGTTAAGGATGAATCTAATGTGGTAGATTGGGGTGTGTTTGAAGTGGAGGAAGTGGATGGTATAGTCAAATTTGATGTGGATGTGATAAGGATAGGAGAAGGTGTAGGTTCAACAAGTAGTAAAAGTTGAAAGTTGATGTAGGTGTGACAGGTTCCACATAAGGAATGGGAATAATGTCCACTATAGGAACATGTGGAGTTGGTGATAAGATGAGATCTTGATTGATGGTGTTAATCATATAAGCATTTGATAATTGAGATGTAAAGGGTGTGGCTTGATTTTTTGGTGGTTGATTAGGTAAAGTTTGAATAATGGAGCTATCGATTTGGATATCCCCTTGATTTATGAGTTTTGGACACGATCTTTGAAGGAATGACATTTCTCAATGTCGTGACCTTTGACTCGATGATATTTACAATAGTGGGCTTCGTGATACCAAATAGGCTTGGCTTACGAATTGTCCACGGGTCATATGGGAGGAAGTTGGATGGAGTTTATGGTCATCAATTTGTCAAACACAGAGCTATATGATTCTCCCAAGGGGTATAGTTGATTGTTGGTTGAGGGGCTCATTGTTGAGGCCATGTGCTAGATATAGATGCGGATGAGGGTTTAATGACCACAGTGTTGGCCACACCCTTAAATTTTTGTTATGTGTGAATGGTTTAGTAGATTCAACTTTAGGTTTAATTGAATTTAGTTTAAGATGACCCTACTCAATGGCACGGGTTTCGAGTTTGTGAGCCATTGTGAAAGCTTCATCAAAGGTTCAATGATTGGATTTGCAAAGTAGATGATATATGTTTTTCACACGAATGCGAGAATAATTCAATGAGTTCACTTTGCGGAGAGAGAAAGGATAGTTGGTTTATAACACCACGCCATCATGCGATGAAGTCGGTGATGGGCTCATCTTCAAACTATCAAATGGTGTATAGATCAGCGATAGTGGTTTTGCGTGTGATATTGATAGAAAAGTGTTCTAAGAACAACTGTGCAATTTGGGTGAAAGAGAATATGGAATGTTGTGGGATATTATTACCACCAAACCAACCGAGACTAAAAGACATGGGGAAAGTGTGAAGAAGTAGATCGTGATCATGCAATAAGAAGACAACATGCATGTTTAAATGCAAGGAGATGTTGTTGGGGATCTTCCTTGTTGTTGAACTTAGTAAACACATGAAGTTTCCAATGAGGAGGGTAGGGTTTGATTGGAACCATGATGATGAATCGGTTCATTACAGATGTGTTCATAGGATAAGGTGTTCTTAGGTGCCAAGGTAATGGTTTCTAAATTAGCCAACCGATTCATCAAAGTGTGAATAGGATCATTTGACACAATGTTAGGTTGAGATTGGATTGGTTGTGTGGTTTGAAAAGTAGTTTGATAAGGCAAATGATGCATTTGTGGATGTGTGGGTATTTGGGGAATCATTTGATAAGGTGGTTGATAAACTTGTGGATAGGGTGTGAATGTTTGATAAGATGGTTGATAAACTTGTGGGTGTGTAGGTGTGTGGGGAACTATTTGGTAAGGATTAACATGTGTCATGGGTTGAGATTGTTGCATAGGATGACTTTGAACAATAGGGACATGATGTGTTTGTTGAAGTTGGGTAGGTTGTTGTGGTAAATGATAAGTGGGGATATGGGTGTTAAGAGGTTGAGATGGTTGAGCATACAATGTAGAATGTAAGTGTGAAGAGGTTGAGATGGCTGACATAGGCATATTAATAATGATGAAATAGAATTGTCAAAATGGGATGTGGGTGGAATGTGATCCACCAATTTAGGAGATTGGGAGGATTGAGAGATTGTGGGGATTTTTGGAATAAAATCATATATGGGGTTAGGAGGAGGCTCGAGTGTCTCTAGAGGAGGGGAGATGGTGATGTGGTTGGTTTAGGAAGATTAGCTTGATGAGGGATATGAGGGTTAGTTTTAAGATAGGGATAATTGTGCATGACATGGTTCTCAGGAAGTGAGGTCATGGAGACTGGAGGTTGGGTAATTGAAAGTGTGGTTTTGAGTTTAGAATCTTGTTGGGAGAGATCATTAGGAGAAGTAATTTCATTGGGTGGAGGACATTGTTGTTTTGTTTCATTTGAGAGAGAGTGATAATAGGTGTGAAATAGAGAAACATTTGTTTATGTATTTTGTTGACAAACAAATCAAGCAGCATATTTTTTATCATCATGATTAATTACGAGATGTGAAAAGAAAAGTAAAATGGATAATGAAGGTGCCTAAAGAATGGAATTCTAAGGCTGGTTTCAGGTAGTTTTGGCTTGGGAGATGTCTAGATGGTTTCTGTTGGGTGTTCAAGTCCCAATCAGTTAACCAGTGGGAGGAATGTTTCGATGTGTTGATTTTGTTCATGAAGTCTCGTAGTGTGTGATAATGTGAATGCGAGAAGGTTAGACCCTTTATTTAGGCTATGTGATAAGCAAGATGTAGAAAAGAATGTTCAGGTTTTTTAACCAAATGAAATGTGACATTCGATGCAGAAATCACTCAAAAAAGGAAATTCAATGCAAAAAAAAAAATAGAGAAAAATGAGAAAAACTTGGAGAGAACACTTTTCCTTGATATTTGATTTATCTACACGTGATGATGGTATACTTGGAAGCATGGTCATTTTATCCACAAAATGTCTGAACATCGAACTTCAGTACCCTAAAATGGCACATTTATGATTGCGAATGAGGTTGATGAAAAGTGGTTTTGTGTGTTATGTTTTGCAAATTGATCTTTGATGACATGATTTAATGGTTGTACAAGGTCATAATTTCACCTGCAAAAGAAAAGAAATGTGATTAGCTACTGTGTTAAAAAATGACATAATTGTTGAAAAAATGTTATCTACAAAAAAAACCTTTGTAGTAAATAAATAAAAAAAAAAAAAATAATTAATCTAATGGATTAATAAAACATTATAATGGAATTCCTAATCAATTAGAGTAATTATGAAAATAATCGATCGATAAACTAACTATAAACTATAAAATAGATGTATGAGATAAACTTATTAATTATGAAGGCATATGATACAAATTATTAACGAAAAGACATTCACATGTGTATTTTGTTTTTATTTCATTTCTTTATATGAACTAGAAATAATAATAACCATATATAATGAGTGAACGTGGACTTTAAGAGATAATGATGAAAAGTAGATGGGGAGAGTGGACTTTTAGGACACAAATAGTGGCTTTGAGAGGACAAGATGAGAAGGTAATTGATAAGTGTAGAATTTTCACAAAGGAGATGTGGACCTAAACCAAAATGTCACAAAGCAAGCTCGTGGGTGAGGTGACTGTAGTCGTGACTGTGAAGAGGTCAATGCTGATACTGGATATATGTGTTGGGCGTTGATGAAGAGGTCTATAGGATAGTCTATCAAATGCACGGTAATAATCACAGGAATAGAGGTGAGCAATGTCTAATTGGCAATGGTGTTTTGAGCACTGTTTATCAATGTTTTGTCGAGAATTATGAGCAAACTACTAAAAGCTATTCGTTGTAGTCAATATCCACAGCGTTTGCATGAATTTGAAACTGAGCCCCAAGGAAAAAAAAGGTATAGCATCGGAATCTTGTAAATCTGCGTAGATATTCACGTTCTTTACATTATAAATCGGGGTTAACTGGGGACGTGGTTGGATATATAGACTTAGGCTGTCACATGTATGATGACACAATCAACATCACAGAAACTCTAAATGAGAAAATAGATGAGTGGCTATGTCATGACAAACACTGTTGATAAATGTGTTTAAAAGAATTCATTGCTCCTAAAACTTGCGTGATTCTGAAATGGAGCTGGAAATTTCAGTGTGGGTGGTTACGGTACTACGAGCACTACTTGTAAAGAATGGTAAATGGATTTCTTGACATTCACTATTGAATTTGAAACAAAGCTTGCATGATTTTGAAATGAGACTGGAAATGGTTGGGAGACGATTTTTGGAGTGATAAATGTGTTTTGAAGAGTTGTAAGCCAATCGATACAAAGAGACTATATAGTAACTACCCATAGAGCTTGCGTGAATTCTAAACTGAGATGTAAGTGCTTGGAAGCATCACATATCAGAATCTTGTGGGTATGCATAAATATATGCTCAGAATTATAAGTTGATCGTTGATAAAAGAAATTACAGTCACCGCCCCCAAAGATGTGCGTGTATTTGGAGCTGAGAGGTGGAATGATTGGAAGAATCAAGCCTCAGAATTCTGTATAGATATTCATTTTTGGGTGCGACGTGAGAAACCATGGAGCGTGGAGATATAGACTCGGGGAGTGGAGAGGAGGTGTGAGAGAGAGAGTTTGAGGTGGGAGCGGATTGAGTGGGCTGAGTGGCCGGGTACGTGAGAGGAGAAGGAACTCGGTGGAGTGGTGGAGGTGAGTGGGGAGTCATTCGAACCAGGCATTGGTTGAAGGAGTTGGGTGTCAGAATGGAGAGAGTATAGATTGGGAGATGGCCGATAATAGCTTGGGAGGAAATGGAGAATGAGAGATGGGAACGGTGGGGAAGTGGCCGAGCTGGCCACGTTAGTGGAGAGCGATGTGGGATTCGGGTAGAGAGAAGAGGTGGGGTGATAGGTGGGGGATATTTAAATTAGAGATAGTTAGGATTCTATTTTTTTAATAATTTAATTCTAATTTATTTCATAATTTTTTTTTTTTTAATTAATTTTTATTTATTTATTTAATTAATATTAATATTATTATGATTAATAATAAAAATGCACTCGATATTAATTATAATGACCACATAACAAGCCAATTAAAAACCAAAAGCACGTACCTCCGAGACAACCTAAACCACTGAATGTAAAGATGACACCGCACAAAGAGGATAATACTAAACCTTGTAAGCAAAAAAATGAGTCAAAACGAAAGATGCAAAAAAATAAAAAGATGAAAATATATATCATGTGAAACTGACAAGTAGGAGAATAAGGTTAATTTCTAGATTCATATCCCATGCAGGTAGATTCAACAAAAAAACAAGAAGAGCACGTACCTCCAAGTGATTTCAATGAGTGACCGTACTAAACTGAAATCGACAAATACTAAGATTTTGCAAACAAGCAATTTAGAAAAGATGAGTAAAATAACAAACAAAACGACCAGATCTAGGATCCGTCCCACCGCATGCCAAATGTTGTACAAGAAACCTCATTCTCACGCGGGTGAAAGCCGATACTTGGAAGCCACCAACAACTTCGAATGATGGAGGGCTTAGGACCTCAAATGCAGATGTGGATCTACGGGCAAAGAAGATAGATCGTGATAAAAGAAGCTAGATCTACAAAACTGAAACAAATGGGATTAGATAACAATATGCGGGGTTTCTCGGACAGTCCCGGTTCCAAGAGGATTTTAACTCCCTTGGAGGATGTCAACCCCATGTGATATAGAATAATGATAAAATACAAGATGAAAATATAATAAATACAAAATGATGAAAACAAATGATGAGGGACTTAGTTGTGCTATGATATGTAGATGAAATGGGCTTATTGATCGATGGGAACACCATGAGAATAAAAGATGGAATAATATTATCTCTTAGAATTCAAAACAACATTTTTTAAATAGAGTTTCCAACTTTTTCTTCCTTCTTTTTTTGGTCTAGGTCAAGTCTCTCATTCCAAGTTTTTGGTCCTAGTCCTCTTGAAAGAGGGGGGAAAACCCATATTTATAGCTTGGAGGTGAGGTTAGATTGGGGTTAACGAGTAACCGGGGTTGGGTAGAGTAACCTGAGTTAAGAGGTATGATGTGATCATGTGGGGCCCATGGTTTGACTTATTAGATGGAGTGGGGAGCATGATTGACATGGTAGGTGAGATAATAGATTCCATCGTTTGAAATTAAGAGTGGAGTGTTGGATGGGTATATTAATACCCATAAATTGAATAAAATGTGAGAGATGCCAAAAGTCAATTATTAAATGGGTTTATATGGAGCCCATTTAATAATTAATTAAATTTGGGTGAATAGATGGATGAGGTTTATTGAAATTTAAGAAAAATAAAGGCAAGAGGGGATGAAAATATTCTCACATATACTATTCTTACAAAAAGATAAGTATAGGTTTCCACAACTTTAAATATTTTCCAACTTTGTATGTTATTACGTAACACAAAAACTCCATGAAACCATCTTCTTATATAATCCCTCATAACTAAAATCAAGAAAACAAACAAATTTGTTAACTCTTTTGTATAAGCTTCAAAATTTAGAAACCTAATATTTTGCACTAAGGTGGTTGAGGGTTTTGTACATGATCATAACCTAATATTTCATAGAGATCTAAATACCAATTATTTTTAGAGGCCCTGAAGCTAGGGAGATTCATTTACAATCTAAATGAAACCATTTAGGATGACCAACCATTCAATAGTTTGGTCACGTGCAAAACAATTATGTCCTAAGCATAGTCAATTCCCAAAATAGAGACAATACATTTACGAAGATTTCCAACATGTTCATACCCTATTGTACCCAAATAAATTTTTAGAGTAGTCAAAGAGCAAAGAACACTCTTATTCATTTATCATCTATATTTAGCACATGTTCTAATTAAAATCTATCTTTTAATACTTTATATGTGTGTTTAGATTTGAATGTTAATATTTATTTAATAATATAAATATGTACATCACATTTCTAATCCTAAAACAAATTTAAATAAGAACCCCCACATTCCACACTAGTTTCTTTATTTATTTTAGGTAAAATCAACATGATGGATAGCCACATCTACGGATTAAATAAGTTCCTCTAATGAAAGAAATAAATATAATAGAAAACACTAGCCTTACAAATTTAATGACACAAGTGAATGGCACACATGTTAAAATGTGCACTATAATATGGAAAATACAATATCACTTCAATTGTTACCAAAGGAAAAGGTTGTAATAATTATTTTCAAATCATAATTACAATCTTATTTAACAATTTATAAACGGTTCATAAAGTGCAAGAAAACTCGCTTTTTAGAAAATTTGTAATATTTTGTCCTTACTTAAGGAGAAAAAATTGCAAAGAACTTACAATATGTTGGATGTTGTATAGGATCTAATTCCCTATCATGGTATTTCATCCTCTCCAATAATAAAATATTGGTAAAGAGTATATATAGTTGATCAATGATGGAAAATAAAAAGATTATCATTCCTAAAAAGTCTATGAAACACAATCCACATTTCTTGAACTCTTCAAATTTTCTTTCTATTTTCTAAAATAGTTTGGAAAACATGAAAAATCTAAAATCACCTTCCCAATTAGATGATAACCTAGTTGAGAAATATTCCTATCAAAATTCAAGTTAACTTACCACATATAATATCTAAAACTCTATTCTTAAGATTTAGTATTGTACTTAGTAACCAACAATGACTAAGTTATATTAGTGTCAAATGAGATCAAATAGGTAAAGAGCCATGTATTTTCATTATAAGATTCACATTTTTAAAACATGAATGACACACCATCCTCATGTTTTAAGGAGGCGATAAACTAGTTGATATGATATAATCATAAACAAAACATTGATACCAAGCTAGATCCAAATTGGTTTAGCATAGTAAAACCAACAAAGTTTTTAATTAACTTTCTTTAGTGGCTCAAGGTAAATTACCTCTAAGTGTAGATATTTTCTAAAAATGTAATCTCTTTTTGGAAACTCAAATTTATTTTTTTATAGGGCATGTTATATACCTACCTTTCAATATCTAAAGCTAAAGTGCAACTTGTTTTACAAATGCAACCCTTTAAAAATGACCAATATAGAGGATTCTTTAATATAACTCTCACATACATAAATATAGTGTAATCTCATGTATACTTGATATAAGCATTAAATTTCATAAGGCTTAGTGGTTACATAATCAATTTGAGTCATACTTCCCACACCATATCCATGGATGTTTGTGTGAGAAATATTATGATAAAGGGATTTCAATGTGATTTTGGTGATTACCTTCACTATTGTAGTTGGTTTTATGAAATAAGTGTGACTTTATATGTTTTTTTTTTTAAATTTTAAATTTGGTCTAGATCAATACAACAAATAAGAGCAAAACCAAGAATAATACATATCATAGGCCAAAACCTATAAAGTACTCAATATTGTTAATTAATAAGAGATAAAATAATTATTTAATTGGGCCTTTTTCCCATATAAAACAATCAAGTTTTCTAGTGAATTTGAAACACCATATCAAGTCCATTAGCTCTCCAATAATAGGCCTCCCCATTACATTCCATAACGTTAAACATTATGAAGACATTTGTGGTTACACATTGCTAAGTTCAAATAAACCATTCAAAATTTCATTGAATCAAATAGAAGTAATATTTCTTAAATATCCCTTATAAAAGTATTAAATAATTTCTAACAAACTCAAGCTAGAGGTACAAAAATAAAGCCTTAAATTTCTAAACAAAGAACATGTATAGAATATGATTCAAATGTGAAATTTAGGTATTTTTGAAGCAATTTTAAATCTCTTTTCAATTCGAACTACCAAAAATGCAGATCAAGCAACACCTATAATATCATCTATTTAACTATATCAAGTAACATAGTTCAAAATAAAAATCAGTTTATCATACATGTGTGGGAATCATGATAAATGACCAATGAAGAATGTTAAAGATGCAATAAAATATGTAATAAATCAACCTCCTACACACATTCAAAGATCTCAATTGTAAAAATAGAGTGAATAAGCCCTTATCCACCACATCCATTTTGCATGATACCAAGTAATTGGTAATATAAAGGATACCTAACCTTCCACAATCTTAGTCATATTGTCTTCATGGCACGATAATGATAATTATATATTAAAACTAATGTTTATAGATATTTAGATTTCAAATTACTAGGAAATATTTCCTATTAAAATTGAATTTAACTAGATACATTATCCTTAGGGTTTGGGTGGAACACATATGCAAACGTTTAGGAATCGATTCCTTAAAATATCAATATCCATAACTATAAATAGTGATTTTGACTTTATTGAAGATATTAAAGTGTATCAAACCAAAATTATAATGTTATTGATTAAACTTTTCAACCCTACTATGTAATCATATATTTCATCTAATAGTTATAGACATGTGGTTTATAAGCATTTCTTCTTTAGGTTCACAAACCCATTCACCACTTTCCCATGGTAAATACACCACTTGATAAATGTTGACAGATATTTGACATGAATCAAAAGATCACCAACCACTTGCTATTATGAGTTCACATAGGAACAAAGCTTGTGAAATTACAATACAATGCATGTCATAACTAAAACTAAGTTTTTCACGCCAATAGGTGTTCCTTATTGCGAAGGGTGACCTGCACTGTTCAAATCAACAACAACTAAGATTTCCATGCAAATTCAAGACCATAGAAATGATTGGGGTTGTTGATTCTCTGTTTAATATGCTTGCTTTTTCATTTTGCGGAGGAATTTCATTTCTACTTGCATGGGACAATCATACATGCATGAGACAATCATACATACAAATCATGCCATCGTGCTATCCCATGAGACCACATTTCTTTGAGGAATTTTGAATAACAATGCACATTTTAAACTCTAAAATTATAATTTAAAAACCTATTCCACAATTTTCCCCCTCTACATTAGTTTTTAAGAATTGTCCATTGGAATATGGATTGTGCATTGCACAGAGAAAATGGAATTCAATTATATGTGTATATCATTTATACTACCAAAATCTCTACATACGCGTACTCTATTGGTATTTTTATTTATTTCTTCATATACATGGCTTGCATACCAAGGATTTATTCTATATGGTCGATATGGTGAACATAATCATTTTCAAACTACTTTTAACTCCTTATAGGTCCATATAGATACATCTTTATGTTATGTAATTATCTTTAATGCTGCATGTGCCAATTTTTTCCATCAAATTCTCTATGCAACAATAAAATCTCCCCATCACTTATTTTGATGGATCTCGATATCCTGTTTCAAAACTCTGCAATATTGCATATGCTGGAAGAATGCTACCAAATATTGCTAAGTTTGGATTTCTATTATATGGTCAATATGATGAACACTATGGATCTCCATATCTTGTTTCAAAACTCTAAAATATTGCATATGTTGGAAGAATGCTAGCAAAGATTGTTAATTTTATCACTTATCTTCACACCTACTGATTTGCATTGAAATACTTTATCCACGAGCCAACACTTATGTAATAACCTTTCGGGGTTATTATTATATTTTTAATATTTTCTGGAATAAACTTGCAACAGACTGAAGTATACGAACAACGAAGAATTATCACCAAATCTTTATGCCAAATCAACTGAAAATGATCTCTAAATATTATTAAATTGATTTCTAATAATTTGAGACAAATTATGACCCAAATCGACTTAGTATGGGCAAATTATGCAAATCTGGAAATTAATTGTAGACTGTCAAATCACAAGCACTTCTATCTAATTTGATTTGGCCTCAAATTTGCATGGAAATGTGTGTAAAGTGTAGTTTAAGCCTTTTTAGACCCAAGCGATCAGATTTGAATGAATTAACTCGACTTATTTGCTCAAAACAATTAATTATAAGCACATAGGTGTTGTCCACTCAAAATTCCCCTGCTCTTTCGAAAGTAAAAATTTCAAAATTTTGAGTTTAAGTGTTTTTCTCTGAAGTGCCTAAGTCGTGAAATTGAGAAAGTCTGTGTTTTGGGTCATTTTGTGTGATTTTCGGGCCTGTCGGAACTTTTTGTCCCAAATGTCCCAAGTACGAAAGTGCATTCTGTTCCCCGATCGGCCGATTTCCCCGAAGTTGTCCCGATTTTGGGCCCGTCGAACTTTTCGTCCCAAGTGTCCCAAAAATTATTGTGCGAGCTGTTCCATTTTCGGCGAAACACCCGAACCGCGTACTTCGCACTTTCGTGTTCCAAATGTCCCAAAGTTAAAAGTGCAAGTTGTTCCATTTTTCGGCTGAATTTGAACTGCAGAAAGCCTCTGGAACTTTTTGTCCCAAATGTCCCAAGTTCAAACGGGCCTTCTGTTTCAATTTCGGCCGAAACACCCGAACCGCGTACTTCGCGTGTTTTCGTCCCAAATGTCCCAGAATGCATTTGTGCGTCTTCTCCCTGCTTCACCCGAATCGGTAGGCCGAGCCACGTGTTTCATGCATTCGCGTCTCACATGTCCCAAGCGTACCAAGTGTCATTCGTGCTTATTTTTCCCGCTCTACCCGAATATCATGCTTATTCAAATTGGTGGGTATGTATTAAATGCACATTTATGACCTTTCTCTCTCCTAAACGGCTATATAACGAGCATTTCCCCTTTGCATTTTTCGCACTACTTCCATGCTATCTTTTGCTCGAACCCTTGCAATTTGAAAACCTGCGCGTGTATCCCCTCCCTCTGTAATTCCTTTCCGATTCTGGTTGCGGCTCTGCTACTATCAATATGAAGATCAAGTTTCAGGGACAGGAACAAATTTCACCACTTGAGTCTGCCGTTCGCAATATTGGGGACAGCGAAGCTCGTCATCTTGATTTCAGTGATTTTTGGGCAAGAATGGCGGACGCAAACCCTACACCAATGGCGCAGATGATTCACGATAGTGGTTTGGCTTTTGCTGGAGGTTTCCCAATCTCAGTACAGTGTGCTGATACCGTGCTTTCATGCGGAGCTCACTTCGACCCCGCTTCGAGCGAATTGACCAATATACATGGGGAACTCATCGCCAAACTGGATGCTGCCGCCATTAGCACTGCTCTGAGGATTCCAGAGATGGATAATGCCATAGTCGTTTCCCGGGATCAAGCACAGGCCCTGTTCGACCAAGACAGTGACAAATATAAGGCACGAGTGGCGAAGTCCTGGCTTAAAAACCCTAGGAAGGGAGCTTCTCGTCTGACCAAAACCCTCTTCCGAGCAGATTTCAATGAAGAATTGTCAGACTTCATAATCTTGCTGGCTCGGGTTATGGGTTTGCCCTCTACCAACGAATTTCACTTCTGGATGTGCCCGCTCATCAGCATGGTGTGCGAAGGAACACAAAATATCAATTGGGCGGAAATCATAAGCATGAATTTGACGGAGCGGTATTGTCGATGTGCGTGGCAAACGAAGAAATTCTACATGACTTCGTACTTGATGTATACCCTGGCAGCGTCACGGAAATGGTTTGGCTTTTCTTACATTGATGCACACAAAGATGATCCAGTATATGCTTCTGCCCATGATTCCCAGAGACCAGCAATCATAATTTCAGAAGGGTCAATGATGCTTTCACCATGTACGTGGTCAGACTGCTCGAAGGTGATACTTCTAGAAGGTTTTCAGATGAAGCCATGAACCTGATATCGCAATATGGTGCTTATTTCATCCAATTCAGGAAATTTTCTTATATCGGAGCTTGCTTTGCTATGAGAGCACTCCTCTGCGGCTTCCCATGTTCTTGATGATAAAATGGCCTTGATAGAAATATGCAAGCAACTAGACAAGTTGCACAGAACTTTAGAGATAAGAAGATTTCTGGCTTGCACTTTCCCATCTCTCTGGGAAACTACACTTGCAAAACAACTCTGGATGCTCAGAACATAGAAAGAGCCACAGGTCCCTATCACTTTTCATTTCTTGAAGCCAGAACTGCTTTGACTTGAAGAAGTTTATTGAAACAGAACATCAAGATAATCTATCATCATAGGGCGTATACTGAAAGACTCTTTGGGGCTGACTGTGCAGATGATTTTGAAGCCAGGAGAAGGCATTGTGGCAGGTTCTCCCTGCAATTGATCCAAGAACTCGGTCTGTACCAAGTTCCTGAAGGTCTCCAGGATGACAATTCTGATCTATACTCGTATGAGTATGAAAATGTGATTAAGCACACTCCTTTGGAGGACCTGGATTGGAACAGGAAAGAGAGGGATGATCTGGCTGAGATCCTTGCTCCAGTCTTAGTCAGGACTAAGGTCTGGTTTGACAGGATGGTTCGAGAATTCAGGAGGCATTCAGGAGAATCCTCTTCTAAGGATGCTTCAACACCAAGAAGAGAAGCATCTATTCCAAGGTCAGAAACACCAGTGAAGACCCCTCCTGCCTCATCAATACAAGGACCTGCAGCTTCTACTCCTTCTTCATCCACTCAAGTGTGCGAAAGAAGCTCAAGGAGGTTAAGAAGGAACCTGTGGAAAGTGACCCTCAAAGAAAGTAGGCAGAGTTGCCTATGGGACCAGAGAACATCATTGTTCTCAGTGAAAGTGAAGAAAGCGAAGTACCAACTCTTGCAAGTGCTCCTGAAGATCCAGCTGATAAAGATAAAGAAATCCAGAGCACTGAGCTTTCAGGTAATGTTGATTCTTACGCATGATGCCCCAAGTGCCCCACTCACCTCTCAACTCGAGTCAACAGCTGCGCAGACCTTGAGCATCATGAGCTCTCTGTCTCTTGGTCCCCTTGCTCCTCCTGCTGATTCCTCTTCCTCTTTTGCGTGGGTGCAACCTCTGGTTGACAAAAGGAAGAGGAAATTTTCCTCTCGGAGTTCAGGGACAAATTTTGATGCTGTCGCAGCCTTGTTGGGCACCACTCCTTCTCGTGCCAAGAAAGCCAGAACTACCTCCAGAATAGTGTCTGATGCTCAAGGCCAGCAATTCTTGGAGATTGCCAAGCCTTCAACGGATAAATCAGAGTAGGACTTGCAGGTATCTGACTTAGAGCTCTCGAGAATCCCAATGGGAGAGTCTACCCCTGAAGGTGAAATTCACAACCTCCAGGAAACAGTCACAAGAGTCATTGGGAGGGTAGAGAAAGGGCAACAAACTATTGAACAGTTGGAAGAACAGGCCCAAGTTCTCACAGGTTTCATCAAGTCTCTTTTGTCTAAGGACAAAGTTTTGGACCCTACCCCATTGACTACTCTTCCACCTCCTGTAATTCTAAGCCAAGATGAAGTGCAGAGTATAAAAGATATGCACAAGTATTCTGTCTATGGCAGAGCTATTGAAGCCATGGTGGATGACATGCTTGTTGCTGGATTAAACTTCATCGATGAAGCTTTCAAACTCCACGAAAAGGTGAGCAATGTGCAACTGAAGCTCTCCTCTACTATTGGAATCATCGATAAAGAGCTCAAACTCTGGAGCAGTTGCATAGTAGACCTCCGACTCATGGGACAGGCAGATGAGAACATTTTGTTGGCAAGTAAAGTTTTTGATGATGCAAAAGATAATCTATCGAAGTCCTGGGTCTACAGTGTGGAGTGGAAGATCAGAGTCCTGGAGGAGGCTTTGGGAGAACTGAAGAACAGTTGGCAGAAGGGTGAAGCTTTCAAGACACTGGTGGTCTCTGCTTTCAAAGATATACACTGTCATCTTTAGGATGAGACTTCTGGTACTTCCCTTTCCTTGCAAGAAATCAAAGCTCAATTGAGCTTTTGTCAAAGATAACCTATTCAGGAAAGTTCCATCTCGAGGAGAAAATGAAGGAGATTTGCTCTCTTGATCTGCCATTGAAGAAGCAAACAAAGATTATCATACTCATGTCGAGTTTGATAAAGAGATGGAGAAGTGTCTCGGGATTTTGGACTCGATCTCGACTAACACGTCGATCCCTCGTGGCGAGGTATAGGCGAGGCGTTGAATAGATTCGAGGCGACGAATTACTGAAGTCGGTGGGTCCCTCTCGATGGACCACCTGTCTTCTTCTCCTTATTCTTCTTTCCTTTTCTATTTCTTTTCTCGAATTCATTGTAATAGGTTGAGGTATTGCGATTGGCAATCCTTAACTAATCTTTAGTTAAAAAGTAGTAGTTCTGAAGTAAGCCGACTTGTAAGCTATATAATGGCCTTTCCACGCCATTTTGAAGGAGGAAGAACTTGGCATATTTTCTGAAAGTGTAAATAGATTATAAAGAAATCAATACAGAAGGACTTTTCCATTCTTTGTCTATCTGATCTCTGTTATTCCTAAGCTTTCATTTATTTTCTTTGTGAAGATCATTTGTCATAAATTCGTTAGTCTTACCGATTGCATACTCTTCAACTTTGCAAGCACGGTGATCTTGTATAACCAAGAAGGAACTTTGTGTCCTTGATTAATGAATCTGTGTTATGTTAAGAAACTTTGTGTTCTAAGCAGATGTTATTTACAGAACTTTGTGTCTTTAAATTCCATCTTATTTATTTGATACAAATGATCTTGTTTCAATTCACTATGACTTTCGCATACATAAAGAATTACTCTGATATCTATAATTCTGCATGTTGCCTTTCTGCTCTTTCCCGTACTCTCATTTCCTCAGTCCTTTTGTAATTGATGATCTTCATAGAAAACACTTTCGTGATATCCAAGTTTAACCAACAAATAATGTTTTGTACATTTGTAAATAAGTTCGTTTCTGAATAAGGGAACCTCTCCCATTAAAGAGGAGGGACTTCTTGTCCCCTGACTGTTGCTCTCCGTAAAGTCCTATCTGACGACCAACAGTTTTTGGCGACTCCGCTGGGGAAAATCATATTCCAGTTCTATTATTTTTGATCATCTTTTGATCTACGACTCCAGCTTTACTCGAGGGAGAAGGACCCTTGGTATTGAAGATTCTCGGTTCCCGCATTTTGGAGCAAACAGGTTTTCCTTTTCCTTCAACAAGAAATAGAATAACTCGTTCGACAAGCACTCCACCGTCGTTCAAGATAGAAGTCCTACATGTGGTATTTCTTCGAGCCCGGCTAGCCCTAATCTTCGAGCTTTTATTCTTGCTGGTGTTGCAGTTCCTCTCCAAGCCGTTTTTCCAAGAATGGCGGCGCCATTACCATGGGGTCATCGTGTCGGGCCCCTTGCCCTTCCTCAGCCTTTGCATGAGTTACCCAGAGGTAACCGAAAGAACTTTCCTAAGTTCAAAGGCGATGGCAAAGTGCATCCTGGATGAACACATCGCGGCCTTCATTGTTGCATGTGGAGTCCTGGGAGTTGAGCATGAAGACGTCTCCGTGAGACTGTTCGTTGAGACGTTACAAGATAATGCTGCTGATTGGTTCTACCACCTTCTATCAATTTATTTGGTCATTTAATTAGTTTTGATGAAGGAAGAATTTGAGACTATTGTGGTCAGTTTTGACTATAAACCTTCCACAAATCAAATACTGCCTGAACTTGGTCAAAGCATGCATAATGGCAAGCATTTCTTTGTCATAGATGGATAATTTCTTCTCATGTTCCTTCAATTTCCTGCTCTCAAATGCAATGGGGTGCTGATTTTGCATTAGTACTGCTCCTATACCATCACCTGAGGCATCACAAGCAAGCTCGAAGGGCTGAGTAAAGTCTGGAACAACGAGCACTGGACACAAACACATCTCCCTCTTCAATCTTTCAAAAGCTTCTTGGGCTGCTTCGACCACCTGAAGGCATCTTTCTTCGTAAGGGTGGTCAATGTGCTGAAATTTATGAAAAGCTTTTTACAAATTTCCAGTAGTAGGAACACAAACCCAAAACCCCTTCAAATGTGATACATTGGTCGGTGTAGGCCAATCCGAATTGCTTATATCTTGCTTTGGTCCACATGCACTCCTTGTGCATTGATCACATGTCCCAAATATAAAATTTCTTGCATTCCAAATTCACACTTGGATTGTTTGGCATATAAGGACTGCTGCTCTAAAATACTCATCACTATATCTAAATGTTGAAGGTGCTCTTCCCAAGATTTGCTATAAATTAGGATGTCATCAAAGAAAACAAGTACAAACTTCCTTAGTTGCTTACCAAAAATATGGTTCATGCAAGACTGGAATGTTGCCGGAGCATTTGTCAAACCAAAAGGCATGACAAGGAATTTGAAATGCCCATAATGACATCTGAATGCCGTCTTGTGTACATCTTCTTCTCTGACTCTTATCTGATGATATCCCAATCTCAAATCTATCTTGGAAAAGAAGAGTGCTCCATGTAATTCATCTATTAATTCATTGATCCTGGGGATGGGATACCGGTTCTTGATGGTATTTTTATTTAACAACCTGTAGTCAATACACATTCTCAATGTACCATCTTTCTTCTTCACCAATACTACTGAAGAAGCATATGGACTGGAACTTGGTCTGATAAACCCCATATCTAATAGAGTTTTGATGGTCTTCTCGATTTCTTCTTTGTATATCTGAGGGTGGCGGTAAGGAGTGGTTATGACTGGCTTGGAACCAGGTTCCAATTCAATCACATGTTGAAAACCTCGGTTTGGTGGTAACCCATGAGGAAGCTCATCGAAGACCTTAGCATGTTTATCAAGTATAGTTTGAATATCCACATGAAAAGTAGATTGAGAAGAAGTATAATCAGCCCTTACCAAACAATGTGCAGCCCATGTAATTTTCCTTTTCTTGAAAGTTCTTTCCATGCTTTTTGCCGTTACTATCTGTGGAGCTCCTCCTTTTATTCCATGCAAAGTAATTTGTTTGTCTCCTTCCATGAACTTTATTTCCATATTTTGGTAGTTTTGGGTGAATTCTCCTAGGGAATGAAGCCACTAAACCCCCAAAACCAAATCAGATTCACCAATGCTTATAATATAGAAATCATCTCTTACCACATGATCTCCTAATGTGAGTGAGAGCTGCAGATATTCTTGGTGCATGGAAGGATGAAACCATCTGCCACTGTTACATTGAAACCCTTGAATTCTTCAGTCTTCAACTTCATCTTCTTTGCCAAATTTTCATCTATGAAGTTATGAGTGGCTCCGCTATCTATGAGAACCGCTACTTTCTGACCTTGAAGATTCCCCTTCACCTGGAACGGATGATATCTTGGTGCTCCAGAAAGTGTAGCGAAGGTGCCTTCTGAATCTTCTTTCTTCTCTTCTTTCATTTCTTCCTTCCTTTCATCAATGTTATCTTCTTCAGAATCAGTCACCACCTCAATGTAATGTACCTTGCCTTTTCCCAAGCATTGGTGTCCTGGGGTCCATGGATCTTTGCATGAAAAGCAAAGGTTCTTCCTTCTTAACTCATTCCTTGATTCCTTCTCAATGCTGGTTTTTTGTAGGTCCTGAGGTACTTGAGACAAGGTCTTCTTTGGCTGCTCCGTAGTTGTGCCTTTAGGTTGTTTAGGGGCTTGTTCCCCCTTCCCTCCAGTCTTGGGCATGATGTTGATTGCTGCTGTTTTTGGAGCAGCTCCTTCTAAGTTCAAAGCCTTCTTAATAGCTTCCTGTAAAGACATAGGATCAAAAGCTCGAACCAACCCCCTTAAGGGTTCCTTTAGTCCTTCAACAAAAAGGACAATTAATCTTCTTTCAGACACATCTTCAATCATCACCGATAGTCTTTGAAAATCAGCGACATAGTCTTCAACTATGCCCTCTTGTTTGAGTTGAGAAAGTTCACAAAGTGAACTTATAGATCCACATGATTGAATCTATCAATGAGTCTTTGGCAAAACTCGTTATATGTGTGTATCTCACTGTGGCCCTGAGTTACCAATCCATGGAACCACCATTCGTGAGCAATTCCTTCTAAGTGGAGAGTGGAAAATTTTATAGCTTCTTCTTCCGTCATGGGTTTTAAAGACAAATAGGTGTTTAACTTTTGAATCCATGCTCGAGCAATGCCTTTAGTAGACCCATCAAATGTGGAAAAAGATAATTTTCCTAATGCACTCCATATCTCACCGTGGGATGTAGTATGTCTAGGTTCAGGCCTAGAGTTTCTTCCTTCTAATCCCATGAATTGTGTGAAGGACATGGCTTGTCTGATATCTTCGGAAAATGACATATACTCTGCAAACTTTGTTGGAATGTCATGGCTATTGTGAGACTCAACATTTGGTGTGGCTTCCTTTTGAATGAAAGTGGGCATCCATTTTGATCCTCGGGATGGAGCGGAAGAATGACCAACATGGCTTCTATTATTCGAACTTCCCCCTTCATTTGGATCTTTTGGTTCTGCAACCTTTTGAAGAGAAAGTACTAAGAATCCCAAAGTAAAAATAAGCCTTTCTTGTTCGGCAATGAGCTGGTTTATTTTTTCTTCAGCGGAATCCATGGTTTTTTCTTCGGTGATCTTTTCTTCGTTTTCCATCTTTCTCCTTTGGTAGTAAATGTATTCTTTGTTGCTACTTTCCATAAACAATCAGGCTTTAGGAGGATAAAGCTCTGATACCACTGAAATAACCCTTTTGGGTTATTATTATATTTTTAATATTTTCTGGAATAAACTCGCAGCAGACTGAAGTATACGAACAACGAAGAATTATCACCAAATATTTATGCCAAATCAACTGAAAATGATCTCTAAATATTATTAAATTGATTTATAATAATTTGAGACAAATTATGACCCAAATCAATGTAGTATGGGTGAATTATGCAAATCTGGAAATTAATTGTAGGCTGTCAAATTGCAGCACTTCTATCTAATTCGATTTGGCCTCAAATTTGAATGGAAATACGTGTAAGCCTCAATTTGCTTACTATGTTAGATAGATATCCATTATGTCATTATATTTTATATATACACATGTGCATTCACTTGGTTTTTAGTGTTGAATACGGAAATTTCTATAGATATTTACATGCAACAATAATGCTTGCACTATGCCTCTTACTAGTCCCACAGAGGCTCCTGGGGCATCTACATTTACTACTCTTACACATCACATGTGTTATTGTTTCATTATTTACTACTTCCTATTCTTACTAGCACACTACTTTCCATTGATCTATACATGCTTTGACATACTCTTTATATTTCTAACATGTTAACAAGTGCTTCATGTGCACCATTTACTTTGCAGACTATTTACCAAATGGTTTTCTGCTTCATTTTTCTTGACATTGTTTGCCATTGTATGCTATTGTTTACATGCTATGCCCTTTGTCTTGTTTGCACACTATATGCTTTTGATCGCTTCACCCGATTTTCTTGTGAAATTGTGAGTTATGTCCCTTGTCTTAAACCCAACTTTTCGTGGTCTATCTTGTATTCTTTATTTCTTGATTGCACATTGTCTTCTACTTGCTTACTAGCTTTGATTATAATATCACATGTTACTAGCCTTATTGTTTACATGTTCCTTGGTTTCTACCATGCACATCCCCTTCCCCTATAGGGTATCCATTTCAAATCGCCTCAAGTTCTCTCCTTTGGACCGCATGCTACTATCAACATCATATGCACCCCAAATGAGGGGGCATACGTTGGGTGAATCAGTCACCCCACACAGTAACTCAAAGCTACAGTTTAAATATGCACAGTACATAATCAAAATAGGATAAAAATTTAGAAATGACCTAGAATCTAACTTGGGTCCTCAGTTCAACACAAACTCCAGTGCCCAAATACGTAGAACTAGCGCTGGGCACTCTTGACCTCCCCCGGCAGCACCTATGTCCCGGGGAAGATATAACTAATTTCTCATATCAACACAATTCATAGAATTTTTCTTAGTACATGCACAATCCTCCATAGCAAAACATAATGCATTCTTTCTTATTTCAACTCGGAAAAATACAAACTAATACGATAAAACTAAAAAAAAATAGGATCACACCTTTTCGCACTGTAGTGTATAATCAAGAAGCATCATGGAAGAAGAGTAACACTAGACCTCTCTCCCCAAAACTTTTTATCGTGGTGTGAGATCACCCAAAAACTTGCTATTAGAGTGAGATCACCGAAAAAACTCATTCTTAGCGTGAGATTGTCCAAAAACTCACTCTTGGCATGAGATCTCCCAAAACTCACCCTACACAATAATTTTAGGACATCTTTCTATCATTTTATACTCATGATCATCAGTGCACAATTTCCTTTTTACTAATTTTACACACATTTACATACTTTAATAGAGTTTTCAAAATACATGACTTCGATTACTCTTTCACTCTTATTTTACAAGTCCGTCTTTAATACACAACAACAAGTAGCCCTACATCAAGCATGAAAATATGTACAACACAATACACTTCACCCCTAGGGTCACTTCCTCTTTCTTAGTTTCCATGCTTCATTTTTATCACTTCACGCTTTCACTTGTCTCCTCGGCACGTTATCTCCATCACAATCTACATAGTTAACCGATCATAAGGTACGCATCTTTTTATCTAATTTATGTTATCGATTAATAACTCAACAACATAAATTGGGAGCAAATGTTGACACAAAATCACATACTTGGGTACATTTCTAGGTCTAAAAGCATACTTTCATTCATATGATTCCTAAGCGATAAAACTAGTAATTGACAACTATCTTTGGCCTCTTTGCTTTGTTTTTATCTTCTTTCCAGGAATCTTTTACACCCTACAGCCTAGTTGTTACTTTACTTACTTATCTACACCAGTGCCCAACCATGATGCCAATGCCCAAGTGCTCGCATCCCCTCTGGGCACCCCTAACCTCTTTCCACCTCACTCGCTCTTTTTAGGATTCTTTTATTTTTTGGGCATCCTATTCTCTTATGGGTCATCCTTCTAGTTGTCAATTACAAAATTCAACCAAGGGAATCATATAAATACAAAGATATGTGACCAAAATAAAGGACCAAGCTCTAAGCATCCACTATCATCACCTAAGCTTGCATCAAAGGCATTAAGAGCATCAAAGGCATCCATATAACATCCATACAAGGGACAAGGGATTGCATTTTCTTCATACACTACATAAGAAGGGGAAGTTCATTTTTACATCCACACATCTATTTACATTGTTACATATAGCTACTGCCCATTATCAAGTGTACTTACACAAGGGCATCCTAAGGCATGATTCTTTCACACACTCATAAGAACTACATGGAGTATGAGATGTAGTGCAATTCTTAGTCGTAAGTTCACTCATTCGGGGTGGTTTTAATCCTCATACTACATCTTTCTTTTTTGGATTTGATGCGGTTTTGTGGGTTTTGTAGGTGAACATCTCTTTTATAGTTTATAGGTTCCAGTAGTGATTAAGGTGCAACACACAGGTGACTAAAAACAACTATCAAAGACACTTATGCAACACAAGAAAAATTAGATTCTGACCACCTGCATAGTCATAGGCACCTAAGCAGAGACTCACTGGCACCTAGACATCCCCGACCCATTCCAGACGCCCTAGTCTTCCCTTATCCCGACAACTCCAAATTTTACAGTGCATAATAACGATACAATTTACAAGTTATGTCCATCAGTTTTCCAGTCCATATCAATTCCAAGATCAAGCACAAATCAAAAATGTCCTTTCAACTCTCTCTTGCACTTAGGGTTTCATATTTTAATAGCTTATTACTTGTGTCAAAGTGTATCTAGCAGTTGTACTTCATTTGTTTATATCAATTACTCTGTAATTAGGGTTTAGAATTTAAATCTAGTTTTGTTAAATCACAACCCCATGTTATATATACCCCATGGTCATTGAATTCCAACAATTAGGATGTTGTTGGGTTTAATTGATATTGTGTTAAGTTACAAGATTCAAGTTTGCTATTATGATTTTGTAATTTTAATTTAAGCATGGATTTTTTACTTATTGGAAAGAAGTATTTTTATTGAAAACTTGAACTTTGTCACTTATCATAGATCTCCTTGTAGCATGTTTATCAATATGTAAACATTTTCATATTGCTTTTGTTTACATTTGTTATAGATTTGATTAATTTATGTCGAATGATTTCAATTTCGAGATGCACTTGAATAACAAGAAATAGCTAGATGTGGCAAATGTAAGTAGATGTGTGGATGGAAAAATGAAATTCCCCTCCTATGCGTGTATGCAAAAAATGTAGTCCCTTGTCCCTTGAATGAAGCTAGATGGATGCTTTAATGCTCTTAAAATGCCTTTGGATGCAACCTTAGGTGATAGTAGTAGATGCTTAGTGCTTGGTCCTTTATTTTGGTCACATAGCTTTATATTTATATGATTCCCTTGTTTGAATATCATAATTTACAAATGAAAGGCCGAACCATAAGAAAACAAGATTCCCAAAAGATGAAAGAGGCCCAAAAGGGGTGAGGAAGATAAAAATAGGTCAAGGGGGCACCTAGAGGGGATGAGGGTGCATGAGCATTAGTGTCCAAAGCAAGGAAAGATAAAGTAATGAAATTTAGACTGGGAAGTGAGGTGTGTAATACCACAAAGAAAGAGAGAGAGAGAGAAAAGAGGCCAAAAATAGATGTCAATTACTAGTTTTCTCACTTAGGAATCATACGAATAGTGGTATGTGATTATGACCTAGAAATATACCCAAAGTGCATGATTTAGTGTCTCCATTTTCCCCCACTTTATGTTTTTGAGTGAATACTCGATAACAAAAAAGTAGATAAGAGATGCGTACGTGATAACCATGTAGATCGATGGTGAAAGCATGTTGAGGAGAAAGTAAAAGCGTGGAGTGATAAAAATGAAGCGTGGAAACTAAGCTAGGAAAGAGGAAGTGGTCCCCTAGGGGTGAAAAGTGCAATGTGTGTACCATGTTGTACATGTTTTTGGTACGCCCTTAACCTATTGCTTTTATTAGGATTTGAGTAGCCAACTTGTGGCTTACCATATCATTTATACTTTATCATGCTTAATAGGTCACCTTGGTGATGGCCATAGCATATGAATAGTATATATAGGGGATTGTAGGTAGTAGTATTCATTAACATTTGAGCATTTGAGTCTTATTATAAGGTTTGAGGTTGCCCCTCGAAGTGGTGAAGCTATTATAAGTGCATATTGAGATCATTATCATTTGAGCATTTGAGTCTTATTATATGGTTTGGAGGTTGCCCCTCAAGTGGCGAAGCTATTATAAGTGCATATTGAGATCATTATTCTAAAATATTGTGTTCTTTGGTGTTCTATTGCTGCTCATAATCTGAATTATACTAGTAATTTCATTACAAGTGGTATCCGAGCTGCGATCTGGGCCAAAATTAGGGCAAAACCCTAATTTTTTGTTTCCACAATATATTTCGAACCAGAGAGAATTGGTGGGAGATATTTTTACCAGAGTTGAGAAACATTTCAAGTAAGGTTCCTTGAAAATTTTAGAATTTTTGATTTATTTTTCAAAGTTATTACAAATTTATGGTTTTTTATAAAATCACTCCTAGGGTGCAAATTGTGGAATTTTTCAAGTTCTTTACATTTTTGGAAAGATCTAAAAACAATAGTATTAGTATCTTCTCTTTGTTTTTTTCTTGTTTGGCCAAATTTGTATCGAAACCCTAAACCCTAAGGTTTGATATCATGGTGGGGCCTTCCACAAGAGCAAAAAAGAATCCGGTTACTCCAAGTAAAATCTCATATAAAGATGGGATAGTGATTGAAGAGATGGAGTCGGAAGAGGTAAATATAGATTCCTCCGCACTAGGTTTTACCTTAATTTGATCATAAGGTGATCCGACTTGAGTATGAGTTACGAGAATGTACAATCTGAGATGGCCTCTAAAGAGACATAGCCCAAATCAATCATCGGTTGGATGATATAATGCAACATGTAAAGGGTAAATAGTATGGCCCAAATCCAGCCCATATCAACCAAGGAGGATCTTCAGTTCAAAATCATGGAAAAAATAACCATGTTGGATCACTTTTCTAGCTTAATCAGAATCCAACTTATTCACAACCACGAAACATGATGCCAAAAGTGGATATGTGCAAATTTGATGGTAAAGATCCCCTGAATTGGATAAATCAAATGGAGAAATTATTTGAGCTACATCAAACACCATCAAGACAAAAGGTGAAATTGGCATCCCTATATCTTGAACCGACCAATTTGTTTGGTATTGATGGTTATGTGCTCGGAGGCGTAAGAATGGTCTCGGTGTCACTTGATAGTTTTTACCGAGGAGTTGCAATTTGCACTATAGTTCCGAGTGTTTTAGAGAACTACTTTAGTCAATTAGCAAAGTTACGACAAATAGGATTAGTCAAACATTATGTGAATCAATTCCAAAACCTCTCCTTAAGGGTGGAGAACATACCGTAAGAGAATCAATGGCCTATTTCTTGGGGTCTTAAGGACCACATCGAGCATGAGGTACGTATGTTTAATCCACTCAAAATTTTTGATTCTATTATCATGGCACGTCGAAAGCAGAGGAAAAATTTCTTTGTAGTAGGAGGCCACCTTTCATTAACACCGAGAGACCGTAGTATCTCTTCCCTTTATTGTCTAGGCCAATTAGATTGACTCCTCAAAAATGGAAGAAAAGAGAGCAAAAGGATTATGTTTTAACCGTGATAGCAAATATGGACCAGACACAAATGTGTTGATAAGAAGTTGTTCTATATTGACGGAGGTAATGAGGATGATGAGGATGTTGAAATTATAGGAGAGGTTGAGAACGAGTAGAAGATGAAGTAGAGGATCACCACCTACAATTTCTTGCCATGCATCATGTGCAGGTATTAGTACTCCTCAAACACTCAAGGTTATTGGCTATCTCAAAAATATAAGGTGACAAAGTGTTGATTGACTCGGGAGTACTCATAACTTCATAAATAGTAAGTTAGCTGCCCGCCTCAATTGTTTTATTTACCTACTCTAGAAATGCAAGTTATGATAGTGGATGGTGGGACCATCAAGTGCACAGAAAGTGCCATAGTATCAAGATTTCCATGGGATATTACATGTTAGAAACACCTATGTTTTCTATTTATATGGGAGGGGCAGATATTGTTTTGGGTGTCCAATGGCTCACAACCTTAGGTACTATAGAAATGAATTTCCAAGAATTGTTCATGCGATTTCATTCAGATGGACAATACAATTAAATGGGATGGTAGCTAAGTCTCCACAAATTATTAGCTTTCATCAAATATGTAAGGTTCTCGAAAAGGAGTAGATGGATTTATAGCAAAGTTATTTTCTATAGAAGTACAACATACGTAGTCTTCAATGCCACCCGATCTTCAAGATTGTTGATGCCCACTCATCTATTTTTGATGCAATTCCAAAGGACTACCACCAGCTAGGGATCATGATCATGCCATTCGGGCCTTGATTCCAGGATCCAAACACCTAACATCGTAGACCATACGAGATACGCATATTCCCGAAAAGTGAGATCGAGAAAATGATTCAGAAATGTTGAAGGCGGTATCATCGTGCCTAGCCTGCAGTGCATATTCTTCACTAGTGGTCATGGTACATAAGAAGGATGAAACATGGAGGATGTGTCCAGATTACGAGAACTCAATAAGTACACCATCAAAGAAAAGTTTCCTATTCTAGTAATTGATGATTTACTTGATGAAGTGCACGGTGCTATTTATTTCAAAAACTAGATCTTCGTTCGGGGTACCATCAAATTAGAATAAAAGAGGAATATGTTCATAAAATGGCTTTCAGACTCATGAGGGCCATTATGAGTTTTTGGTAATGCCTTTTGGTCTTACAAATGCACCTTCAACCTTTCAAACCTTGATGAACACTTGTTTTCGTGCCATTTTTAAGGAAATTTGTATTAGTTTTCTTTGATGACATATTGATTTATAGTAAGACATGGGAAGAACACTTACAACATGTAAATAAAGTGTTGAAAGTTTTGAGAAACATACAAAACTTGCTCCTAAATATTATGGCCCTTATCAAGTTTTTGCGTAAAATTGGCGTGTTGCTTATAAACTAGAGTTGCCTCCATCTCACACATACATCCAATATTCCATGTTTGATGCCCGAAGAAGGTTATTGGACAGAAATTTGAAGCCCAAACAGTTATCGTAACTTGAGGAAGAAGGAAGAAACATTTTGGAGCCGTAGAGATTTCGCAAACACGTATCTTAGAGGTCGAGAACCAGAGACATTAAGGAATATCTGATCAAGTGGAAGAATCAACATAGAAGATGCAACCTTGAGGATGATGGTTTTCCAGCAACAACATCCAGATTATTCAACGCTGAGGACAACGCTTGGTTTGAAGGGGAAGGGCATGCTACACCCTTAACCTATCGCTTGTATTAGGATATGAGTAGTTGACTTGTGGCTTACGATATCATTTTACTATATCATTTATACTTTATCATGCTTAATAGGTTGGCCTTGGTGATGGCCATAGCATATGAATAGTAGATATAGTGGATTGTAGGTAGTAGTTCATTATTATTTGAGCATTTGAGTCTTATTATATGGTTTGGAGTTTGCCCCCTCGAAGTGGCGAAGCTATTATAAGTGCATATTGAGATCATTATTATGAAATTTTGTGTTCTTTGGTGTTCTATAAGAGATGCGTGCACTGATAACCATGTAGATCAATGGTGAAAGCATGTTGAGGAGAAAATTAAAAGTGTGGAGTGATAAAATGAAGCGTGGAAGCTAAGCTAGAAAGAGGAAGCGGTCCCTAGGGGTGAAAAGTGCAATGTGTGTACCATGTTGTACATGTTTTTTTTGTCATTTGATGCTTTCTAATGTGCCCGAGACTCAAGTTTCTCATAAGGATGAACCTACAAGAAGAAGAGAAAAAGAGTAGTCAAAGTTGTGTATGAAAATTCAATTCATACATATAAAAAGTATGTAAAATGTGAAAATGAACATGTGTGCATGGTCCGTGATGAGTAGAAAGGATAGAAAGTGTCCTAAAATGTTGTATAAGAATGAGTTTTTGGGTGATCTCACACCAAGAATGATTTTTTTGGGTGATCTCACGCCAAGTGCAAGTTTTTTGGGTGATCTCATGCCACAACATAAAAAGTGTTGGGGAAAGGTCTAGTGTTATTATCTATCCATGACTGCTTCCCAACGATTTATAAAACACTATAGATGGTGTGATCCTAATTTGTTCAAATTCTATCCAACACAAATATAAAAGAGGAGATAACATGCATGTTGATTGCTTTGAGGAGGACCGTGCTGCCTGAGGAAAAACGTTGTGTAAACTATGTTGATATGAGAAAATTTCTATAACTACCCCTGGTCATAGGCACCTAGGAAGAGTCGGGAGTGCCCAGAACTCATGTCTCAGTATCTCTGGGTGCTAGTGTTTGTGTTGTGTTAAGGACCCAAGTCAGATTATGATCCCTTTATGTAAATGTAGACTGTGTTGTTCCTATAATTTGCAAGTCTGAACTATGACTCTGTGTTGTTAAATGGGGTGATTGTTTCACCTAATTTAAGCCCCCTTGTTTGGGGTGCATGTGATGGTGTGAGGAGTATGTGGCCCAAAGGAGAGGATCAAACTCGATATGAAATTGATGCCTGCAGGGAGATGTGCATGGTAGGAACCAAGGCACATGCAAACAAAGTGGCTATAAACATGTCTTAGTGCAATCAAGACAAAGACGCATATAGAAGAAAATGTGTAATCTAACAAGTAAGAAGACAATGTAGACCACGTAAATAAGGTTTCAGACATGGGACATTGCTCAAAATGTCACAAGACAATCGTGCTTGAACCGGCCAAAAGCATACAATGTGCACACAAGACAAAGGGAAAACCCGCTAATAATTGAAAACAATGACAAACAATAAAAGTAGAGTATTAAACAACCATGATAACAAATAGTTCCTACAAAGAAAATGTTTCACATGAAGTACTCGTTAGCATGTTAGAAAGATAAAAAGTATGTCAAGATGTGTATATATCGATAGAGTAGTGTGCTATTAGTATAAATCGAAACAATAACACATGTAGTGTGTATGAAAGTAGATGCCCCTAGGAGTTGTTGTGGGACTGGTAAGAGGTACATTGCTAAACATCCCTGTTGCATGTAAATATCTATGTAATTTATACATTCACAACTAGAAGGCAAGTGCACATGCATATGTATATAGAAAAGATAATGACATGCAAAATATATGTCTAGCATGAAAACAAAGTGTACATGTAAGTATAAGTAAACAAGATCAATTTGCAACTAATATACACAACATGCTCTAAGTGTGAATGGAATGGAATGAAAAGTCAAGATGATAGGAGTGACATGACCCTGATTGAATGTGAAGTCGTATGTATGAGATGAGGTTCATTTATAAATAGCCCTCAAAGAATCAAGAATGAGCCATAGAAAAAGAGTGCGTCATCGCGAAATGGTTTGATATCTGTGTGCTAGAAAGATAGATTAATGAAGCATATAGGTTGAAGTGTGAATGATTGTGGTGAGGTTCATTTCAGATTGAGACCCTCAATAGTCGAGTATGAACCATGGAACTAGAGTGCATCATCGGGTAGGGTGTTGTGCGATAATGTGTGCTTGAAAGATGTGTCATGAATGCATCGAGTTTGAAATGTGTTATGTGTATGATGTGAGGTTTGAAAATAATGTATTATTCCCTCAATAGTCAAGTTTGAACCTTAAACAAGAGTACATCAATGGTAATGATGATACAAGTGTATCAAGATGTGTAAGATACACATGAAAGACCAGATGCTAAGCATAGTGGTGGAAAGAGTAAAAATACAAAACACCCGAGAATCCTAGAAGAGGGGAAGAATAAGCATGATGCCCCCCAAGTGTATGATGGGAAGAATAATCAAGTGACATCGTCTAAGATATCATCGTTGTCATGGTCAAAGCCAAATGGAGATGTGTTAGAGGCCTGTAAGCAATAGTGTGCTATTTATCTATATAAGGATCCATCAGTGGAGCATTTTGACATACCCATTTTGTATTCTTCATCGCTGAAAGGTGGTAATGGATAGCCACGTACATACCAATGAGTGGTATTTTGTGAATATTTGAGAAATGAATCATTACAAATAGAAACACAAATTGAAGGGCATAGGGAATTTGATATCAATATGATCAGATCTAGAGTGACCCCAATGTAGTCAAGACAAAACTACCCAAAGGGTAAGTGGGGAAGTGCGAGAAGTACATGCAATAAATACTGATAGATGGAAAATGCAAAGACCATAAGCAACAATAATAAGAACAAATCCATGATAGAGATGAGGCAAATGAGGCAAAGGTAAAATATCGCTGAGCAATTAAATATAAGCCGAGTTAATCCATCATGTGTACAAATAGTGTCAGAGCAAGTGGGATCGAACATAATTTGATGCCAATAAGAGTTATTCATGAAAAGAGTGCATGTGAAAGGAGGAAGCACAAATTTAGACTCCTCATGAGAAGATGAGATAGGTGGTATGACGTCTGATGTATGGAAAGGCTCCTGATAAAGCACCATAAAATTATTATAAGGAGGGGGTAATACTAAATCGAGATGGAACGACGCCTAATGCGTAAATGGGCCTTTGAGTGGAGGTGAGGTGTCGATAGTATGGAGGTCATGGATCGCAACATGATGCATAGTATCGAAGTCAAGATAAGTAATGCGGTGGTTGATCAAGGTGGAAATATTGGAATGGTTTACAATCGCTGGTAACTATATATTCAAATCCCTCATGTAAGAATTTAATGCACCAATGAACTATAGAAGGCACTACTTGCATTTTGTGAAGCCATGGCCTACCAAGTAAGCAATTATATTAAATTAGGATATAAATGAAAAGAATAATGTAGGAACTATTTTTAGCCAACTATAATGGGAAAAGTAATAATGTCTATGCATGGACACATAGTAGAATCATATGCTCGCATAAGTAAATGTTAGGTTAAGATTGGCTAAGGAAAGGCCTATATTCTAATGAATGATAAAGGACAAATATTGAGCTCGATCCATTATCGACTAAATTTCACTTAACACCCAAGTTGTTGATGCGTATTGTATATATAGGGGAGGATCATTGTCATAAATAGAAATATTGTCAAATGATAGTATAAGTTATTGAGAAAACACATCTACAAATTTCGATATGTTATGTTCGATGAGTAGTAGAAGGAATGCGAGTATTATCCAAGAGAGTAATGATTTTAGCTCGACAATCAGGATTGGTTAGTAAGAAATCATGAATGGAAATATCCATGATGAGGGGACCCTAAAAAAATAAAAGAAATGATGAAATGAAGACCCAAGAGCATTCGAATAAGACAGTTTCACCAAATGATTTAACAAATCTAAGAAATTTCTGAAATCCTAATGACATAGTCACAACACAATGATAAGTAATAAAGCACGTATCCGGCATAAGAAATAAGCTAGATAAACTTGAAACTTTAGGTGTTAGAGAGGGAATAAAATACTTAGTTGATTTTTCAATTGTTCCCAAAGTGTGCCGATCTAGAAGATTGGTAAACATGAGGAGGAAAATGTCTTACACATGCTCAAAACATTGTGTGATAGTCGGATATGCCCGACTAGGGCACATGGATTAGGTTAGTGGCACTTGGGCACCAAGACCTCTGTTGGTGCCTATGACCGCATAGAAACTTAGAAAATGATTTCTCTTGTGTCGCTTCTAGGTCAAGCGATAAGATGGAATGGCCAGGGGAATACCACATTGTGACATTCACATTTGTATTATTTTTATGGTCTACAATATTGAAAGGAAAATCTAAGAACTTGTGCATTTGAGGGACAACATCGTCTTTTCTTTATTTCTCACATTTCGAGGAGGCACCTTGGGTGCACAGAGGCTTGTCCTACCAAAGGAAGGGGTCATGCGCTACTTTAATCAAACATTATGTGGAACCTAGTGTAGGTGAACCCGCACTCTAGAGTTGTTGGGCTGAGTAGCACCATATTTTTACATTTGAGGATAGGTTTGTTTGGCAGAATTAAAGGTTGTGCGTTAGCTTCCAACATTCTCTTTTATATCTTGTATTGTCAACAACTTGTGCATGCGGTCCGCTTGAGCTATCCATTACTTGGTTTATTACACAAAAGTCTTTAACCCCAAAGAACATAAGGTTGGTCTTAGGAATTACATCTAACACTTCTTCATTCTCTCGGTTCATCCACGCTAATGGAAGGCTCATAAATCAAGCACTTGAGATCATGTAGGTTTGCACATGCAAGGGTTTTGTGCAATTATACTGATTGTGTGGCAAGTTACAAGGAAATCACCATTCTATCTCTTGACCATGTTGTTTTGTACTAGAACTAGTGCTTTGTTCTAACTAGGCATCGGAAGGGGTTGCACAGAACAATTGTCTCTAAAATGAAGGTATAAATTAGCATGTCATCTATCATTTGGATGATTTTTCCCATATCTTTGATTTGGATATTGATTTCTAAAGGGTTGATGGCTTTGATTAAATCCTTGATTAGAGTTACTTATGAAGGTTTACGCCTGCTATTTTTCTAAAGATATAACTTTATTGAACAAATTTCTAATCAATTACTTCATTTCTTTATCCTCTTTTTTATTTTGGGGAGAGTAGGACGTGGAGGCAATGGGTTGATAACTTAGTTCAGGAATGAGAGCAATAGAAGGGTGAGGCACTTGAGGTAATTCAGAAACAAGGGCATGTGTAGTCTAGGGGTTATCTTACCAACTTTGATTAGGCAATTTTCTGCATTAATAGCTATGGGATAGGCATCGTGAAGTTGCACAACACCCATATATTGTATCATTAGTGCAATGTTAGAATTCAAGGCTCTTAAGAAATAAAGAAAAGCACCTTATAGGGTTGGCCTTAAGAGGGCTAGAATTATGCCCCATGTTTTCTTAAATCTGAAGTTGAAGTAAGCCATAAGATCATTGAGAGCTCTTTTGATCATTGTGAGTTATTTTAACAAGGAGATGTTTTGAGTATTCTCCTCGAACCGATTGCAAAGTGTAGTGTCAATTCCATCTTAGTTGGTGATGACAATCGGTCTTAGGCTTCGTACCACCGAAACACTTTTCCTTTAAATGAAGAAGTAGCCTTACAGCTACATCATCTTCTGTAACTAGGTGAAGAAAGCATACATTTGCAATTTATCGAATGTGCTTGGCATGGGTAACTTTATTCTCACCAATAAATAATGGAATGCTTTTGAGTGTAGTATTGATATGTCATGTTACATGATAAGATCCAAAGGACTTCTGCCATTAAAGCTAACAAATGGAAGATTTTTCTATTATGTCATGGCTAGAAAGGGTTTGAATACCCTAGTAGATTTCACATAAGGTATACCAAGAGGTGGGGTAGATTGCGCCCTACACACGTAAGATGGAGATACATGTGCAAAGGGTTTACTAATTCTTCTTCTGAGACAACTGAAGGTATTCAAAGGATTCTTCAACTTCGCACTCTATCTAGTATGTATCCTTCTCATGAATAGGGTACACTGACTATAGAAATAAGTAGATCTAGATCTTGGGATTCGCTAGATGTGTTAAAACAAGCTTTTAAAGGTTGGATCTAAAAAATAACACATCAAACCTACTAAAATAAATATATATAGCTCTTTAAACTACTCCCACTGGGCGTGCTAGAATTTGCTGATCTCAAATTGCATCCGTCCCAAATCGTGATGATCCGGGGCTTTGAGGCAACATGTGACTGTCTCCAAGTTATGGACTTGCACTTGGAGACAGACCTCAAAGAAGGACAACTTTCTACTACTATTTCTATTGCTACGATAATTCCTAGAAGGGAAATGCAGCTACCTAACACTACTTTATGATTCCAAGGAGCATAATCAAAAGGAGATGTATGAAATGAAAACCTAAGCTAAGGGGAGGTCATATCACCGTCCAGGGGAATGAGCACTCTCATATGAGTGAAAACAAGGTAAAATGCACACATGGAGGGAATACAAACGTGTCATAGTTTGGAATTGGGCTCACACACTCACTTTCATGGAGCACAACAAAAAAGAAACCTACAAGGGACATAAAGAATGCACAGAAAACCAACAATGCAAAGGAAAGGCAAGAAGATGCAATAAAATATGAACTAGGGCAGAGAATAGCCATAAAATAAGACTTTTATTACTTCTAAGAGATGCACAATCAATTATAATGGTGGAAGAGGAAAGTATCCACATGCAAAGAGCCAAATCTAAGGCCTGCAACTCAAAATGCCAAGGAATAATGCTCTTAGCAAACCAAGAGGGTCCAACTTTTACAAATGAGAAATGTTCATCAATATATAGAAGAAGAAGGAGAGAAGAGGAGGGAAAAGAGAGAGGGAAACTCAAATTTTCAAATCTAACCACAAAAACATACAATAAATGCCTATAAATCCACATGTAGCACTATCAAATCCACCTCCCATGTCATCTTGGCTTGTAGAAGAAGGAAGGAGACCAAATCTAATCGTGATCTAGGTGGTTTAGTCAATTGATGTGTGTATTAATGACTCGAGTCACGTTTCCCTATTTTCCACCTACCAAATCCTTCCATTTTGAATAGCCTAGATTGTAGCTCAAGTCAACAAATTTCCAACAATTCTAGGTTCACACCAAAATTCAAGCTATGTAGAAAAATTTATGGTGATTTAAAATTTGCAATACAAAGATGAACATGCAAGACATGTGTCATGATCGGGTTGGGTCAAGGATTCACTAATTATTTGTTTGTTTCATCTTTTCTACCACGTGTCATGCACTCATTTGATGTAAAGATTCGGCACACAACTAGCATGTTCTGATAGGTCGTGATGTCATGCATTTCATCCGATGAGTTCTAAGGAGTGACATGTGGCACTCAATGACTAGTGCAAGAGGTTATGACTTGCGTGATGTAGAAGCAGGAGGTGTGAGAGGCAAAAAAGGGGAAGCATGAAAGAAAAGGGTGTGCGAAAGAAAATGCGCAGGAGAGTATGTGAGGAAAAGTCATGAAACAAGAACGAGTATATGGGAGAGGATGCACTAACTTGGCAAGGAAGGCATGCACAAAAGGAAACGTGTCAAGGACTTAGAAAAATACAATGCAAGTCAATAGGTGAGCGCAAAATGGATGCATGGGAGAAAGTGCATAGGGATATCGTGATGAGGAAAAGATGTGAAAGGGGAATGAGTATGTGTGAGAGGATGCACAAAACTCAAGAAGGAAGGCATGCGTGAAAGAAAACATGTCGGGGACTTAGAAAAATGCAATACAAGTCAACAAATGGACATAAGAGAGATGCATGAGACTCGGGAAGGAAAGTGAGTGTTTAAGGAGTGCACATAGAGGGGAAATGGAAGGAGATAGATAAAGTGGAAGGGAAAAAGCATGCATAAGGAAGAGAAGAGAAGGAAAAGCACAAGGAAGAAGCAGAATGGGTGTGTGAGAGCATGCAGAGAACTATATCCAAGCATATGCACTAATGAAAGAAACTAGCAGTGCACGCAACCTGAAAACTTCATGTTAGATCCATAATGGAACTCCAAGTTGTCAAAATAACTAGGGAGTTATTTTGGACAACATAACCAAAATACTTAGGCGCACTATTTCATGCCCTTAAGAACCGTTTTTCATGATGGTGCATATTTTGAGGTATTGGAACCAAGTAAAGGCATAAAGCACACATATAGGACTTAAAATTGCATTAGTGTTCTTGGAATGGGCATTGAGAACTTAACTTAAATTATGTATTATCTCTTGAGTCTATAAGGCTTCCGAACATTAGCAATTATCAAAATATAATAAATAACTCTTCTATTTTCTCGTCTAATATCCAAAATATTTACATAAATATATGATTTAAACTGCCATCCATCCCACTTGAAATAATTTCACACATTTTCTTGATCTCATTTGATTCTTTCCAAGGACTAGTAGTGATAGAAATAGACATTGTTTTTGTAACATAAGCCATGGGGAAATGCTATAATTTATAAGTATAATAGGCTAAACCAAATATGTTGTTGAAAAATTGGAATATGGATTAACCTCATCCATTGAAATACTTATCCTAACACTCCATGCATCGAGTTTAAATTTTTTAGTCTAATTAAACTCAATGTGTTTTATATCCTTACAATCACTTGGTACATGCACTACCATGTTACTAATTTAGTTATTATAATGTCATGTCATTAGCTATGCAAGTGAATCAGTAGTGATAAAGATGTTGTAATGTACTAATCAAATGGAAATGTTGTGAAATCTTCATTGAAATTTTATATTCATTGACACCAAAATAGAAACAACATTCCTTGCACTTAGGATTTTGACAAACTATAGAATTCACATACTCTTTCCTTAATAGTATGCATTCATTAACACAAACATCATATTTTTTTCATATGAAATTCCCAAGGATGATGATTTTTTTGCTTCCTATATGATGATGGAATTGTGTTTTTCTTAGGAAAAATGACAATTTTAAGTAACCTGCATATGTGTAAGTATTTTTAGCAACTTACAGCTTTTTTAATAATTACTAGAAATTTTAAGAATAACATTTATAAGAAAATCCGTTATTTTACAAACACAATGTATTTACTTACTATAATAAAAATTTACGCTAGCGTTTCACCATCTAAATCAACTTCAAGTCCATTAATGCTAGTATGACATTCAAAATTATTTTTATAGCCTTCCCAAATTTGAAAACGAAGTTTCTACTTCTTTATATAATTAATTCCTTCATTCTCTTCATTTAGATTTTCACCACCTCCAAATAGATCTCGTGGGCAAAAAATTCATCAAAATTTTTCATTGCATTAACAACATCATTATCGTTAGCGTTGTCTCTATCTTCCACAATATGAACTTGATCATAAATATGACCATAAATATGAGAATACAAATGAGTTATCATATCATCCAAACCACCATCTTGTGTGTGTCTGCCTTATAATTAATGTATTGTATAACTTTGAAATTCATGTATTGTGTCATCTGGAAATGATTGGTTTCTCCATTGGATATAGATTTATGGATCTAAACTTTCTTTCAAAATTTCTCTTCTCGAGAGGTGGTTTTTTAGGGTTCATGGGATGAGCATGGTGTAAAATGGTCTATTTATATGTTTGCATCAATGGGATTTATTTTCCATATATGTAGTGTCATTTTTACTTATGGGAGTGATTTTCCATCTACAATATTTGAAATTAAAAAAATAGGTATTAAATAAATACTCAAGATAAATTTTCATTAATTTTCAACATAAACCACATAAATACTTCAATAAATTTCCAACATTGTAAATGAAAATTTACATTGTATATTTGTAAATATTCATTACACTTTTTCTATAATTTTTGTCTACAAATTCATAAATTGAACATCATAGATGAATCATTCATGAAAGACTATCTATTCCAGACCCTCTTTCTATAGAATTTTATTAAATCTACGGAGAGGGGAAATTATAGTTATAATTAATAAGCAAATTTTCTTGTGCTTTAATATCTCAATTTTCCTCGACCATTATATAATAAGCCATTTTTTAGGAACATACTCCTCGTCATTCTTACACTCCATAAATGGAAAATTTTCTTACTTTGACCTACATCCTTTAAAATTGTTTATGAAATCATAAATACTCTTATATGCGTAGACACACCCATCTAAATATGTTTGATCACACATTATATTCACGTGTTTCTCCTTCTCAATATTTTCTCTAATCGTGTCAATGGGGTTTGGGTGGATCGGTTATGATAGACATGCTGTGTCTAGATCCACTTAGGTTCAAATCTTGTTGGGTGCGATCCCTTCGGATGGTTTAACGGTGATTGTGGGTGTTCACCATCACCGGTGATTACTTAGTAGTGGCGGACTTATTCTCGGTGTTGGGTGGACTTTGTGGGTGTTGCATCACTGAACATTGGTGTTCTCATGGTGTTCACGATCGTATGGCCCTAAAAATGGTGATGGTGGAAAAATTATATCATTGTCGGTATGGGCTCATTGGTCATGGTTTGTGTTGTATTAATTGTAATATCTCGGTCTCGGAATTTGGTTGTAATGGGTGGGGTACAATCAACCTTCGGTTCATAGCTCCATCAAAAGCATTTAATGATAATTTTTTTCTCTAATCGCTTCCACATTTGAACATAAGCCATAATATGAGATACTTAACTTATATTTCACCAACATTTTCCAATATTTGAATGAGTATTCAAGTCCATAGAAAGGTAAAAATGGAATGTCATGATCTTATGTGGTTTTGATACAATAATGATGGGGTTCAAAATAAAGAGACCTAAACTTGCATCATATATAGTAGATGGTCATATCATATATTGTTTCTCCCAAAAGCTAAAAGGTTCATACATAATAGGAATATATTTACTCATTTCCCATGCATCAAATGATTTGAAATTTGAACTTTGCATCATAAAATTTCATGTATTTTCCTACATGTTTCATATCACCTTGATACTCCTCATAATATCTATATGGTACCTTCCTTTTTCCTTTGATCGTTTTATTGAACATAATTGAATACTGACTTTTTTGTACTTGACCACTTTGTACCTCATTTTCTTCAAATATGTTTCTTTTAATCAAAGGGCATGGTAATTTTTATGATGCATCTACTAAAGAACCAAATCTTGTAATATAGGGTACAAATAAAGTGTTAGAAGCAATAGCTCTATTAGGTTTTACCTCAAAAACTAAAAATACTCTCAAAAAATTGAGGTCCCTTCCCATTCTTCCTCTTCCACCTATGACTCTCCTCCATAGTGGTATAACCTCATTCCCTATAATATGAAAAATATTTTCCAATTAAGCATATAAATAAAAAAATTATATATATAATTGAATAAAATAAAATGTATTGCATCATTTTTAGAGATCAAACATACATCATGGGACATAAATTTGTCACTATTAGGATTCCCGTGAGGGGTATCTTTAAAAGAACTTGAGTGAGGATCTAGAGGATAATCTGAGTCATTATTTCACATCACATTGTCATCTGAATCACTTTCCATATCTATTTAAAAATGTTATTAACATTTCCCGATGTGTATAAGCATACATTTATGTTTCATTTTTATCTAAAATGCATTTTGTTTATCTAATCAATATATTATTAAATATATAAAACAATGTACCTATGTAATACAATTCTTCCCTCTATGTATTACAACAAGACCCCACTTTGTCTAATTGAACAAATTCTATACGCTTTAATTTTTTGAATGGAACATAATATGAAGGCCCTAATATTTTGAATTCAACACAGTATGTGTGCCCTATTTTTATCTACCCAACACAATATTTATGCACTAGTTTTCTTAATCTATTTTTCAATAGAACACAATATTTGTGCCCTACTTTTCTCAATCCAACACAATATGTTTCTCTTCTAAAAACATGCACATCTATTCCAAATGACATTTTTACATATAAATACACAATTTTAGCATTTTCGATGACTTAATTTGTAACTTTAATAAAGATTCCCTGCACCGGGGGGGTGGCCCTCTCACTAAAATGATGATTGATTGATTACAGGGTGCATATGTTTGTTTCCTTGCTATCCAAGTCAAATATGCATATTCAATACATCTTGGAATTGCTTTGGCAACCTTATAAAACGTACATGCCTTATTACCGAGAGCGAACATACCTTTTCAATACATCTTGAACTTGCTTCAACAACTCTACAAACCGTCATATTTTTACTATCAGCATAACATTGCACCTCCTTTTAATACAAGTGCTAGTTTATTTAAAATTTTCAAATATATATATATATATATATATATATATATATATATATATAAGCTTGTACTAGTTGGGACCCGGTGATGGACTTGGGACCACTTGATGCTGGAGTCCTAACATTAATCTTCAACGGCCAATTAATTGTTTGTTTTGCATGGAACAACCATCATTGACTTCGAGGTAATGATAAGAAATTCCCTGTTCATATTTCATCTTTTTTTGTTTGGTTGCGTGTTGTATGCACTTAAAACTCCATGCTGAACTTTCACACAGGAAATATTGCTATCAATTTGCTTCGGATACACGCCATCTTTGACGTGTACAATTGCTGTAAATTCTCTGTCATTGTTTTGTATTTGTCCCCGAGCTTGTCTAAGCATCACCAAGGCCAGTAATATTTATATTATTGAACACCTACCATAACATCAGCTGATTAATTAAATTAATCTCTGAACATAGAGATTGATTGATGAGAATTTCGTTTTCCATCAACAATGCAATTCATATACACAACATTGCAAGCAAATCAGCTAAACCTAAAACAGTAAATTCAGATTCGGTACCAGAATTAGTTATTTGAAATTGGGTAGTGTATTTTGTTTTTATTGATTATTGGTTTAAGTTAGATTTTTTTATGAGTGTTTTTGTATTGTTTGACTTTGCATATGTCATCTTTATATTTTATGTGACTTAACGACATTTTTTATTTTATTTAGAATTTTCTAACTACGTCTTCTTGTATGAAATTCTTGATGTTACCTTATTTACTCCGTGTCCACTTCTCTTTCACTATGTTTATCTCTCTCTCCCTTCAAACTTGTCATTATTCTCGACATTCTCGCTGCAACCACCATACCCATATAGTTATGGCTCTTTGAGTTGTGATCTCGTTTTAACCAGAATTTGGATGCCTCAAAGTTTTGGCATTTATTTGTTGGTCTTTTCACATGTTAGGTGTTGACTTGAGTGTCAATAGGACCCTAATTTGAATTTAGAAATCTATAAATATATAGGCACATTAGTGCATTTATGACATACACAAAGATTGATTACAAGGTGATTAATTGATGTTGTAAAAAAGGAATCTCTTTATTTTTGAACATCAGCTATGCCAAAACTAAATTTTAAAAATTTAAAGAAGTATCTAACATTTTACTACTTGTTATTCTATCAATAGATAAAGCTTGGACACTCCGCACCGCATTGGACTACCTTCTCAATCTTATTATACTTTTATATTGATTTCTGAATGGTTCCATTGTTTAAGGACCTAATAAATATTTTTGGAAGTTCAACATTTACATGGTTTACCACAAACTCAAAACATATTTGTTTTTCTCATGCAATTTATAAATCTAGATGTTACATTAGGGTTTTGAAGGAGAACAATTTTCCGATGATTCATAGCAAATTCTAAAAAAGTGAGCATTTTTTTCAAAGCTCAAAAGCATAGTAATGAATTCAACAATTCTCATTCACAATCGTAGATAGGTGTTCGAATCATAGTTCTACAATTTTAATGTGCCACTTCTATATTTCTATGGTTTTGGCTCACTGCGAAATGTTCCATGTTTGCTTCAAAAAATTGGGTTTTGTTCTCTTTGTTGGCTTGACCTATTTTTCATTGTCTCTAGTTGATGATAGTCTCCAGATTTTTGACAAATTATCCCTATAGGACCCTAATTATCTCTTAAATTTTAATTATTGTAAATTTCCTATGTTCCAAACAATTCAATTTATGCAATTAAGTTTGTTTTATTGATTTATATATGATTTAGGATTTATTACAATTTGATGTGGTTAGATTAGTGCATTAATAATAATGTAAAATTAATTTCCACATTCTACATTTTGGTGAACTTAAACCTTATATGGAACCTAAAGTTTCATTTTTATATGAGCCTACATTTTGTGAAATACCCAACCTAGAGTCTTCTCTCTTATAACATTCTAGGGTTAGATATTTCATTTATTGTAATAGATATGATTTTTCTAAGCATGTATTACACATAATAGATCCATTCATCCCTCATTATTGTATAATTTCTCGTAGTGACTTTTGCTTATATTTATATCTTTTGTAGCCCTAATAATTCCTTGTATCATATTTGATAACTTATGTGATTCTATTTGTACATCACCTATTAATGTTGCCATATGTACTTCTATTTTTGTGTACTTAAAAATGATTACTTTTCCATGGTATATTACTTTCATGGGTATATTATTTGTAGCATAGTGTTATTTATAGTTTGATTTTCCTTTACAATGGCATATCATGGATTATTAGCATTAGTTTATGTGCATGCTAGGGTTTTATGAATGATGACATTATTACATGTTTATGTAGTTCTCCCTTACCAACTATGGAGACTTTATAACAACTTAACAACTATATATTTTGTGTTTTCCATTGTATGATGATGACTCATGGGGTGAACCATAACATGTAAAAGAAGGATAGGAAAATAATAAAATATTCCCTCCTACTAATTCTCAACATTAAGGGTGATCAAACCAAATCTACCCCAAGATCCCAAACTTACATTTCATGTGGAAAAGACTATTGTATCATGGATCAATTGAAAAATACTCATGCTACTTGATATATATGCATTCAAGATAATAATTAATCTATTGTGTACATGGAAATTCCTTAAAAGACCTAGTAGGAACCACATTACCAAGTGATATTAAACCTCATCACTTCGTTTCTATTATTAGATATGTGATTGATAATGTGATTATAAATATCTTTGAGAATGATGTAGTGATTTCATGAGATATTATTTATCAACATTTTAATGAAATATTAGAAATATATAAATACGTAGGCACATTAGTGCATTTAAGACATACACAAAGATTGATTACAAGGTTGATTAATTGAAGTTGTAAAAAAGAAATCACTTTATTTCTAAAGCATTACTATGCCAAAAGTAAAGTTTAAATATTTAAATAAGTATCTAACATTTACTACTTGTTGTTCTATCAATAGATAAAGCTTGGGACAACTACACTACATCGGACTACCTTCTCAATCTTATCTTTACTTTTATGTTGATTTCTAAATTTTCCATTGTCTAAGGACCTAGTAAATATCTAGGAAGTTCAACATTTGTATGGTTTAGCACAAACCTGCACATATTTTTTTTGCTCATGTAATCTATAAATCTAGATGTTAGATTAGGGTTTTCAAGGAGAGCAATTTCCCAGCGACTCATAGCAAATTATAGAAAAGTGAGCAATTTTCTCAAAGCTCAAAAGCATAGTAATGGATTCAACAATTCTCATTTGCAATCATAGATAGGTGTTAGGGGTGTTAAAATTGTAGTTGTGAAATTTTAATGTCCCACTTATATACTTTTCTAATTTTGGCTCACCGCAAAATGTTCCATGTTTGCTTTAAAAAATTGGGTTTTGTTCTCCTTGTCAAGGATTCACCTATTTTGCATTGTCTCTAGTTGATGATAGTCTCCAGATTTGTGAAAAAATTTCACTATAAAACCCTAATTATCTCTTAAATATTTAATTATTTTAAGGTTCCTATGTTCCAAACAATTCAATTTATGCAACTAAGTTTGTTTCATTGATTTATATATGATTTAGGATTAATTGTAATGTGATGTGGTTAAATTAGTGCATTAATATTAATGTAAAATCAATTTCCACATTCTAGAGTTTCATTTTTTTGATGAACCTACATTTTTGAAATACCCAACCTAAAATCTTCGCTTATAACATTCTAGTGTTAGATATTGCATTTATTGTGATAGATATGATTGTTCTAAGCATGTATTGCACAATATTAGATCCATTCATCCCTCCTTATTGTATAATTCCTCTTAGTGACTTTTTGTTATATTTATATCTCTTGTAGCCCTAATCATTCATTGTATCATATTTTGTAACTTATATGATTCTATGTGTACATCAACTATCAATATGGATATGAATGTCGTTATATGTAATTCTATTTTTGTATACTTAGAAATGTTTAATTTTCCATGGCATATTCCTTTCATGGGTATATTATTGTGTAATAAAGTGTTATTTGTAGTTAGATTTTTCTTTACAATGGTATATCATGTATTATTAACATTAGTTTATGGGCAATGCTAGGGTTTTACAAATGATGATATTACTACATGCTTATATAGTTCTCTCTTACCAACCATAAAGACTTTATAACACCTTATAGTTATATATCTCACGTTTACTACTATATGATGATGACCAATGAGGTGAACCATAACATGTAAAGGAGGGATAGAAACACCATATAATATTACCTCCTACTAATTCTCAACAATAAGGGTGATCAACCCAAATCTACCCCAAGCTTACATTTCATGTGGAAAATGACTATTATATCATGGATCAATTGTAAAATACTCATGCTAAGATATACATGCATGAGATAATAATTAATCTAATGTATAAATGGAAATTCCTTAAATGACCTAGTGGAAACCACATTACCATGTGATATCGAACCTCATCACTTCATTTCTATTATTAGATATGTGATTGATAATGTGAATATTGATATCTTTGAGAATGATGAAGCAATTTCACAAGATATTATTGATCAACATTTTCCCTTCCACATTGAAGTTATCATAAAAAAATATATGGAGTAAAAGGGTTATTGTAAAAATTGGCTTACGATTAAACATTTGAAGTGATTTCTTTCTTCCACATTTAGGTAAAGGATATATATTCCTTCACCAAATCTGATATGATCTTTAAGGGATTTGAAAACCAACCCATAAAATACTCTTGGAGCTATCATCTTAAACATATCACCTAGTCCAAAACTTGTAGCTCCAAATAATGTCAAATTATATCTAATGAAGCAAGTAAAAATGTGTTACTTGGAATACCTTGAATACATGATATGGGAGTTTTCCTATTTACATTACACACATAATTTAGTTTATATAAGGATTTATATATATATATTTATATATATATATATATATATATATATATATATATATATATATATATATATATATATATATATATATATAGGTCTAGAAGATGATACACCATTTAGATTTTACAAAATGATTGAACCTTACGATTTCCTCGTGGCTCATTTGAAATAGAGTGAATAAAATGTATTATCACCTTGGGGATTATATCAATGGAAAAAAAGATATCACTTTTGAATTTTGAAAATTAGTAATGATTGTGATGATAAGGATAATAATGAAAACAAGCCATCCAAGTTTAGTTTCACACCAATTAGCCTAAGGGAGTATGGACTAAGATTGTATGAGTGCATTTGATAATTGATCCCTCTATATCACTCCTTAAGATTGTGGAGTGGATCCCACACATCATAGTTTATTAATGAAAAAAAAAAAAAATTGGGGTTAAAGGGCCTATAATAGATGACCATTACAATATCAACAAAATAAAATCCATGGATTGATTTAAATTGCTTTGTAAATATCTAGATCAAAAAATTGGGTTGCAGTAAGGGTCAAGGCCTCTCGAAGAGAGTCAAAAAGGTATCACATAACCTCTTCCTCTAATAAATCATAAGAATAAATAAGGAATTGGATACAACATCGAGAAATAAATAGTTCAAAAAGGGATAAATATTGAATATAAACCTTTTAGTAAAGGTAATGAATATATTAGAGAAATGAATCGTGATAACACTCGTATAGAATTAGTCAAGCCTATTCATGATCGATTTCAAAATTATGTAAAAATTACTCTACAAAAATAGGAAATATTTTACACAATATTTTTATCATGCGAAATATCCTATATCATAAAATTAACAACCTATAGGAATGCCAAGTTATTAAATTTGAATTGATACAATATAATGATCCATGTGCTATACCATATCTTCATACTTTTTCCAATGATGAATTTATCACAAAATATTTGGGCAATCGATACAAAATTGTGTACATGTCATAAGAGTAGATTCCTTTTACATTGAGTAGTCATGTCCATTTTGGTAAAAGTGAGCCTCTACAAAGGGACAATGATATTACTTTAGATAGTTTGGATGCCTTAACTATTGTGAAACTACTATACCATTTTTTGAAGATATATCAACACTATTAAATGTAGATATAATTCATATCAATGTTGTAATAGTGAGACACCCAATATTTTGAATTTAGGTTCTTCATTAAATACAAAAGAGAAAAAATAACACAAATTCAAATATTAAATGATTATCAAAATATTTTTTTCTGCATTGATTGCTTAATTCTGCTTTGTGCTAGTTAATCATTTCTATTGCCTTGCTCTAATGGTCAAATTTTTAAATGGACACCTTTCTACGAGTCAATATTTTCCTCTAGGTTGGCCTTAATGTGAAATATTACTTGTGGAGTAATATAAATACAAATCAAACCTAATATTAGTTATTTCATCCATATAAAGTAGTTGCATTCTTATTGGATTCATTGAGAGATATAAATTTCATATTTATTGCATAGAAATAGTATGTTGCCAATATTTTCTATATACTTGTACATCGACAAGAGATGTAATGTAGATTACCATTTATTGTGTAGAAATACTATTTGTCATTCTTTTCTATTTGTTTGTAATCTACTCAAAAAGATTTTATAGTGTCTTCATCCTTTGTGTGAAAAATAGTGGGAGCATGTGGAATAATTTGTGGTGTTCAACTTTTGACAAATTTATTTCTTTATAGTCTGTTGTTTAGTTTTTAAAATGTTCTTTCCCATGGTTATTTATTAACATCTTCATTTTTCACTTGCAAGGCTTTTCTCAATACTATTTTTTTCATTTTAAATCAATTACAGAGTGTTGAATATGCTTTAAGCCATGACAATGACCTTATAAAATTGAGTTTTAAATGGCAATGGATGCGATACCGGTGTAATTGTATTGTGGGTTAGGACTTTAAATTTAATGTTGTATAAGTACCTTTTATTATATATTTACCTAAATAATTGTTAACCATTATGATGTTTAAATAACATAATTACATATTTTTATTGGTTTTTTAGTTGTTCAGTGTTATATTATCATGTTGTGTTTAATCTAATGAGTGGAAACAATTGTGGTTTTATTAATTTGTGTTAATTAAAATAATAGATGGTGTAAGTGTTTTATTATGGTGTGTTAATTGAAACTTTTATCACAAAATTTTCCTTGGAGTAATAGACGATGTAATAGAATAAGTGGAAATAGGTTGGGTTTAATTATGGTGTGTTAATTGAATTGAATTGAATTTTCTCTTTTATAATTTAAATATAAATTGTAATAATATATATGATTTTTTTACACACAATATACTATTAATGAAAACAAAATCTCATCAATTCTCAATATCATGCATGTCTATTCAAAACCTTCAATTACCACAATTTAAATGTTAGATATTATTGTCAATTTATTTTGAGAAGGTACATTTCAATTAATATATCATAACAAAAAATTCATATATTATGTTTTGTTAGTGAATGTGGTACATAGACACCCAAAGTATTCTATGGAAATATCGTTCTTCATACATTGTAGTTTATATTTTGTTTTTAAAATATTCTCACATATACCATTCTTACAAAAAGATTAGTATAGGTTTCCAAAACTTTAACATATTATCAAACTTTCTATGTTATTACGTAACACAAAAACTCCCAAGCCATCTTCTTATATAATCCCTCATAACTAAAATCAAGAAAATAAACAAATTTGTTAACTCTTTTGTATAAGCTTCAAAATTTAGAAACCTAATATTTCTCACTAAGGTGGTTGAGGGTTTTGTACACGATCATAACCTAATATTTCATAGAGATCCGATACCAGCTTATTTTAAGAGGCCCTGAAGCTAGGGAGATTCATTTACAACCTAAATGAAACCATTTAGAGGACCAATCATTCAATAGTTTGGTCACGTGCAAAACAATTATGTCCCTAAGCATAGTACAATTCCCAAAATAAAGATAATACATTTATAGAAGATTTCCAACATGTTCATACCCTATTGTACCCAAATAAATTTCTAGACTAGTCAAAAAGCAAAGAACACTCTTATTCATTTATCAACTATATTTAGCACATGTTCTAATTGAGATCTATCTTTTTATACTTTATATGTGTTTTATATTTGAATGTTAATATTTATTTAATAATATAAATATACATCACATTTCTAATCCTAACCCAAATTTAAATAAGAACTCCCACATTCCATACCGGTTTCTTTATTTATTTTAGGTAAAATCAACATGATGGATAGCCACATCTAGGGATTAAATAAGTTC
>CM031238.1:205006118-205336990 GCA_018340775.1 Taxus wallichiana var. yunnanensis | reverse complement strand
TACCTCATATGCACTTGTCTCCTTGCTTAGTTCGGCTGAGCTAGCATGCATGCGTGTACTCCTTGGTCATCTTCCATGTCATTCGGCCTACCTCAATTAATGGCCTTAATTTTCTTTTTCTCATCTTCCACGTCATCTTGATAAACAATTTGGCAGAGAGTCATTCTCTTTGACAGTGATACACCGAATATGAATATGATCCTCGAGAGACAATCCTCATCCCACCATAATACCAGTACAAACTTTTTATTTGTAATGCTTCACGGTCCTCTATCCTTTTTACGGGATATGATTTTCTTGACAAATTTATTTCATATTTTCTCGATACATTGTTGTCAGAAAGATATATAGTTATTGAGAGAAATGTTTGTGGATGTAGAGGAAGAATGGCGAAGCTGAGCGTGATGGAGAGAGAAAGGAAAAATTTGAGGGAGTGAAACAGGAGGGCCATTACCACCAAAATATTCCAAGGCCTCAGCGACATGGAAATTACAATCATAGCAACATGGGAATGGCTAAGAACACACAGGGGTTATCAATCACCTAGTAAATCTTTCTTGTTTAGTTATGAATGGGATTCAGTTGGCCTACGGTTTAGTGACCTTCCATTCATTGATAATTTATGCTATGATAAACCTATGGATGCTTTCAAAAGTGCCTTCAAAAAGATAAGGGTAGTCATCAAGCCTAGTGAAGGGTGTGATTTGATTTCTAAATAACTTGAAATGCATACAAATTTAGAGGTAGTAACACAAATTGGATAGGATTAGAAAATAAAGAATTATTAAGTGTCGAATCAAAATGTTATTCAGCATCAGAGAGACATTATCAAACATTGGAGTAATGCATCTGGAGAGACATTCTCAAAATATCAGCAGATGAAAGGCATCAAATTGTGATGACTCTCTTTGAATGTTTTTCCTACAAAGAAGATGAACCCTTTTCAGTTGAATACTCTTTGTCAATACTAATAAGAGTGGGTAAGACACAAAACATTACAAGTGAAAGAGTTTTTCAGTCATGGTTCAATGTTCTATTACTTTTTGGCGTATTGAGCTAGTATTTGCAAAGTGTGAACTATTGAGAGAAGTGAATGATAAATCTCTAAGGAGTTGTAGAAGGAGTTGGAGTTTGAGATTTTGGGAGCACCTTAGGGATGGAAAAAGTGAACTATTGAATCTTGTAAGACTTTTTGGGTATCCTTAGATCCTTCTATCCATGCTTGTTGCAAAAACATTGTCTTAATGATGGTCCTAATGATTTTATTCTGGGGATGTTTTAACAAGGAGAAGACTAAGAAACATTGAAGAATGTAGTAGGTGCATGATAAGATAGGAACCAATACAAAGAGACCATGAGAAAGAAGAAGTGCAGGTAAGGTAAATACTCATATACAAATTGATAAATTGAATGCATAATTACTCAGATTAGGTAACTCTTTATATACATACATTATATCAATATTGATTTCCAAAGTTTGATGGATATTATACATTCAAAATGCTAAGTACATGTACATCACCAATAAATGAAAAAATAATCCATAATGTCTTAAATATTGTCAAGTGCACATCATAGTAGTTTCATACAAAACTAATCTCAGAAATGTAAGGTCTCATACAAAAATATCGAGTTCCAAATAGTATTTTAATGTGTATAATAAAGATAAAAAAATGTCCGAATAGGTCATATACCATCAAGTTCAAATTCCATATAGGTGTACATACAATGCCATGCACATATGCATACAAAAAAATGTCATGTAAGACATATCTATATTTCCTAATCATCAAAATCTATCCCTCTATTGGCCTTGCTCTGAAGAAGTCCTTCTTAGACGAAGATGGAGATCTATGAGATGACTTCAGATCATCTCGAGCCCATGCTTATGAGTCCTCTTCCACTTTGAATACTACCAAGTTGAACTGTAAATGCAATTTTTTTTTGTCAAAACGCTTAATTTATATATGTTTTCAACATGTATTTAAGAGCATGCTAATGAAAGTTTATTACATAAATATACAAACTTACCGCAAGCTCTCACTCATGATGAATTTTCATCTCACGCTCGATGAGTCATCGAGAGCTCTTGAGCACGAACGATGGTATGAAAGACGATGAGATCGATGATTCCATGCCCTTGAAGTCAAAATGGAGGGGTTGAAGTTCCCTACATACACATAAGATCACAAAATCAAACATCGGAATTATCTAAAATAGAACTAAGTTCATGTATGTGTAATGACAATATTTTAGTTAATTTTATCAATATAGAACTATTTTTTTACCCCACATGCCATTATGAATCAAATAAACAGGCTCTTACTATCGTAGTAACTCTTGCAGTATACATAATGAAGGACATTATTAACATAATTTAATAATTCCATAACAAAGGACATTATTAACATGTAATTTAACATAATATGAATTACACAAGAAATTTAATGAAAATACATGTTGTTTGAATTCCTCGGTGAGTTCTTTGTAAATGAAATTGCAAAGGCAACACCTTTCTCTACTTGTCACGAGATGATGGGGTGTTTAGTGAAGTCAACATCTTTATCAAACATGTATAACATAAAGTTGATGAACATACTGAGAACATACATATATTTGACTTTAAAAGTTATATATATATATATATGTATATATATATATATATGTATATATATATATATGTATATATATATATATGTATATATATATGTATATATATATATATATATATATATATATATATATATGAAATTTTACACAATTAACATTCTAAATTACCTCGTGAATGTATGTATGCATGGTGCTCATAAGCCTATGGTGGGATGATGACACCCCTCCCATGTGCGTTGTAATATCAATGCATACATGTACAAATATAATTATTTCAAAAATTTAACATATATAAGTAAATCAAGTACTCCGATATTTTTGTAACACACATAATAAAACATAAAAATACATGCGAAGGTGACGCTGATGACTATAATCCAAATGTCTCACTCAAAAAGGCATCTGACATAGTGGCATTATCGTGTGCACCCCAACTCCAACTCCACCAAAATTAGTATGCATGAAAGTATCATCCTCCTCGGGCCCCAAACATATGCTACCACATGACGAAAAGATGTGGCCTCATGCTAGTACTCCCTAAGGGAATACTCTGTGTACCTCCGTGATCATCCGGATCGAAATCTCCTCGTATGTCGAACAAGGGTCTTAGATAGCCCCACGAAGTGCATGGAATGTATCAATCTCTATTGTCTCCTTCATTCTTAGAGGGACAGTCTCGAGAGTGAGAGGGATTTTTTGTGGGGACTCCACCCTGTTGAATAGGTGCACGCTGTGCACCTGGTTGATCTTGTACAAATCCTTTTCCTCGGCCATGGAAATCTCAGAAATCAAAATAATTTGGGATCTCATTGAGGATAAACTCACAATAGAGTTTCCTCAAAAATTATAGTGGCACCTCGTTGTAGAGGTGGAAAATCAAACACTATCCACCATTGGTCCCAAAAAAATATTTTTAGTCAAATAATTATTACACCAATGGATGGGAAACCATTTGCATGACAACAAAATAGGAAAATTAGTGCAGGGGTCTATGAATAAGGCGCATATGAGGTATTTTGTAATTTATTTTTTCTTTACATCCACATATGATAATTTGTTGGAACAATAAACCCTACAACCCTCTCTGTAACATGTCCAACAATAAATTTTTCCCATTGCCACATCAACTTGAGCCACTAATTCCTCCAATGTGTTTGTAAGAGAGGCACGATGGGGTTTGTAGATTGTGAATCCCTCATTCTTTTGATTAAATCCTCAATTTCAATATTGTTTTCAACTATGTGGGCTTCTAAATCTTCTTGACCGCTCGAGGGATGTTGAGAAATCTGTGGGAGGGTGAGAGGGATGACATGAATAACAGGGTTTGGTTGTGATTGATTCCCTTGACCTCAAACTGTAACAATAAAAATGTATTCAATTCAAATTCTACTCTATAATTACCAAATTTCAATGCAATTTTGAGAAAATAATTGCACCTACCTCTTCTCGAAGTGGTGCCATTGTTGGTTTAAATCTTCCGACGATTCGAGACAATCATTTGAGCTTGAGATCCGGTGAATGAGAAAATGCAAGGACATGGTTAAGCTCGAAACTCACATTGGGGAGTTAAAATGATAAAGGCTCGGGCTCCTTTTTTAATTTATAATAGACATAACGCGTACGCATTATAGGCTTGGTAATTTCCAAACCTAGAAAAATATAACGCGATCGCGTTATAATAGAACGTGTACACATTTTGTCTATTTTCAGGTTTTTGTCCACTTTTTGGCTCCCTAACTTGGTGCACTTACCCCTAACAAAATTAGTAGTGAAAAATTACAACACACAATATCTTATCCAAATGATTCAATACCACAAAAATTTCTCGATTTGTGCAAATATTTAATTACATTATTCCTTACAATCAATGAGATTATTTCTTTTGGTAATTTGTTTGTATAATGACATAATCAATTATTTATAATATCATGCCTACATCCTATCCATACAATTTTTTTACATTGACAAATGAATAGAAATACATTATCAAAGTACATAAACCCACAAGGGTGAAATATATTATAAATTCAATAACAAATCGCTACATTGGAAAGGAGTAGTAGTGAATTCAACTACAAGACAATTCACCTAGCGCCTCACAAAGCGTTTTTATAAATCATCTAATCCTTTAATTTTCTTGCTTAAGTCTTCATCGTTGTCCACAAGGTGCTTCAGTTGAGCTTTGATATCCTTCATCTGCTTTGATAGGTTTTCATTATGAAGAAAAGTTGAATGCATACCATGTTTCATGGAGGAGAACTGAAGCAAAAAGTCAGAGTAAAGTCTGTGAATAACAATTGTCTGAGGAGTAATGTTGTTAAAGAAGCAAGAATGACATCTATTTTTCCAAATATGCTTAATTGTTATTTGTCTAAAAGATTTAGAAATCACATTCTTTTATATTCCCAATCCAAGAAGGGCATTTTTTCATGACAACTTGTTTGATAATAATGTTGGGACATCAAACTTAATTTTTGTATTACAAATTTAAATGAGGAATAAAACCCAAAAGGCCCATAACATGACACAACTCAATGCAAAATAAGTTGTCTATGCAATTTTCAATAATTGAATTAAAGCGAAGGTGGTATAGTTGCTCTTTATACAATATAGGAATGTGTTTTATCTATCGCTTATTAATGGCCGCATTGATAGGGATTTTTAAAATTATAAAAGTATTTTTTTCAACTATGTAGTGTAACCTGTCTTCATTTTCTCTTCTAATTAAAATGGTGGAGCTTTTCAAAGTTATCTAAGTTTCCATAGTAGCATAGAAAACAAGTAATCGAATATGGCTCTCTAAGAATAACATAGTTCTGTCATATCACATCAGGATTTAAAGGACACATTTAGGTTTCTTCATCTATACTAACTAAGCCCACACTTATCTATTTAACTTGGTTGCTCACACCTCTCTAGTAGTTTCAAGTATTACAAGGTTAATTATTCTTTCACGTGCTACTATTTTCAATCAAATCATATAACCAAACAATTCATGTGCCTTTTTGTATGCTTCTATTTATCACTTCCATGATTATGAGGGAAGTCACAATTCGTGCTTCAAATTAAATTTTGTTACAATTAATTATTATTATGGATTTACAAATGCCAATTACACAATTTTAAAAATATAATTATCAATATTCATAAAAATTTTGAGCACCTTACCTTTATAATATTGAAAAAGAAAATAACATCCAAAATAATGTTTTTAATATTAAATATAACATATCTCAATAATTTTTTTCCAATTTTTTTTAAAAAATAATTATTTATATAGTTTTATTATAGAAAACACATGTTAAAAAAACATACAATTTTAAAATAATTTTAATTTAAAAATGTATATCATAATATGTTGATTTTTAAATGTTTAAGACATTCTTTGCCTTCCACCCAAGTGTTGTTCTTTTAAGTTTTAAGAGGACTCAATTTCAGCTCTAACTTTTCTACATGTTTGATAATGCATACCAAAATATTAGGCAGAGAACATCCATTCTTTTCAGCGTCCCCTCTTTGTCCCTCTTTTTGATATAACATCTTATCAGCAATAGCTACTTTTTTCCCCACAAAAGTTGCTTCAAATTTTCTATTTAAAATTGTGGCTGCAATTCCGATTTACAAGTCAATGTTGGCTAGCATTTTGTGTGGGTACCAACACAACCTATAGTTTCAAACCACTAAAAATAATATTTAGATTTGTTTGTGGAGTGTATTTCGTTTGTATTTAGTAAAGGAGGATATATTGAAAGTTGTGTAATATATAAATAGAAAGGAGGGTCAAGTTTCAAAAAATAAAAAATATGAAATATAAAATAAATAAATAATGTATATATGAATTTTGAAGTGCCTTCTCTAAGGACCAATGGGTAATTGTGGGCCAAAGCACCCACAAGAGTGGTCCATTCGGTTTTGAGAATCAACCCCACCAACTTTAAAATTTCACCACCCACATAGATCAACATCCCTTTCCGTTTAAAGTTGTATGTGTGGGGATAGTGGTTATGAAGGACATAAATGTCACATTAAACCAACCACCCCTAAAAGTAAATTAAACACAATTAGAAATAGATTAATTATACATATATATTTATATAATTGAGAAGTCTTTAATTTAGATAATAAAAAATATAGGAAATAATTTGAAATATGATTGGTTAAAAGTTATTAGATTAATAAAGTTGGGTGAAAGTTATAGTAACTTTGTATATGGTAGGAACTAATAAAAAGTATAGGAAATAATTAAATATTTGTATACATTAGAAAAATAGGGTTAAAATATAATGAGGTTGAAATTAAAAGAATTGCATGATGTAATTACAGTTAGGAGTTTTAATGAAGGGATATCTTAGACTATGTAACTTGAACAAACTTAAGGTGTGAAAAATTACAACTTTAGCAACATCTTTTATTTAATCTAGGTGTAAGTGATTACATACAACTTCACACTCTGCCAAATCGGGTTATAACACACACATAATACTCGTACACTTACAATAATCAAACACCGTAATGTTTCCCAAGTGGTTCAATCCCACTATCTATTCCTAGACTTGTACACATCTCTACTTACAAAACTCCTTGCGAATTAGTGAAATTATTTCCTCATGAGATTTTTGAATGTCTTTCTCAAGTATGGTGATGTGTTTATCAAAGACATAATAAACTATTTGATATCATGCCCCAACTACACACCCATACATGATTAAATGTGGTGCAAATATAAATGAGGAAAAACCTAAAAGGACCATAACATGACACAACTCGATGCAAAATAAGTCGACTTTGCAATTTTTAATATTTAATAAAGTCAATCACCGTTGGATTTCATTTGTAAACCTCAAGTGACCAACTAGTGATCCTGCCATTTGCACAACCTTGACATTGTATGTATTATTACGCAAGAAGCCTCGCCACCTTGTTTTGAGTATCTCTGCACAAAAGCCCAAAGGCCTTGCCATTTTGTAGGTGATTACATGGTATCCATATGAGTCTCACTTTCAAACACTATCCTCTAAAAATAAGTTGTGCTTTGTCGCACACATTTTAAGGTTCTTTGGTTCTATGTCATGTTCCAATTATCTAGCCAATGCATTTGATTATGTGTTGAGGCTTATAATATTTGGGCCATCCCAAAAGGTGTGTGGGTGTAATATGAACATGTTGTGACACCTCTTTAATGCTATTTTTATTGTGTTAGACCTTCTAAGTCATGAACATACCATTTATGAATTGCATCATAAGTTGTAGATTTGTGCCAACTTCGAAGAGTTTCCTAGATTTAGAATAATAAAAAGAAACTTTCTAAGGATATCTACCAATTTTGCACACAATATATGTACAAACAAAAACGTAACACTTGTTCACTCTCATGCTACACAAAACAAAAAATTAAAACTTTGCACCAAACGAGATGTAAGAAAATAAAAGGGATGAATTTTATGTGTTTAATAAAATACACGTGTGATGTTATATACCTTATTTTCCTAATCTAACATATTTTTGGTTTATGTAAAATTACATGTAAACTTGGATGCTCTCGCACCATACACCCTATGTAAGAAAATATGTGAGCTAGGTGTTCACACGGTGCTCACACATGAGGATTGAGTGGTAGAGCCCACCCATCTAACCTTTTGATAAGGTCTTGGCATGTCCATGTGCCAACACATACTCCATGTCTTACAAATGTAGTGGCGGATTGGGTATGGGACCAACCTCTTGAATTATAAGGTTATTTCTCTTTTGCACCTTTGTCCCTATCATTTTTAAGATGACCTCCTACGTACACACAGGTGCCTTTTCTCTTCTCCACATATTCTTCTCTTGGATAATTCCTTTGTGCATCTATGATTTATGCTCAAATATCCTCTTTGTCTGATGTTGTATTGTGGTAAAGCAAATGTTATGCTTTCATCCCACATTATCTACTCTTCACTACACATAACCAAATGAATTTAGTGTGCCACTAAGTCTTCTTCCCATATAGGCTTTAGAATGTGGCTTTGTCCATCCTTTCACACTCTTAGTGTATTATCAGTTTATCACATATAATTGTTTCCCGTGAAATAGCAAATATTTATCTCCATCTCACATTGCTCTTGCACAATGCCATCTTTTCCTTCCAAAATATCATTTAATAAGGATATGGATGAAACTTGTTCCTCTATCCCAACTTCCACACCATGTTTACATACACCAAATTATTTGTTCTTCCAATATTGGCGAGGACTAGACAAAATTTACCTCTTTTCTTACATCTTGTTTGGAATATATGTTGTCTCTCTTATTCTGACTCATCTTTCTTTCTTCTGACCTTGATATTTTTCTCAAGTAAACAATACCTCCCCTTACTTAGGACCATCTTTATGATGAACTAATGCAACAACTTCTTCATTATCTTGCATGATTTATGCATTCATATATTTTATCTTCCTATCATCCTTATGCACATGCGAACACTCAAAATCTTAATGCCTATCTTGCTACAAAAAAATGTACCATTGAATTTTCCACCTTGACCTCTCCCTCTCACTTAATTGGTTCTTCCTCTAGTGTGGTTTTCTTTCCCATGTCTCTCACTTTCCTCATCATCCTACACCATTGGTTCTCTACCACCACTAGTCTCTCCCTTGGCCTTTGTAGTATCTTAATAAGACACTATCTTCTCCTCCACTCTTGAGGAATATTAGTAGGATTCTTCCATTTTGTGCATCTTCACTATCTTGATCTCATCTTGGATCAACCACTACATCCCATTTTTATACCACACTACCTTTTTATCCATTTTGTTATGACCACCTTGAATTTTAATGATACATTCTTTACCTTTATATTATACTCCATCTATACTTATTTCAATGACAATTACACTTGACCTTTCAACTTGGTCTACATGATTGTCACATTTTTCTCATCTATAACCTCATCAAACTGAAATAATATTTTATCTACATGAGATGAATAATTAAATCTCATACGTTCAACATCACAAAAAACAAGGAAATTCCATTCACATCCTTTTAAATATTTGACATGGCTTTACGAAAGCCTTTTTCATTATCATCAAATTATTGTTTGCACTATAACCACTTCTTTCACCTTCTTCCTTCTTATGTTTCCTCTTTTGTGTCACTCATAACATCCCTCGGGATGAATCCTCTTTTTCTATATCCCTCTACCATGATCAATTCAATATGCATTTTCACAAAATTTCCAAAATATCATCAATCCTTGTGGCCACATTGGCACTAATACACCTCCTTGCTCTACTCTAGGTCTTGGTATAATCCTATATTCTCTACATAACTAAAGTTTCACCTCTTGAAAACCTAAAAAATCACACCATTTTCTCAATTCTCTAGTTATCTACCCACCTAAAAATATGGAGAAGTTTCTTAATCCCAGAGTTTTGCCTCTCTTTATTACAAATGATGTAGTTATAAGTACATTTCCTAATGAAGGGATTCCTTAGGCCATTATGCAAGGGAAATTGCAATAACAAAAATGCATTCTATTCAACAATAAATTACACACATAACCTCACACACTCTATTGAATTTACTTTATTACACAAACACAATAAATGTATGCTCGCAACAAATAAAAAAACTACTTTTCCCCAAGTGATTCAATTTAACTATCCTTCTTGAAAAATGCATATATCTAATTAAAATACTCTTTCTGACTCCATCTTAGACCATTTCATTGGAGGATTTCTTAATTCCTTTCTCAAGTATGGTGATGCATTCATATAGAGACACAATCAACCATTTGCAATAATAGGTTCCAACTACATTCTACCCACAAAAGATTAAATGGGTTGCGAAATATTAAATATTCCAAAGGACCCATAACATTGCAAAACTCAATGCAAACAAAAATTTGCTATGTAATTCACAATATTTTAATTAGGTGTCTTATTTTCAACTTTTATTTATAATCTTGATGATCAAATAGGATCCCCGCCATTTGCACTTTCTTGAGGTTGTGTGCACTATTGAATAAGAATCCTCACAATATTTATCTTGAGTATCACTTCCACAATATGCAAAATAACCTCACGGTTTTATAGTTGGATGTATGGTATCTAGATGAGTCTTTATTTTTAACACTAGCATCTAAATATATATTATACATTTTGTGTAAAGTCAAAGGTTCCCTAATTCTATTTCATCTTCTAGTTGTATGCACAATATATTTGATGCCACATCAATACTTATAATATTTACACCATTCCAAGAAGTGCATAGGTATAACAAGAACTAGTCGGTACCTCTTTAACCTTCTTTCCCTACACAAGACAATTTAGTCATGAAATTACCATTCTTACACAAAAAATTATAGGTTTATTACCAATTATGAAGAGTTCTCCAAATTCGTAATAATACCATGGAATTTTATAAGGATATATGTCAATAAACACATAAACACTTATTTTCTTATAAGACTTTCATAAATAAAAGAAACAATGTTTACACATAATCTACCAAAAATATTCTTTAATACTAGAAATGTTTCAATACTAGAAAATTAATATGACCATTTTTGTGGAGATTGGACCATATTATTAGAGGTAATAAACATACAAAAATGGAAAGAATCTTATGGAAATGACTCTATCTAGTTTGAGGTGGATTTGACTTTATGAATGCACTATTAACAACCTAATCTACAATTTTTTTCTCATTTAGTCTAATCTATTGTGAATCACTAGGAATTATATATCATCTATCTAAGTTGCAATTGTATTCATATCCTTAAAAAAATAATTTAAAATAGGGATGTTTATGGGGGCTACATTATCCCTCCATCATTTGTAGGCTATTTATGATTTCAAAATATCACTCGATGCATATCAAATAGTCAATTAGTAGTATGCAAGTTTTCTAACCCTTATACTTTTGATACATGCAAAAAATAGTATAGGCTAGAATAATTATCTAAGTAGAATTTTATGATGAAGATGCTTCATAAATAGAATAGGATATACTAGATTAGAATTGTATTATAATTGAGACTCATTTGAAAAATGAATAATTCAATTTACGATCCTTCATCTTTTTCCTAAATTCAATAATGAATCTATATATTTATAGACTTCTTGAATTTAAGTTAGGACATGTTAAGCACGCGAGTCAATATCTAACTTGCCAAAAAGATGAACAAAAGAAACACAAAACTCAATAAAATCGAGTTAAGGGTTGAAATGGACCATAAAAGGAAGGGGACATTTTTGTAGAGATGTCACCATTTTCTTATGGTATGAAAATGGTCAAAATTATGTCAAAGTGTTCAAGACCTTAGATTAGGCCAAAATAGAGGAGGGGAGAGAAAAATAAGGTCATTAGAGATGGAAATGATAAATACATGGTCAAATGGGCATAAAATGAAGATAAAATGATAAGGTACATAAAGGAGATTCGATAAAGGGTTGAAGACATAAGAAAGGAAAGCCAAAAGTGACGACACAAGGGAACATGTGCCAATTAGAGCTTTACTTGGATCGATAATCGATAGACACATAAATACACTAACACCAAATAAATTGACCGGTTTGAACCAAAATTATGTGTCTATATAATTCCCCACTTTGATATGTGCGTATGCATAAATATAAAAGTAAAGAGAAATAAAAACTCACATAAAAAAACTTTTTTAATGTAGTTATCTCATCATTTATTGAGATTTTTCAAATTCAATGTCCATGTAATATGAGATGAAAATCAAATGGAGAAGAGAAGTTAACTTATCACATATTCCATCTCATACTGACCTACAAAATAGAGAAATTTAGTGCTATATATGGAATATGTTGTAAAGATTATTTTCTCATATGTTTATAAATTTGTGCTCTTAAAAGGAATAGAAATAAACACAAGTTAAACATGTCTATATGTAAAAATCAATAAAAAAACTACAAAAATATGGACAATGTAAGAAATAAATGAATACACTTGGTTGTCCCAAAAATGAAAGGGGTTCTATAAAATTTGTGTTGAATCTAAATCTAACTATGTGTGCTTCATGTCGAGACAATAAAATTTAATCTAATATGTGATTATGTGTTGTGGTGTGACCAAAGTGTCTATATCTAATATGAGTATGTTGGGCATCATCTCAATGAAGGGAATAAAATAGTGAGAGGATAAATATTCTAAATTATGATTAAAAAAATGGTTGTGGTAAGGAAAGGGGACCATTTGTTGACACCCCTAACTTTCTGACCCTATAATGCTAATTAAATTGTTTTTTTCACAAAAAAATGACTTTTGTGCATAGTTCAACAAGTTGATATGCTATGGAGATGTCGTTTGTGAATATTTAAACTATGCATATCCATATAATACATGTTTTAGTATGAAATTTAAATTTCCCCCATTTTCATACATGAGCCAACAATTGTGCATAAAATACATTATAATTATAATATCTAAAAATATATATTTGACACCTAAAGGTGCAAAAGACAATGCATTGAAAACATTTGAGGATCTTAGATGTTGCATGCAACAAATTTAATGTGGTTTCCACCACCAACCACCCACATTCCATTACCAATTATTATGAAGCAAATGTTGTAACATGTCATTTCAGTATCACTTTAACTACTCCTTTGCACTGAGAATTTTTCATACTTGATTACAGTACATTTTGGAGCTCCTTTGCACCGATTTTTGTTTCATCCTTACTTGATGTTGGTTAATACTAGAGGCTCTACAAAAGTTAATTTTAAAGGTCATGTCGGTTCTGTTGAGTGATAGAGATCTTCCAACTATGTGTTTTCACACCATCACTATGTTTATATGTTTTGTTTTACACCCAAGAGTTATTTGTTTGTGTTGAATTCTTTTCTAGGTATATATTTGTTTGTTGTCTTATATATTTCTTAGGGTTATTGCAATCTTTACATATAGTTTTTTGGAATAATAGGGGCATATTTGAGTTGCATGATTGAAATATGATGTTTTTATCCCATGGATAAAACCCACAATTAGGAAGTGAATGCATTATCTTTCCACTTAAATATTCCTTTCCTTTCTTATTTGCACCCACTCTATTTTATTATGAAAGTCGCTTGGTTTACATTGATTGCAATCTTCAAATATTTTATATTAACTTGAATTTTCAATTCTTTCTATTTCACTAGTTTCGCTTATGGATCCTAGTGCAAGTATGTTTCGTACTCAAGTTCTAATTAAGGAGTAATGTTTTTTTTCATAGCTTGTATGTGAAATTATACATTGCATAAACTTTGAAGTGAGAAATATAGTGTAGCATGCCTATGAGATTATGTATTATATAAAGTTTGAAGTATGCACATTCTATTATGTAAGAATGACTTAAAAACGCATATATCATGTTTCGTTGTTCGGTTATTATAATTTTTGTTTTTTGGAATATTAGGGCATATTTGAGTTTCATAGTTGAAATAAAAAAGAATGAAATGAGGTTTTTATGTCGATGATAAAATCCATAACCATTTCAAGTTTTCTCCATCACCAACCACCCACCTTCCTTCACTAATACTTGTGAAGAAAATTTTGTATATGTCATTTCATTATTATTTTACCTATTCCCTTACATCGACTTTTTTTCATTCTTACTTGATGATAGTTCATTATGGAGGTGTAGGTTGTTTTGAGTTGCAATATTGAAATAAATGTTATAAATGAGGCCTATTATGTCAAGAATAAAACCCAAAATTGTGAAGTGTCTACCTTGTCATGCCAAATTAGCATTACTTTTCCTTTTGTGAAGTGATTTCCTTGTCACATTATTTCAATTTTCACATCACCAAAAAGTTAAGGTGTTTTACTTTGTACCCAAGACTTATTTATTTGTGTCGACTATTTTTTTGCATATTCTAGTGGAAATAAATCAATTGATATAAACAACTTACACTTAAACCTTTGTGATGGTATAATATTGTAAATATGGATTTTTGTTTAATGTTTTGTGAACATTAGGGGCATATTTGAGTAACATTATTGAAATATGACCCATATATGTGAAGGTAAATCAATACTAAAATGGCATGACAAGGAATTTTATTACAAATACTGAGTTTTACTTCAATCATGTAACTTTCAAGTACGAATATATTGTCATGTCATTATAGTATTGTTTTACCTTCTTATTCACACCCAATTTATTTTTGTTCTTATCTTCCGGTGGTTCATTTAGGAGGTGCAATTATTTTATTGTGTATTGGAAGATCTATAATGCTTTAATATTGTAACTACTATTTAAGGTTTTCTTAAATACTTGTAAATGCCATAATGCACTAGAAGATCTATATTAGTTATTAATTTTACTCCCATTTAATTTTTATTCTTATTTACTACTACTAAGTTGTGGAGGTTATACTAGTTCTTTAAAGTTAAATGATTGAAACTATTTCAGCCTTTTCACTTTAGTAGTTTTGGCTTACAAGTTTGTACGAGGATCTATAAGTTAAAAGTACTAAAGTGGAAGGAGATCATATAATAGAGATATATATGATGAAAAAAATAAATTAGAAAGAGAATAATGAAATTGATCGGGGATCATTTTTGAAATAAAATCCCAGTGGTGTCGGTGCAGAAGATCATTCGAGAGCACATGACCGTGAGAATGTAAAAGTAGACAATTAGTAATACGGTCAATTAAGAAATCACTCTGGTTTCAATTTTAATCATGAACGTGGAGACACTTTCGAATTCAATCGATTTGCCTAAGGAGATACAAGTGGACTACGGGATTACCGAGTATTTAATTATTTCTATACCACATTGTATTCGAAATAATATTATTTTGGTAAGGCCACTTTCATGCCACATATATATATATTAATGTTAAAAACATTAGTATGAATTTAAATCAAATGCAAATGCGTTGACCACGTGGAAGGTGGGAAGCGGTTGTTGGGGGTGGAAGTCTACCAATTCAAAAATGCGTGGAAGTCTATTTAAAGCCTTAGGCATTATCCCACCGCCAAAAAAATGTGGACCTTATCCACGAGGATATTTTTTTCCCTCTTATCAAATAAATGGGGAAACCTATTTAAAAAATTGGGATTTTATCCTATTATTAAAACTAAGGCCGCCCTCATGGGATTTTAACCCATTTTAAAATGCAATCCCGTTTTAATCCCATTACACATCTTTCAAGGCTAAAATTTGGATAATTGTTTAGTGCATATGCCCTATTATATTATAATTACAGTTCATTTAATGGACACATGACACAGAATAGTGAAGAGTCTGCATTCGGAGAAGCTCATTCTTAGATAAATAACGGTGGCATGAGATTTTCTTAGAGCGCGGAATGGTGACAGGTGCGGTAATGGATGTTTTAACACACAACTCAAGCTTATTATTTGTTAAGCTTTTGTGGGATGTCAGGTATTGTCTATTGGCCTATTATTTTAGGAAATATTAGAGGAAATATTTTGTAGGAGTTATTCATGTGATGGGTTGGCCCATCGCCACAGATTATAGTAAATCTGGATTAAGAGTGCTAGTTTGCATTGTTTAATCGGGAAACGATAAACATAAAGGAGACATAGAAGGTGGAAACATTTTTCACCCCTTGTCATCCGAAGGTTTGGTGTCTTGATAGGCAAGTAAAATTCCATTAGGTTTTCTTGTGAAAGTACTTATTGTAACTTAAAATTTTTGACTAGTGGAGCGGTTCGATCACAAACCTTGGAGGCGTAGGTAATTTCAAAGTCAAGTAATCAATATGTGTGTAATTTTCGTTATTGTCTTGCATTATTTTAAATTGATTACTTAAAAGGAGTAAATTATCGGAAAATAATCGAAGCTATAAGGGTCGAGATCGAGTCGTAATAACGGATTATTTTCGGATCAAGTTTGGAGGTAATCGACAAAACTTACTAATCTAAAAAGTTGGTAAAGCGGAGTTAATCAAGAGTTGCTTTTGAGGATGGCATTGGTAGACATTGGTGGGATCGGTGAAAGGGTTTAACATACTAATTTTTCGCATTTCTATTTGGATATCCATTGTATCTCATATGCGAGATAAAACCATAAACTATTGTGTTAGGTAGAATGTATTGGTAAGTTTTTGAGGGCAATTTGTATACATCTAAACATGGCACATTAGTTAAAGACCCCTCAGGTAATGTTTTACAATAAATACCTTAGTAAGACCCCGGAGGGTAATTATTTTGGTGATTTTCTAAGTTAAAATTATATTTTCCTTGTTTAGAATCGGCAGGAGGAGACAATCAAGTTAAGTCAATCCACATTGCAATTAGTGGAGAAAGACCAATCTCAATGCGAGTTGAGAAATGGCAAAAGAGTTCCTCATCCTAGAAGAAGGAGATTAAGAGGAATGTTTTGTGCTCATTGTAGGAATGGGCATCGGGTGGAAAATTATTTCATCCATCTCGCCATCGAGTAATGGCAAGCCAAAGATGGAATAGGCCTATTGATAAATAATTAAAGTTTACTCCAACACCAGTTGAAAATTGAACCGAGGATAGGTAATACACGAAAGTGAAAGTCCTTTAAAATGGGTAAGTCAACAATTTTTCAATTATATAGCATAATTGATTGAGGAATCGTAAGATTAAGTTTGGAGATAATTGAGTGAGAAAATGCATGAGAGAAAGGTTTACAATACTATTTGATATACTTAGAAAATTTGATTAATGCTCCAAATATATCTCCTAATCACCATGTGAGTACATATATTGGATAGAAATAACTCATATAAAGCTTGGAGATTGATAAAATTGTGCAATAGAGAAAGATTAGCTCGGAACTTCATTATGTGTAGAGGCATTGTGACCATGGAAATGGTAGTGACTCATCAGGGGTGGCATTGACATCAAGTCGGAATTCATTAATAGATATAATCAGGAGGGGTATTATCGATATTAAATAATTAGAGGTCATTCGGTGTCAAAAATAACATTCGAATGGTAGTGATCAACGAGACTTTAATACCTTTCGGAACAAAGTGTTAGGCTTACATCATGCATCGAAGGCTTTTATCATGCATTGAGGCTCAAGTCTTGAAAAGTCTTAGCATCATGGATCGGAGCTGAGGTCATATTTAAAACTTAGCATGTTGGAGGCTCGAGGTCTTGAAAAGGCTTAAAACAAAAACCACAACATCGGAGGCGTTGAGGTCTACTGAGATAGAGACTTAGCATCATGCATTGGAGGCTAGAAGTCTTGAAAGAGGCTTGCATCATGCATCGGAGGCGTTGAGGTCATTGGACTTAATCATGCATTAGAGGCTCGAAGTTTTGAAAGAGGCCAGATCATGCATCGGAGGCGTTGAGGCGTAATAGACTTAGCATCATGCAGTGGAGGCTCGAAGTCTTGAAAGAGGCTTAGCATCATGCATCGGAGGCGTTGAGGTTTTAAATAGACTTAGCATCGTGCATTGGAGGCTCGAGGTCTTGAAGAGGTTAGCATTATCGGAGGCGTTGAGGTCTACAGAAATCGTGCATTGGAGGCTCGAGGTCTTCAAAGAGGCTTAACATCATTTGGAGGCGTTGAGGTCTGAGACTTCTCATCGTGCAAGAGGCTAGGTCTTTCTCAGCATCATGCATCGGAGCCTTATTTTTATATCATGACTTAGCATCGTGCATCGACTCGAGGTCTTGAAAGAGGCTTAGCATGCTTGCATCGAAGGCGTTGAGGTGCAGAAGGGACAAGGCATTGTCCATCACCGACATCGGATCAATCAAAGCTCTACTTAACATGGAGTTCCTTGAACCAGTTCGGATTCTGCGGAATCAACTCCGATCCAGGAGTTGTGTTATAGAGTAAAAAAGAAGATCCTTGTTGTCGGATATCGAAGCTTAGCACGCATATAGAAGGAGCGTTGAGGTTTCATTCGAAACTTAGCACCATAAAGCGAGGCGTGGAGGTCTTCTTCGGATATCGAGTGGCGTAAATGTAAGCTCGTGAGCCCATAACCCACATGTCCCTAGATCGGAGCGAGTTTCGAAGTGAGAAGGTTGGAGGAGAAGACCCAAGGGTCTCTACAGCAGCACTTTAGGAGGCAGCAGATTTTCCAGATTAGAGTATGGAAGCTTTTTGGGACAAAAGCTTTTCTCGATGGGGAGGTGTGATCGGGGGATCATTTTGAAAGTTCCCTAAACATCCCTAAGTGGTGTCGATGCAGAAGATCATCTCGAGAGCTTTCCAACTGTGAGAACGCGACAAACGGACATCGGGAGCTCTAGATATGTTCGGTCAAAGTTTGGTATGGGAAAGTCAATGGTCAATGGTCAATATTGGACCGAATCGCAGCGTGACACGTGGCTTGCCAACATTATTCGCTCGATTTGTCTATCGAGGAGAGATGACAATGTTACGAGGATTGAGTTAATTATTTCTATGCCACATTGTTGGGTCGAAATAATATTATTTTAGTAAAGGCCACTTTCCAAATGCCACATATATATATATTAATGTTAAAAACATTAGTATGAACACCAAATCAAATGCAAATCGTTGACCACGTGGAAGGTGGGAAGCGGTTGTATTTGATGCGTGGTAAGTCTTAATGCGTGAAGGCTATTTATATTATCTCCCACCGCAAAAAAATGTGGACCTTATCCAAATGCGCCCTTTTTGGGATTTTTTTCCTCTTATCATTCAAGCCAGCTCAATGGGGATTTTTATCCTATTTAAAATGCTAGGTGCTTCACATGGGATATTTATCCTATTATTAAAACATGAAGGCCACCTCATGGGATTTTTAACCCATTTTAAAATGCAATCCGTTTTAATCCCATTACAGGTGAATATTTATTAATAGCCTATGGATAAATTTAGTGCATATTTTGGGCCCTAAAATTGTATAAATTACCTATATTGTAATGGACACGACACATTTGGAATAGAAGTCATTTTTTAGAAGAGAGAAACGGAGAAGCTCATTGTGTTGGATTGAGAAAACTAGGGCACTCAAGCTTATTATTTGTTAAGCTTATTTGTGGGAAAACAGGTATTGTTATTGGCCTATTATTTTAGGCAATAGTAGAGGAAATATTTGTGTTGGGAGTTATTAAAAATAGGGCCCATGTGCCACACACCAATTCAAAATATTGTCGGCCAGGAGTGCTAGTTTCGCATATTTGCGTCGGGAAGGCCGATCACGGCCGAAGGAGAGTGCATCGAAGGTGGAAGTCGGGTGCTTATTTTTTTTTTCGAAGGTTTGGTGTCTTAATAGTGCAAGTAAAATTCCATTAGGTTTTCTTGTGAAAATACTATTATAACTTAAAAGTTTTGACTAGTGGAGCGGTTTGATCACGAAGAGGCGTAGGCATTGAACTTCCGTAATCAATTTGTGTGAAATTTAATTATTGTCTTGCATTATTTTAAATTGATTACTTAAAAGGAGTAAATTATCGGGAAATAATCGAAGCCTTTAAAATCGAGATGTCGTAATAATCGATTATTTTCGGATCGAAATAGAAACATTTTGCACTTTAGAATGTAAAAGTAGAAATTGGTAAACTGGCAAGAGATCATTTAATTTTAATCATGAATGAGAACTTTACATTCAAGTGAGGAACAAATTGAATACAAAAATACCTCAATTCTAACATTTTATTTCAATCATGCACCTATACCATTTTTATCTTTCAAATTTATGAGATTTATATAAAATCCATAGCTTCCCTAATGTGGGAAAGTTATTAGAATATTGTGAATCTTTAAACTTTACTAATTTTTACTTATGATGTATGTTTGAGGATAATTCTATCAAAAAATGAAATCATTTATAAAATTTATTTTAATCCCACAACTATATTCGGATTTAGATTTTATATAAATGTATATGTCTCTTTAGTATTTGTAATTGAGGAAAGTTATTTATTATAATTATTTGCAATTTTTGTGTAAATGTAGAGAATTGAAGATTCCATTCATGTTTTAATGTGCATAAATATGGTAGTGTGTGATATTAGATAATGAAGGAAGAACAAACTAGAAACAACTTATATGTGATATTTTCATAAGAATGGAAGTCGATGATCCTTAATATCACCCATTTTTTGTATGGTTTCATGTGATGGGTTTAGTCAATTGAAAGTTATAGTAGTTATTAAGAAAACGATTGTAATGAAACATAAACATAAAACATAAACTTCAAATATACGAAGAACCTTTATTTGCATAACCCTATATTTTACACGGGGAGATCATTGGTTAGGCAATATCCTAGTAGTGCATTCATATCGAGGTAATCAAAATTGATAAAATCAAATTCAATAGTAGACATTAGGGGTGAAAGGGTTTAATTTACTAATATTTTGAATTAGGTATTGGGGGTAGGTTAGAGAGGTGGGCCTAAGGAGAGGTGGGGTTGATTTTAATATTAAACTAAAATATTTGACCCCCTAGGAAAAATAAATACCTTAATATAGAGAGTGTTTTCATGAAGTTAAATTATAATCTCTTTTTGAATAAGGAAATATCAATTAGGAGATTCTTAACAAGAAATAATAATATTATAGAAAACTAGGATTGAGTATGTTTCAATGTAAATGATATTATTTCACCATCTTAATTATTTGAATAACTATTGATAAATGATTAAAGTTTAAACATTAACGTAATTGATAATATATCTTGAATGGCTTTGAAATATCTTTCTAGAGCAAAGACATATTAAGAAAATAATAATTGAGTGGAAAACATGATATATTTTCTATTTGATATGTTAGGGTAGAAATAAAAATATGTTCTATTTGATATATTAGGGTAGAAATAAAAAGGGGTAAATAAAATTGTAATGGAAAAATGGGTATGTAAGTACATGGAAAAAATAGGGGTATTTTCATTCTAATAATATAACGGGAGGGGGTATTATCAATTGAATAATTGGAGGTAAAAAATAACATTAAGGGTATTCTTTAATACCTTTTGAACAAATGTGTTATACCATACTTTTAGTAAGTGAAAGTGGATCAACTACATTTTTAAAACTTTTTCTACTAAACCTTATAACAAAAACCTCTGACACCCAAGATAGAAATAATGAACAATGCACTTGATTCCATACATTAAAAGCACTTGCATTTAAAAAGGTTGTTCACTATTGGAACTTATAACCATGTTCACTAAAGAGGGACTATCGCAAGGATTGTTGCACGTTGAGGAAGAAAATGAGTAAATCACGATAACCATATCTATTAAAATATTATGTCCTTTTGGCACATGGTTTGTTTTGTTGCTTAAATGTCTCGACTCCAATTTTTGTGGTACTTCTCAAAATATCTTTCTCATATATCATGCTCCTTATTTTTATCCCTTTCATTCCTTTTTAGAAACTTTTCATGCTTCCCCCTCTACCTTTTCATGTCATGTTCTAACTTCAATTGTTCCCTTTTTTCTTTCTCAACATTTCTCATGGATTTTCTCTCTTTTGTTTGTTTTCTCTTCCTTGCATTATTGTAATTTCTCCTTCATGGACCTCTTGTTCTAAAACATATTCCTATATTTATTAGAAGTTATAATGTGATATCATCTACCTAACCTTAGCGTATCTTTTCCTTTTTTGAAAACCATATCAACTAGTAATTTAAAAAAAGTTGATAACACTACAACATTTTGACCAATTTAAGTCACAATCTTAAGTCATAAGCTAAGTCATAGCTAAATCACTTTCAATGCCATCAAAATTTTAACCCTAAAGTCCAAATTAAAGTCTTAAATGTTATTTGAATTTATATGATGATGTTAGGGTATCTTTGCAAAGTTCCAACATTAGGGTGATGTTAATATGGACGTTATGATGACTTAAACAATGACTTAATTGTCGTATTTGAGTAGTTATGTTAATGCAATGTTAAATTATACATTAGATGACATAAATAATAATTTGTGATCTTTGATGCATATATTAAAGGGATGACTTTAGGTGTCTTTAAAGACATCTTTGTTCCCAATTTTACCCTGCCTTATTTTATGACTTAAGGGAATATTTATTAAAGTTATAAATTAAGTCATCGACAATGCTAAAATTGTGTATTTATATGTAAAAGTGTCATTTGGAATAGATGTACATTTTTAGAAGAGAGAAACATATTGTGTTGGATTGAGAAAAGTAGGGCACAAATATTGTATTCTATTGAAAAATAGTGTTAGATTAAGAAAACTAGTGCATAAATATTGTGTTGAGATAAAAATAGGGCACACATACTGTGTTGAATTCAAAATATTAGGGCCTTCATATTATGTTCCATTCAAAAAATTAAAGCATATAGAATTTGTTCAATTGGATAAAGTGGGGTCTTGTTTAATAATAGAGTCTGAATTGAATTCTTATGTATTACATGGAGGGAATACATTGCTTCGGGTAATTTTGTATATTTAATATATTTTGGATTATATAAACAAAATGCATTTCAGATAAAAATGAAACATAAATGTATGCTTATACACATCGGAAATGTTAATAACATTTTTAAATAGATATGAAAGTGATTAGGATAAATGTGATGGGAAATAATGACTCATATTAATAGATCCTCACTCAAGTTATTGTAAAGATACCCTCATGTGGAATCCTAATGTGAAACTTTATGTCCCATGATGTATGTTTGATTCTAAAAATCTTATTTTATTTTATATATATATATATATATATATATATATATTTTATAATTTCAAATATTTATATGGAAATTATTATTTTTATATTTTAGGAAATGAGGTTATGACACTATGGAGGAGAGTCATATGGAAGAGGAAGAATGGGAAGGGGCCTCATTTTTTTAGAGTAGTTTAGTTTTAAAAGGTAAACCTAATAGACCATTTTAACACTTTATTTGTACCCTACATTCAAGATTTGGTTCTTTAGTAGATGCATCATAAAAATCACCATGCCCTTTGATTAAAGAAAATATTTATAGAAAATGAGGTAAAGTGGTTAGAGTACAAAAAAGTCAGTATTCAAGTTATGTTCAATATAACAATCAAAGGAAAAAGGAAGGTACCATATAGAGATTATGAATCAAGGTGATATGAAACATGTAGGAAAATACATGAAATATATGCAGAGTTTAAATTTCAAATCATTTGATGCATGGGAGTTGAGTAAATTTATTCCTATTATGTATGAACCTTTTAGCTTTTGGGAGAAACAATATATGATATGACCATCTATTATATGTGATGCAAGTTTAGGACTCTTTATTTTGAACCCCATCATTATTGGATCAAAAACCACATAAGATCATGACATTCCATTTTTACCTTTCTATGGACTTGAATACTCATTCAAAGATTGGAGAATGTTGGTGAAATATAATTTAAGTATCTCATATTATGGCTTATGTTCAAATGCGGACCACGATTAGAATTTTTTTATCATTAAACGCTTTTGAAGCTATGAAGGGTGACAACCCCACCCATTAAAAAGTCACGAGAAGGATATTATTAATTAATCAACACAAGAAGTAGAAACTTCATTTTCAAATTTGGCCCAAGGCTACTGATAATAATTTTGAATGTCACTGTTTTTAGCATTAATGTGACTTGATGTCGGCGATCAAAGATTTGCCGAGAATAACCACCACGTAATCACCGTGATGCTGACAACACCACCATTTTTAGGTCCACGAGCCATGATGAACACCAATGTCGGTGATGCATGAAGTCTGTAAAATACCAAGAATAATTTCTACGTAAACCCGATGATTCTTGACATTTCATCAATAAATTATTGAAGGGATTGGGCCTAAAGTGGGATTTGAACATATGGTGGATCTGAAAAATTGTCATCTTCTGATTCCAGAAAACCCACGATTAGAGAAAATATTAAGAAGGGTAAACAAGTGAATATAATGTGTGATCAAACATATTTAGATGGGTGTGTCTACACATATAAGAGAATGTATGGTTTCATAAACAATTTTAAAGGATGTAGGTCAAGGTAAGAAAAATTTCATTTATGGAGTGTGGGAATGACGAGGAGTATGTGCCTAAAAATGGCTTATTATATAATGGTTGAGGCGATTTGAGATATTAGAGAGAAAATTTGTATTAATTATAACTATAATTTTCCCACTCTTGTAGATTTAATAAAAATCTATAGAAAGAGGGTCTGGAATAGATAGTCTTTCATGAATGATTCATCTATGATGTTCAATTTATGAATTTGTAGACAAAAATTATAGAAAAAAGTGTAATGAATATTTACAATCAATTAAATTTCATTTACAATGTTGGAAATTTATTGAAGTATTTATGTTGTTTATGTTGAAAATTAATGAAAATTTATCTAGAGTATTTATTTAATACCCTAATTTTTAAAATTTCAAATATTGTAGATGGAAATTCACTCCCATAAGTAAAAATGACACTACATATATGGAAAATAAATCCCATTGATGCAAACATATAAATAGACCATTTTACACCATGCTCATCCCATGAACCCTAAGAAAATCAAAACACGAGAAAGAGAAATTTTGAAAGAAAGTTTAGATCCATAAATCTATGTCCATGGAGAAATCACATTTTAGATGACACTGATACATGAATCTCAAAGTTTTGCAAAGACATTAATTATAAGGCAAACACACACAAGATGGTCTTTGGATGATATGATAACTCATTTGTATCTCATATTTATGGTCATGTTTATGATTGTGTTCATATTGTGGAAGATAGAGACAATGCTAATGATAATGATGGTGTTAATGCACATGAAATTTTTTATGAATTTGCTTGTACGAAGATCTATTTCAAGGTGGTGAAAATATAAATGAAGAGAATGAAGGAATTAATTATATAAAGAAGTAGAAACTTCATTTTCAAATTTGGGAAGGCTACAATAATAATTTTGAATGTCACACTAACATTAATGGACTTGAAGTTTAGATTTGGATGGTCAAACGCTAGTAAAAAACTTTATTATAGTAAGTAAATACATTGTGTTTGTAAAATAATGATTTTCTTATAAATGTTATTCTTGAAAACAATAATTCCATAAGTTGCTAAAAATACTTACACATATGTAGGGTACTAAAAATTGTCGCCAGAGAAAACACAATTCCATCATCATATAGGGAAAAAAAAATCATCATCCTTGGGAATTTCATATGAAAAATATGATGTTTGTGTTAATGAATGCGTACTATTCAGGAAAGAGTGTGTGAATTCTATTGTTTGTCAAAATCCTAAGTGCAAGGAACGCTATTTCAATTTTGGTGTCAGTGAATATGAAATTTCAACATGAAAATAACATTTCCATTTGATTAGTATATTACAACATATTTATCACTACAATTCACTTGCAAAGCTAATGACATGACATTATAATAACAAAATTAGCAATAGGGTGATGCATGTACCAAGTGATTGTAAGGATATAAAACACATTGAGTTTAATTGGACTAAAAAATTTAAACTCGATGCATGGAGAGTTAGGATAAGTATTTCAATGGATGGGGTTAATCCATATTCCAATTTTTCAACAACATATTTGGTTTAGCCTATTGTAATTATAAATTATAACATTCCCCATGGCTTATGTTACAAAAACAACATCTATTTCTATCACTACTAGTCCCTGGAAAGAATCAAATGAGATCAAGAAAATGTGATAGAATAATTTCAAGTGGGATGGATGACAATTTAAATCATATATTTATGTAAATATTTTGGATATTAGATGGGAAAATAGAAGATATATTTATTATATTTTGATAATTGCTAATGTTCGGAAGCCCTATGGAGTCAAGAGATAATACATAATTTAAGTTAAGTTCTTAAGGCCCATTCTAAGAACACTTATATAATTTTAAGTCCTATATGTGTGTTTTATGCCTTTACTTGGTTCCAATACCTCAAAATATGCACCATCATGAAAAATGGTTCTTAAGGGCATGAAATAGTGCACTAAGTATTTTGGTTATGTTGTCCAAAATAACCCCCTAGTTATTTTGACAACTTGGGTCCAAAGCATATGGCTGACATCCCAATTTTTGTAGTTTTTGTACTTTTGCAAACTATTCTTTCATTGACCAAACACATATAAAATGACCAAACATGCATTTTCTAAGTATGCTATAAATAAGTGCACACAGAATTTACTTTTTAAAATTTTATAGATTTTAATTATTTATTTACTAGTCAGATTTTAAAATATTTTGGCCCAAAGTGGGACACACTTATCTTTATCTCCTTCCATTTCCTTGGAGTTCTATTATGGCTCGGACATCATTTTTCAAAGTTGCGTGCCTTTGCTAGTCTCTTTCATTAGTCCATATGCTGCACATGTTGCGATTCTTTGTATGCTCTCACACACCCTTTCTAAGTCTTCCTTGTGCTTTTCCTTCTCTTCGCTTCCTTCTGTGTGATTTTTCCCTTCCACTTTCTCTATCTCCTTCCATTTCCTTTCATGTGCACTCCTCGAACACTCACTTTCCTTCCCAGGTCTCACACATCTATCCTACGAGCACATGTTGACTTGTATTACTTTTCTAAGTCCTGTGCATATTTTCCTTTCATGCATGCCTTCCTTTTGAGTTATGTGCATCCCTCTTTCATTCCTATTTTCACATATTTTCCACACTCTCTTTGCATTTTCTCCCATGCATGAGCACTCACCTATTGACTTTCATTGTATTTTTCTAATTCCCCAACATGTTTCCTTTTGTGCATTAGTTTCTCACACAATCTCCCTACGCTTTTTCTTCCACACACCATTTCTTTCACTTCCCCCTTTTTCCCTCTTGCACTTCCTACTTCTACATCCGCCAAGTCATAACCTCTTGCACTAGTCATTGAGTGCCACGTGTCACTCCTTGGAACTCATCAGATGAAATGCACATGTAACCTATCGAACATGAAAGTTGTGTGCCGAATCTTTACATTAAATGAGTGCATGACATGTGGTAGAAAAGATTAAACAAACAAATAATTAATTGAATCCTTCACCGACCCGATCATGAAACATGTCTTGCATGTTCATCTTGTCTTGTAATTTTTAAATCACCATAACATTTTCTACATAGCTTTAATTTTGGTGCACTTGGACTTGTTGGAAATTTTCTCGACACTAGTTATAATATAGGCTATTCAAAATGAAAGGATTATGTAGGTGGAAAATAGGGAAACATGACTTGGGTTATTAATACACACATCTAATCGACTCAACCACCTAGATCTCGATTATATTTGGTCTCCTTCCTTCTTCCACAAGCCAAGATGACATGGGAGATGGATTTGATAGTGCTACATGTGGATTCGTAGGCATTTATTGTATGTTTTTGGTGGTTAGATTTGAAAATTCGAGTTTCTCTCTCTCTTTTTCCTCCTCTTCTCTCCTTTCTTCTTTGATATATTGATGAACATTGTAAAAGTTGGACCCTATTGGTTTTCTAAGAGAATTATTCTTTGGTATTTTGATTTCTGAGGCCTCATACTTGGCTCTTTGCATGTGGATAATTTCCTCTTCCACCATTATAATCAATTGTGCATCTCTTAGAATCAATAAAAGACTTATTTTGTGGGTATTCACGCCCTAGTTCATATTTTATTGCATCTTCTTTCCTTTCCCTTGCATTGTTGTTTTGGTGCATTCTTTATGTCCCTTGTAGGTTTCTTTTTTGTTGTGATCCATGAAAGTGAGTGTGTGAGCATAGTTCCAGACTATGACATGTTTGTATTCCCTCCATGTGTCCATTTTCCCTTGTTTTCACTTATTTGAGAGTGTTCATCCCCCTCTTTCTAGTGCTATCACCTCCCCTAGCTTAGGTTTTCATTTCATGCATCTCCTTCTCACCATGGTCCCTTGGAATCATAGAGTAGTGTTAGGTAGTTACATTTCCCTTCCTAGGAGTAGTTGTAGCAATAGAAATAGGTAGAGGAAGTTGGCATTCTTCGGAGGTCTATCTCAAGTGCAAGTCCCACAACTTGGAGACAGTCCCATGTTGCCTCAAATACCCAGTTCATCTTGATTTGGGATGGATGCAATTTTGAGATCCAACAGTTCTAGCATGCCTCGTGGGATTAGTTTAAAGAGATATACATATTTATTTTAGTAGGTTTGATGTGTTCTTTTTTAGATCCAACCTTTAAAAGCTTTTTTAACACATCTAGCGAATCCCAAGATCTAGATCTACTTATTTCTATAGTCAGTGTACCCTATTCATGAGAAGGATACATACTAGATAGAGTGTAGAAGTTGAAGAATCCTTTGAATACCTTCAGTTGTCTCCTAGAAGAAGAATTAGTAGAACCACTATGCATGTATCTCCATCTTCGTGCGTGTAGGGCGTAATCTATCCCACCTCTTGGTATACCTTCCATGTGATCTAATAGGGTATTCAAACCCTTCCTAGCCATGACACAACAGATAAATCTTCCATTTTTCAGCTTTAATGGTGGAAGTCCTTTGGATCTTATCGTGTGATATGACATATCAATACTACACTCAAAAGCATTCCATTATTTATTGGTGAGAATCAAGTTACCTCTACTTGAGCACATTCAAGATATTACAAATGTATGCTTTGTTTACCTAGTTACAGAAGATGATGTAGCTATAAGGTTGTTTGCTTCTTCACTTAAAGGAAAATCGTTTCAGTGGTATAGAAGCCTAAGAACGACATATATCACCAACTAAGATGGAATTGACATTACACTTTGCAATCAGTTCGAGGAGAATACTCAAAACATATCCTTGTTATAACAACTCAAAATGATCAAAAGAGCTCCCAATGATCTCATGGCTAACTTCAACTTCAGATTTTAGAAAACATGGGACATAATTCTAGCCCTCTTGAGACCAACCCCACAAGGTGTTTTTCTTTATTTCTTAAGAGCCTTGAATTCTAACATTGCAGTAATGATACAATCTATGGGTGTTGTGCAGCTTGCTGATGCCTATCCCATAGCTATCAAGGCAAAAATTACCTAATCCAAGTTGGTAAAATTGCCCTAGACTACCCATGCCCTTGTTTCTTGAATTACCTCAACTGCCTCACCCTTTATTTCTCCCATTCCTGAACAAAGTTATTAACCCATTTCCTCCACATCCTACTCTCCCCAAACGTAAAAAGAGGACGAAGAAATGAAGGAATTGATTAGAAATTTGTCCAATAAAGTTATATCTTTAGAAAAACAACATCGTAAACCTTCATAAGTAACTCTAATAAAGTATTTAATCAGATCCATCAACCCTTTAAAAATCAATATACAAATCAAAGATATGGGAAAAATCATCCAAATGATAGATGAAATGCTAATTTATACCTTCCTTTTTAGACAATTGTGTAAGGGGTGTAATATTTGATGTACTTAGCAATATCATTCTATAGATTCGGCCAGAAAAGTTTTTAAGTACTTCCAATTTTTATCCATGCCAAAGTGTCCAAATGTCCTACTAAAGTGTGCCTCCCATATCATCTTATATTGTTCAACTATTGGAACATAGATGTGTCCCATGTGGAAGAGGAGGTTATCATGTAGATATAAATTATGGACATGTTTACCTCTTAAGAAGGCATGCCATTTATTAAAAATTTAGGATCTGTCTCATACACCGAGTTCACCAATTGGAATTCTCATGTCCACAGAGGTCAAGGATAGTTGTGAGGGTTGCAATTGTAGGTAGCTCAAGTGATTTTTGTTGAATTGGAACTTACCTTATTATGTTTTATTATTAGGTGGAACTATTGCAGGTATGTGTCCCACTTACGGTGTCTTTCATTCCTTAGCTTGCATTGCATCTGAAGGAACTCCAATGGTATGTGGTCTATGCGGATGATTGTTTTATTCCCCAAAATGTAGTTTTTCTATTGCTTGTAGTTTTGTACAATGACATAAAGCTCCTTATCATATGTTGGGTGCTTCCTGACCATGTCATTGAAGGTTTCACTATGATATGCAACAAGGTGGCAATGTTGCATGATAACAACTCCCATATGTGATCAATTTAAAGGTTGATATAAGTCAAGTAAGGAGAAAATAGAGGATGTGCATAATATTTATTTCAAACTTTCAAATGCTCTCTATTGCATATCCCCCTATTGGAATGTAGCCTTATCTCCTCCTTTAGTCACTTGGTTTAGTGGCCAAGAAATATGTGAAAATCCCAAGACAAACTGACGATATAAATTGGAAAGACCTAAGAAGCTACAAAGTTCTGTAAGAGTCTTTGGAGTAGGTCATTTCTGAATAACCTAGATTTTCTTTGGAACAAAATGGACTCCTTCATCCATAGCGTATCCTAGGTGTTGAACCTTCCTCATCACAAATGTGTAATTTTCTAGATTTGCATATAGATTGTGCTTTCTAAGGGTTTGAAGTACTTCTCGGGCATGTTGTAGATGTTTCTCTCATGTCTAACTATAGATGAGTGTATCATCTAAGTAAAAAACCAAGAAGAAGTTTGTGTAAGGTCATATGATGTCATATATCATCCTCGTGAATGACCCAGGAACATTAGTTAGGCTAAAAGGCATGACCAACCATTCAAATAGACCATCTTGAGACTTAAATGCATTCCTCTAGACATATGTGGTCTCGATGGGAATCTGGTGATAGTCTGACTTGAGATCAATTTTGGTAAATAATTTTGCACCATGAATTTGGTCCAATGAATATTAGATCCTCATAAGGGAGTAGAGATTCTTCACCATAATTTTATTCAAGGCCTAATATTCAATGTAAAGTCTCTAAGTTCCATATTTCTTTGGTGGCATGATAATTGAACTTCCAAAGGGTGAAGAGCTCGACCTAACATGTCCCTTTTGAATTAACTCTTGGAGTTGCTTCTTGATCTCATCATTTTCAAGGACTGACCTATGATATACATGTTAGGTTGTGGAGCCTATTTTCATGTGTGAAAGTGTTGAAGACTGTACACTAAGAGTACTATACACTTTCCATAGTTGTCTCGTCGGGGTTCGGGGGCAGCAGTGCTCGAAAAAAATTGGCCTTAAAACATGCCCGATATATCGGGAAACATTCTTTTCTCATATGGGTGAGATTTTGACCCATAGGTTTATGGGACGGTTTTGGCCCATGGTTTTAATACCTACGGTTTTGTAAAATTTCTTAACCAATTGTTTGCTTAGATGGTTTTATGCATATGGTAGGCATTATGTAACATTGCAGATGTGTTTTGAATCGGGTGTGACTTCAGAGAGTTTTTTGAGCATAGCTCGAATAGATCTGGGTATTGTATTGAGAGAGTGGTGGCTTGTAATAAAATCGAGCAAGTTATTCTTGGTGGACGTAGCCAAATTGGGTGAACCATGTTAAATACTTGTCTCTTTGTGTTTTGTTATTTTACTATGCACGTTTAGTTTGAGATCTATAATATTTTCTACACGTATTAGTTTCTATTGTTGTGATTTTGTGAGGAATTATTCCGCATATTTTATCCCTTATTTCCTATCAATTGGTATCAAAGCCTATTTTGGTTTGTTGAAGTGTTGAATCGCAGGGAAATTTTTATCTTGAGTGGGAGCTATGGAAGATGATGGAAGATCTAGGGTTGATAAATTCAATGGGCAAAATTTCAGTCTTTGGAAGATGCAGATGGAAGATTACCTTTATCAGAAGGATCTTTATATTTCGTTGTCTAAGAAGGTGAACAAAACCCTCGAGCATGACAGATGTGGAATGGGATTTGCTAGATAGGAAGGCACTTGGGACAATCTGGTTGTGTCTTGCATCTTTAGTATTATTTAATGTTTTAAAGGAAAAGACTACAAAAGAACTGATGGATGCATTAAGGAAGTTGTATGACAAACCCTCTGCCTCTAATAAGATATTTTAAATGAAACATTTTTTTAATATGAAGATGTCTAAGAATGGTTCAATAGCATATCATTTAAATAATTTTAATACAGTTGTAAATATGCTAGCTTTGATTACAATAGAATTTGATGAAGAATTTAGGGCTTTATTAGTTCGTGCTCTTTACCTGAGAGTTGGAATAGCTTGGTAATGGCGGTAAGCAATTCGGTTCAGCTAACTCAAAGTTGAAGTTTGAGGATGTTGTAGGGGTGATTTTTAAGTGAGGAAATGTGAAGAAAAATCTATGGTGAATCTTCTACTTCAAGGAATGCTTTGATAGTGGAAACTAGAGGAGATAGAAGAATAGAGGAAGCCGTGGAAAATCAAAGGATCGGGCAAGGTCAAAATCCAAAGCAAGATAGTATGTTAGCACTGTGGAAATTCTAGGCATGTAAAGAAGGACTATTGGGAGATTTGGGACAAGAAGAAACAACAGGAAGAAAACAAGGAGGCAAATGTGGCAACGGGTAATGTATGTCAAGATGCTTTGATTCTTTCTTTGCACAATATTATTGAATCTTGGGTTTTAGATTTGGGGGCTTCTTTCCATGCTACTCCACATAGGAATTATTTTGTTGATTATGTTCAAGGAGATTTTGGGCATGTTTTTCTTGGTGATGATGAGCCTTGCAACATAGTTGGAAAAGGTTCTATTCAGGTTAAGATGCAAAATGGGAATACTTGGCTATTGAAGGATGTCAGACATGTGCCTACATTAAGAAGAAATTTGATATCGGTGGGGAAGTTGGGAAGTGATGGTTATACTATGATATTTACAGCGAACTCTTGGAAGGTTACTAAGGGTGCTCTTGTGGTGGCAAGAGGTAAGAAGGTTAGAACCTTGTATTTAACCACTTATAACACTAATGTTTGTAATCTTATGGCTTCAGAAGTAGATACAACATTGTGGCACTATAGGCTCGGTCATATGAGCCATAAGGGCATGGAGATCATAAAGAAGGATTTTCCTGGATATACAGAAACAAGTTTGGAGTTCTATGAGGATTGCATATATGGGAAACAGAAGTGAGTAAGGTTTCTCAAGGTTGGACCTACAAAGAAAGAGAGTAAGTTAGAGCTGGTGCATTTTGATGTGTGGGCCGGCTCAGGTATCATCTCTTGGGGGTTTAAGTTATTATGTTACTTTTTATTGATGATGCAACAAGGAAAGTTTGGGTTTATTGTATTAGAAAAAATATGATGTATTTGAAACTTTTGTTAAATGGAAAGCCTTGGTAGAGAATGAAACATGTCTTAAGCTAAAATGTCTCAGTCGATAATGGAGGGGAGTATTGCAATAATGAATTTGATGATTACTGTTCTAAGAATGGAATCCATAGGAAAAATATGGTTCTAGGAACTCCACAATAGAATGGGGTGTTAGAAAGGATGAACAAAACAATAATGGAACGTGTTAGGAGCATGAGGTTACATGCAAGACTGCCTCTTTCTTTTTGGGCAGAAGCGGTGAGCATAACTATGTACTTGATAAACAAAGGACCCTCAAGTGCCTTGGATGGAGGCATACCTGAGGAGGCTTGGTATGGTAAGAAAGTTGATTATTCATTTCTTAGAGTCTTTGGATGTGAGGTGTTTGTCCATATAGACAAGGATGATAGGACCAAACTAGAGGCTAAATAAGAAAAATATACTTTCATTGGTTATGGTGGTGATGACTTTGGATATAAATGTTAGAGTATTAAGGACAAGAAAATCATTCAATCTAGGGATGTGGTCTTTAATGAGAAAGTCATGTATAAGCAACATTTGCAGGAAAATAGGGAAGAATCCAAGAAATAATATGCGGCTAGAGGATCTTTCGGATGGGAAAGTTACACATGAATCATTTCAGGAACCTCCTCAACAGGAACCCCAAAATCCTATATTAAGGAGGTCTTCTATGGTAAGAAGAGAACTTGAACATTTTTCTCCTTCTCTTTATTATTTATTACTCATTGATAGTGGAGAGACAAAGATCTTTGATGAAGCAATGCGGGTAGATTCAGGGAAGAAGAAGTGGGAGCAAGCCATGGATGAGGAGCATCAAGCTCTCATGGAGAACCAAACATGCGATTTGGTGAAGCTACTTGAAGGAAAAAGAGCATTACAAAACAAATGGGTGTTTAGAGTCAAAGAGGAAGAAGGAGGAAAGAAAAGATACAAGGCCCGGTTGGTGGTCAAGGGGTTTGCACATAAAAAGGTATAGATTTTGATGAGATTTTTTCTCCGGTAGTAAAAATGACTTCTATTAGAACTGTTCTTAGAATAGTTGCAGTAGAAGACTTGCACTTAGAGCAGCTTGATGTAAAGACTGCATTTCTCCATGGTGATTTGGAGGAGGAACTATATATGTATAAGCCAGAGGGCTATGAGGTCAAAGGTAAAGAGGAGATGGTGTGAAAATTGAAGAAGAGCTTGTATGGCTTGAAACAAGCTCCACATCAATGGTATAAGAAATTTGATAGCTTTATGATGGAGCATGGTTATATTAGATGTCATTTTGACCATTGCATGTATACAAATAAATTTGAGGATGGAAGTTATATTATCCTTTGTTTGTATGTGGATGACATGTTGGTTGCAGAGTAAAAACATGTAGGAAATAAAAGTACTCAAGAAGTAGCTAAGTGAATCCTTTGTTATGAAGGATTTAGGGGCAGCCAAACAAATCCTTGGTATGAGGATATCTCGAGATAGGAAGGAATGGAATATGACTTTATCTCAGGAAGAGTACATTAAGAAAGTATTGGAGAGGTTTAATATGTAAGATGCTAAACCGGTTGGGACTCCTTTGGTGCCATTTCAAGTTATCAAAGGAGCAAAGTGTCCCAAGATAGAGAGGAGAGAAACCAGATATCCAATGTACCTTACTCATCAGTGGTTGGTAGTTTGATGTATGCCATGGTGTACACCAAGGCCTGATATTGCCCATGCAGTGGGAGCAGTGAGTAGATTTATGAGTGATCTAGGTAGAGATCACTTTGGCAAGTAGATAAAGTGGATTCTTCAAGATTTGAGAGGACCATGGGGACATTTTGTGCTATAGTGGATTAGACACCACTTTGTGTGGTTATGTAGATTCAGATATGGCTGGAGATGTAGACAATAAGAGGAGCATGACAGGTTATGTTTACACTATAGGTGGGACAACAATAAGCTAGATTTCACGACTACAAAGTTGGTGGCTTTGTCAACCATGAAGGCTGAGTATGTTGCTACCACAGAGAGGACAAGTAAAGAAATGATTTGGTTACAAAATTGCTTGAGGAGTTGGGGCATAAGTAGGAGGAAGGAAAGTTACATAGTGATAGTCAGAGTGCTATACACCTAGCTAAGAACTCTGCTTTCCACTCTAGGACGAAGCATATACAGTTAAGGTACCATTTCATTAGGACAACTTTAGAGGAAGAGAAGTTAAAGTTGGAGAAGATTCATACTAGTTAGAATCCTGCAGACATGATGACCAAGGTGGTCACAAGGGAAAAACTGAAGTTGTGTTTAGCTTTGGTTGGTCTTCACGGAAACTAGTGAAGGGTTGAGAAGCTTGCTTAGAGGAAAACTAGTCTCAAGTGGGAGATTATTAGGTTTTGGAGCCTATTTTCATGTGTGAAAGTGTTGAATACTGTACACTAAAAGTACTATACACTTTCCACATTTGTCTCATTGGGGTTTAGGGGGCAGGGCAGCCCCAAGAGCAAAGGTTCGGGGCGCAACGCCCAAATTTTTTTCTTGGCCTTAAAACGTGCCCGATATACCGGGAAACGCGCTTTTCTCATATGGGCGGGATTTTGACCCATAGGTTTATGGGATGGTTTTGGCCCATGGTTTTAATACCCATAGTTTTGTAAAAGTTGCTTAAGCAATTGTCTACTTATATGGTTTTATGCACATGGTAGGCATTATGTAACATTGTAGATGTGTTTTGAATTTGGGTGTGAATTCTGTAGAGTTTGTTGAGCATAGCTCCGAACATATTTGGGTATTGTATTGAGAGAGCGGTGGCTTGTAATAAAATATGAGCAAGTGATTCTTGGTGGACGTAGCCCAAATTGGGTGAACCACGTTAAATATTGTCTCTTTGTGTTGTGTTATTTTATAATGTGCTTTTAGTTTGAGATCTATAATATTTTCTGCATATTAGTTTCTACTATTGTGATTATGTGAGGGATTATTCCACATATTTTATCCCTTATTTACTATCAACACAAGACTACACAAGACTATTGGGTAAACAAGATCTCAAGACTAAATTAATAACATGTATTACCTAACACTAAAGTGGCACTCCCGTGGGTGACTAAAATAGATAATCATACTTAGCTATGATTTGGCTCATCAAATTTTTTTGTTGCACTAAATGTGTGGTCAAGGTGGTAAAAATAATTTTCTTGGTAGTTTGTGGCATGAACGTCAAGATGAACGAACTATTTTTTCCTCCACCAATTTCTTACATTGTTTGACACGATGAGGGAAATATAGTTAGAGGAGATAACCTTAGGTATCTGATAGCACTGACTCCCAACATGCTAATGGTGACTCTTCGAGGTCATGACTCATAGATGATATGTCTTTCCTACATGAATGGATGGCCTAGGAGCACATCACAAACATATAATGGAACAACATCACACATGAATTCATCATGGAAGGGTTTTATTGCATATGGGAGGAGAAATTATTGTGTGACATGAAGATCTCTTTTTGGGTTCAACCACCAAATACTATATGGATATGGATGTGACTTTGCATGCGGGTTCATACTTTTCATAACATCGACATAAATTAAATTCTTTTAATTTCCACTATCAAGAATAAAATACAAAGGCTTACCTTTTACTCAAAGCTTGGAGTGAAATATTATTTCCTTTTCATCCATATTTTTGACTTGCAAGGTGACAATGATCACATCCGGGTCATCATCTACAATTCCAACTTCTTCATCTCGACCTCGGGGTGTGTCATTTGCGGAGAGCGGTGGGTACGAAAGATGGTGACTTGGTGAGTAAGGACTTGATGGCTCGACATTCATCCCTAGAATGATAACTATTCTTATGAAGATTGTAACAATTCCCTATATTCTCCATTTTTTTGTTTATTTTCTTTTGACTCTTTTGTTTCCAACCCCGACCTCAAGTTTGACCTTATTATTTTTTCCCTCGAGGTTGGTTTTTGTATTTTCTTTATATGGTTTTGTTTAGTCTTGATCACAAACTTACATGCCTTAATGAGGGTATGAAATTAAAAGAGGTCTATGTCCTTCCATATGCACCATTGTAGGCCACTGCGATACTTTATGATCTTGTTTTGTTTTGTGTCTTGAATTCCCAATCTTACAGACATAGAATGAAATGTATCAATATAATCTTGAACTGGATGGTCCTTACCTTAGTGGAGTTGCTACCACCATATGTAGAAATCATCATAGGATCCATTAGGGTAGTATTCTTCCTTTACATGGAATCCAGAAAATCATCCCACGTGGATTCTTCTTCAATGCCCATTTCCTCCTTATTGAGTCCATTCTTGTACACCCCATGAAATTTTGACAAAAAGTGATGATTTCAGAAGAGCAAATGTTATTTTCTCTTTATCAGTCAACTTATTAACAAAAAAGTAGGAGGATAATTGGCCCAACCATTTTTCTATTGCATCATAATTTATTTTACCCTAAAAATAGGAATATCAAATTTTCATTAAACCTTCAAGGGTGTCAGGAATTCAAGGGCTTACTTGTAGAGGAGGCATGATTTACCATTTGTAGTTGTTGAAGGATATGGGTGAATTTTTGTAACATCTATTCCTTTTGCTCCATAAGAGCTTCACTCACCATTCAATTGAGAAGAACATTTTCCTCGGTGTTGTTTTCTATTTGAGGTCACCTACAATGAGTAGTCAAGTATTTTGAAGGATCTTGCATGGACTACCCAAGATTCTTATATTCTGACCTTGTTCTGGGAATAATACACTCTCAAGACAACTTTTATATGATACCAATGATCTAAAACTTATGGGTTTTGGGATTAAAGGATATAATTAAAATTGTGCTAGATGTAAACAATAAAGCTATCTCTAAAAAGAGATGTATATTATTCAGAATATTGAGATTACAATAGCTATCTCACCAAGTAGATGTGTTTTCTTCCTTTTCAAAGTTACATATACTTATATACCTAATTATAGAAATATGAAGAGACATATAGAATAATGTGGAAGGTCACTAATATTGAGGGAGACGAGGTGGTTCACCTTCCATGAATTACATATGTGAAATTTTCGCAATATTACTATTTTAGAAATTATTATTTTTAGACAATGTTACAAAAATTACATCTTGAGTCATTTACAAGATTATTTTAGGGCCAACCTTTTCCAAATATATTTTCACACCCCTTCACCATATTCTATGCATTCTAATATTTTTGATGCATTTTGAACGAAGTCAATCGAAGCTATAGTGCGAAGTTATGACTCTTAAGCTACCCCACTAAAATTGCTTCCTAGATTGTTGTCTGGATCCTTAAAAATGCTTAGCAATATAAAGAGCAAGTTGTGTGAGGCCTCCCTCGGCATAACAAAAGATACTTTGGGTGTTGCTCTATTATAATCTAGTGGGAGACTTAGGAAAACTTTCTCCCATAAAGGACGTACATATGTATGTAGGGAAGTCAATTAGCCACACTCTTTGAAAAATATTTGACACAATTATAACATTGGATAACAATTTTTGTCAATAAATATTCACCACACACCAAATACAATTTAGACATTTGTTACCAAACATAAAGAATGTAGAAACAACAATAGAGTATTGTAATCTTCTCATGTTAAGAACCAACCACACATGACAATAAAAGAACACGAGGGATTTAAAGGGTTCAAACATCTATGCAATAATATGGCTACACTACATAACAAAGAGATGTTAAGGGTGTTGTACATTCTTGTCGCGATAAACATAGTCGAACAAAGCTCCAATTGAGCCTCATTAGACCTCAATGACACCCAACGTGAGACAAATGTGCTTTTGTACAAAGGAAAAAACATTATGATGTCATCCAACCTATGGGTGGAGAGAAGGTTGGTCAATGGGGCCCTTGGCCAAGTTGTTCGCATTGCTACCATCCGGAATCAAAACCCCTAGACTTGCCACTCTTTGTAGTCATTGTCTTCAAAAATACTTTGGCCCAACATGGGAGCGAAACAACTACACACATTTTCTTGAAAATTTCACTCAAAATGGCATGAGTGATTTTAATACATAAATCATAGGGTATGACATTAGATAAGGCAATAATATCTATTAGGAACAATGAATACCAAGGGGTTAACATGCATCGTAATCTCACGAGTACATTCGATAGTAGACTTGCACGTATCTTTGAGATTTACATTCGAGCGAAAGACAAGCACATGTCCAAAACTTTGCAAAAAAAAATGAAGATAGGAGTTTGCGTTTAATAGCCATCCTCATCGGTTCTAAAACATGTAACTATATGAATATATGGAGACTACCTTCTCTTATGCTTTTTACTATTTGGTGCATGTTTCCATTCACATTTGTTTTCATCCAACTTTATCATAGACACATAAAATTGATAACATTATGAGCGAATTTTTGTATCACCTCCTACATGACGATGCATTTCTTTAAAAACATTACATTTACATCCCTTCCAACATTTCTTACACATCAAATACAATTGTTATATTATATTAACATTTCAATTATTTTATATTCCAAAACTACAATAATAGATACAAATAATTATGATTATCTAATTTCTCTAGCTTTATATGTGTTTCATTATATTGCATTATAAACTCAAAAACCGGTTTCCCTTTGTTGGAAATTCAATCCCAAAAGTATCAAACTCAAGTGGCCATCTTGACCAAAAGTATCAAGATGGCTTTTTCCTGAAGTAATGCGCCACCACATAGAAAAGTGGGTCATTTAAAAGCGGGTCATTCACAAAAGATTTTTTTGATACCTACCTCCACTAAAGCACTTTTCTTCAATTAAAACCTTCACGAGGTGTCATTGCCCTTTAAATTAAAGTCTCTGTCCCCTCACATACTTGGCAAAAACTTCACCCAAGCCCACATCTACCAAATCACATGCACCTATGTGTCATTTTGACAAGTTAATTGTAGAATCATTTTGACAAGTTTGGAATGAACTCAAACAAATGTTCTCCAATCATTTAAATCGTTTGTATGTGATGGAGCTTTATGTAACCGGTTCTATTGGCACAATGAAGCTAGAACTTAGTAAAAGTAAGATCGCATGTTAATAGACTTTGCATAAAAGAAAACACATATTCCAGATAAAAGTGTTGGTAAGGAAAACAAATACATTCAACCAAAGATTGCATGAAATATACTAAAACAAGGATTGCAGTAAGACTTATCAGAAAACCGTATGCATATGTGAACATAAAACAACCTCTTGTCTCCTCGGTCGAGTGGGCCCTTGCTCTCCCTTGGGACAAAGGAATTACCAGCAGCTTTAGATCTCCAAAATGACGTTTACTTCTATTAATTTAAATAAGTTCCATATCGTAGACAACATATGAAGTTGAAAGTTATGAATACCACAGATGATATATTGCAAAGTATCTCCAAAATAATAATAGCTAACCATGTTCTTAAGAAGGTGTCTTAATATAGACACAAACGGTTATAGAATTCACCATAATAGGCAGCACTAACATCTTCCACTAATCAATATTAACTAAAACTCATAAATTCCTATGGGACAGTTAGAAACAAGTCCCATACTGATAGGTCGACTGGTGGAAAAAGTCTTCTGCTCCCGTATTCCAGCTCCAAACTCAGACTTCGTAATTACATCAAGCAACAAACGTTCATCATTTCCCTGCACACATCATCACATTTTCCTCACAAAGACAGTTAGTAGGAAGTTTATATGGTAATCATTTTCATGAACAAAAGCAAGGAAAATGCATCAAACTCACTATGATATAACTATACAAAGCATCCCCATGCATTAGCAAATCATATCTAAGTGGCAATTTACTGATCGTAGGAATGATATAAATGAGCCAAATAATGCACTCATCATTTCCCCTACTTTACCTATTGCATGTCCCAATGCAACCTATCTACGTCCTGCTCTACGTGACCAAGTTGTTGAGCCATGTCATACTCTTCGAACTGATCAACATATTGCTTCCTCATACCTTTACATCCCTGAGTATTTGAAGTGACCTCGACCCAAGCTGTAAAACTCTCATTTGATTATGCAACATTGTTTTCCAAGTGGTAGTAGGACTCAAGAGGAGGGGTGGATGCACTTGAAGTCCTACCCATTCATCATTGTATTGCTTGCTGGTTTTTTCGATGACGATTGTCTTATAATTGTAATGAGGGCATCACCCGACACATACTCCAACTCAAGTTTTGAGGGGAAATAACCTCCCTGTGTTTCAATGGCAAGCTCAAAGTGTCCCATCTCCTATCACAGGCCTACCTGGCCGCCCCAAAGTGTTTGACTATAGGTTTCAAAATCCTCTACACATTTTAGTAGGATTTTTGAAGTATTCTCTCCAATACCTGCTTGGTAGTAGAGAGATCTGAAATTTTTTTCGCAAAGCCACATCAAGTATGATGTGTAGGATGGATATAGAAACCTATTGTTTGAGCCGTGTGATTGAAAATATCCATTTTCTCACCCCATATGATCTGATTTTCACAACAAGGACTGAAAGGATTTTAATTGAAAATCCCCCACAAATAAGTTAATTAAAAATTCAGGGACATTGGTAACTAACATATTATGGAGGTAAAACTCACAGAGCAAGTTTTGAATTTAGGTGTACTGGACTTGTAAACAGATAAGAAAATATTTCCATCAGAGCTTTGTAAGGCACTGACAACACAATTGAAACAACTACCAAGAATAAAACTACTCCTGAATAAACATGTTGTAAACTGAGGAGGGTTTCCTATAGGATAAGAGCTTAAAAGCCAAAGGACAGATAAAGTCCAAAAGAGAGAGCAATTTTTGTTTTTCATCTTGGATAATTTCCATCTCCCCTTTTAATTTCTTATTTTCCTTTTTTAATTCTGCATTCTGAAGAGATATTTGGTGGAAATCATTCAAAATGCTAAGACCTTTATCCTTTTGTCACTTTAAGCTACTAACTTCAATTTGTAAAGCAATTATTTCTCTAACTTTCTCCACTGTGCATTGGGTAAATTTAGTTTGTAAAGACAAGTTTGTTTCCTCCATACCTTTCAATTGGGCCTTAAGGAGTGTGATTTCTTCTAGATAATTGTGAGGATTGGCAGCTTGACATGACCCGAGATGATCAATGTCCATTGCAATAGGTGTTGGAACGAGATTCTGGGCTTTAGGTACCGAAGTAGTTTCTGGAGCTATGGAGTGAACTTCTGAAGATGTAGGCATGGCTGAATACTAGGGAAAAGGATGAGTGGTAGTGAAGATGGTGTCTAGTGATTTGTCAGTGGGGACAACCTCGTTGTCTCCCTCATTCCCCACTTCCCACACAGGGGCAGAAACATCAGCGAATCCCTCCGACCTGGAGCTTCCAATTTTATGCAATGTACAAGACCATCATGGGTGGGGCACATAGAAGAAGATGGAGCAGAGGTATTCCTACCTCTAGAACTGGAAGTGGTCAAAGATGGACTTACTTGAGCACCTGATTTGTCCATGTGCTCTGGAGTGCCAAGTTCCTCCTTTTTCTTGTGTGCAGGGTGAGAGGCTAGTGCGGGAATGGACCGAGGTGTGGAAGATGGCCCTGATTTTAACTATTTTGGCTTGGAACCCTCCCCCACAATAATCCTTTCGAGCCTCCACTTTGGCTTAAAAATACTTGATGTGAGCACAATAAATGAATTAGCCCTGGGTGTTTCAACACCACTTTTGCCTCCTCAGACTTGTATTTTTGGCCAACTTTGATAACGGACGTCCACCAAGTATTTAGGTAAATTTACCCTGAGGGCTGGGTTGACACATCCTTTCTTCAAATGAATAAGAATCTTGAGTGCATCACCACCCAACACAGAGGGTTGGCCATCACATATAAAATACATGTTAACCCATTTGGCCATCTCTCTCCAAATGTGGGCAAGCTATCCCACTTAATGCCTTTCTGAACACCCTGGGGGTAAGGATAACCTCGGGAATGCCTCACCCTCCTCATGAAATAGAGAAAGAAAGTATTTGAGGGGAGCATTCATCATTACTTTCAAACCAAAATATGGCAAGCCGGATAGTTCAGAAACTACCCTATGGTAATCTCAACTCTTTTCCTCCAACACATGAACAGGTAGCTTCAAAATTTTCCAAGAACTCCTCCATGACACCCTCATCAAAACCTTCAAATTTTGGATGAATTCAAGCCAACCTGAATCATAAAACACCTATGAAAGCACAAGCGTTCTGAGTAATGGGTCAGAGAATCAGGCTCAGATTTCTTCTTTTGTCCCATGTTGAAGGTGAATGAATCCAGATAGTAGAGAAACAAGAACAAGACGTGCTCAAATTCACTGTGTGATGGCAGGTAGAATGATATGCTCAATACTCATGAAGCAATGATAGGAAGCAACTTGGAACTATTAATTTGAATTGCACTGAATCCTTGAATTACGTAAAATCAGAGAGAATTTTGGTGGTAAAAAGGTGGACAAGACCAGCCATCCATGAGAGTTTATGATATGCGAGATGGTGCACATCCCATCATTTGAAACCCAATTGACACCTGTCCTTCTTCGTAGAATGTGACATATGATGTGTGTGAAAATCATGACTCATTACACCCTTATGCCATCATACCGTAGCATCGGATTTGGAAGGATATCCATAATAAATATATTGAACATTGCATGATGGATGTAATTATGAAAGTGCATGCATGGGGGATTGCTTTATAAGGAAATATCCATAGTGAGTTAGGATGCACTTACCCATGCCAAGTTTAGCGTATCCGATATCCGTAGATTCCCACATCTGTAGTCCGAGATTAAATGTGATTAGTGGCTTCTAAATAATGAAGATTTCTGCATTTATTGAAAACAAAACAACTAACTAAGGGAAGAAGATCAAAGTCATGACCATCCTCCTTTATTGAAATTAATAGGAAACAATTACTCCAGGCTCGAGGGGTGAAGAGCCACCTCAACATGCATGTCCTCACTCAACATAATGTCCTGGTGAAATTTTTCTTGTCAAGAGGTCATTGGTAAATCCTGAGTCTGTGTCCATTCACAAGAAGAGTTTGTTTTTCACCATCGATTGGTAATAGCCACATAGAGCCATTATCAAACACTTTGATCTGATAGGGGCCCAACCAAGCGTGTCATAACTTACCTTTAAACTATTGATATCTGGAATCAAAGAGTAAGACCAGTCCCCTTCATGAAATGTCTGGATTTGATATGAGCATCGTGTCAAGTCTTCCTCTGATATTGAAGAATTTTTATCTGTTGTTGTGCCTCCATCCACATTTCATCCAATTCATTCAGTTGCATCACTCATTCATGTTGTGCTTCATCCAAATCGATTCCAACTTCTAGTGTTGTTCTCAGGTGTGTAATTCAAACTCAACAGTAACAAGTGGCTTCTTCCCAAATACCAACTCATAGGGGAAAAACTAGTAGTGGTTTTCAGGTCGTGTTATAGGCCCAGACTGCCTCAAGAAGTTTTGGTACCCAATTCTTTCATCAAGCACTAACCACTTTAGTCAGAATATTCTCAAGTTCTCGATTGGTTACTTCCACCTGCCCATTGGATTGGGGGTGATAGGGTGATGATTTTCGGTGCTTAATTGGTAGATTTCCAAAAAATCCTCAATCATGTTTGAAACAAATTGAGGACCTTGATCAAGATACAATGGCCCTGGGTGCACCAAATCATAGCAATATCCGATTGTACATAGAAAATCAGCAACAACATCCTCATTGGTAGATGCCAATGCTTGAACTTCAGCCCATTTAGTGACGTAGTCCATGCATACCAAGAGGTATTCCTTCCCAAAAGATGGGGGATCAAAAGGTCCAATGAAATCAATTCCCCATTTCTCAAATGGTCCTAAGACTAGTTGAGGATTAAGAGGCATTTCCATTGAAAGTGTGGGCTTCCCCATTCGTTGGCATGCATCACACTGCCATACATACTTTTTGACAGTCTGTGGAGGGAAGGCCAATAGTACCCTGCTCCAAGGACTTTGTGAATTGTCCATTTTATTGAATAATGTCCACCTCCTAGCTCATCATGACAAGCTCGCAATATGTCATGTACTTCATCTTCTCGAATGCACCTGTGAAGAACCATATCAGGACAACATTTGAATAAAATTCCATTACACCATTTATATGTTGCACTATTTTTAACCAGTCTCTATTTCTCCTTATGAGTGAAATAGGTAGGAAACTTCCCTGTTGTTAAATAATTCACAAGATCGGTGAAAACCATGGAGTCTTAGTTGATATAGAAAACAAATGTTCATTGGGAAATTGATCCTGGACTGCTTCATCATTACCTGAAACATTCAATCTTGAAAGGAAATCAACAACAACGTTAGATTTTCCTGGCTTATCAATAATGGTAAGATTGAATTCCTGTAACAAGAGTAACCATCGAATAATCCTACCTCCAACCACTGGTTTATTCATCAAATATCGAATGGAAAGAGTGGTCAAGTATAAACAAATATTTTATACCCAGTGATGTAATGATGAAATTTATTCAAGGAGTATACAACAACCAAGAATTCCTTTTCCGTAGTAGTGTAATTTCTTTCCGTAGGAGTCAGGTTCTTGTTGATAAAGTAAATGGCATACATGTGATCTTCTGCATATTTTTTCCCAAGGACAACACCCATGGCTGTATTAGAGGCATCAATGTGGATATGGAAAGGTTTCCCCAATCAGGGCCTCGTAAGACTGGGGCAAGTGGTCAACTTCTCTTTGATAGAATCAAATGCCTGCTGGCACTGAGGGGACCATTCAAAAACACAATATTTTGTTAGCAATGAGAACATAGGTGCAACAATTTTACTAAAATATTTTATGAACCACCGATAATACCCTGCATGACCAAGGAAACTTTTGATGTCAGTCTGATTAGTTGGTGTAGGTAACTGAGTGATGACTGATATCTTTTTGGGGTCAACCTGTATACCTTTGGTAGAAACATGGTGACCTAAGACAATTCCCTGATCGACCATCATCAAACATTTTTCATGACTCAGAGATAATTGGTGTTGCTCACATCTACTCAATACTTTCTCAAGGTTATTCAGAGATTCATCAAAAGTGGATCCATGGACAAAGTGAAGTCATCCATGTAAACTTCAACACAATCATTAGTAAGATCTGCAAAGATGGCCAAGACTACTCTCTCTGAAACGTAGGGTGCATTACAAAGTCCAAAAGGTAAGACTCGATAAGAAAATGTACCCCAAGGGAAAGTAAAGGTAGTTTTATCTTGATCAGCAGGGGCAATACTAATTTGGTTATACCCACTAAACCCATCCAAGAAAGAAAAATATTTCTTACCAAGCAAGATTGTCTAGAACCTGGTCAATAAAAGGCAAGGGAAAATAATCTTTCTTGGTGGCTTTGTTAAGTTCCCTGTAGTCAACACATATTCTCCATTTACCATTTTTCTTGGGAACTATAACTAATGGGGAGACCCACTGACTATCAGATATAGGGTAGATGAATCCTACCTTTAGCAATTTTTCTATCTCACCTTTGACTATGTCTCTGAGCACTGGGTTAATTCTCCATTGTGGCTGCCTTATAGGTTTGACATCCTCAAGTGTAGATATGGTGAGTACAAATGTTAGGATGAATTCCCTTCATATCAGTGTAATCCCAAGAAAAAGTGTGGGAATGTTTCTTCAAAACTTCGAGAACCCTGGCTTCTTGATTGGCCTCTAAATCATTACCAATGGTCAACTCTTTTCCTATGCCGACAGGCACCTACTTGGTATCATTCAAAAGAGTGAGCTCTGCATTGGTGATTAAGGAATTCAATGGGAAAACATGGGGTTGAAGCATGTGTAGAATGGGTATATTGTCAAGAGACAAAATCTTGGTCAAAGGACAATAGAAATCAGGGACTGAATATTCCAAATTATAAGCATAGATTTCTTTACAAGACTCATCAGAAGTATTACTTACCAAGGAAATAACATGGACATGTCTAGAGAAAATGGGTCTACAATCAGAGTTCAATTTCCATAGCTAGAGTGTTGATTTCCGTAGTCACAGAGCCCTCTGCATCAGCCAGTGTATGTGACTCAACAACTTCCGCCATATGGTTTTGCACTGCAATGGTGGCCAAATAAGAAGAACTCAGAGAGTTAGTATCCAAAGAATCTACCCATACATGGTCACAAGCATTCACATAAGGCTGGGAAGGAGGGTATAATGAAATATGTTTGGATTTCTACCCATTTAGAATGGTCATTTTTCCTGACCTACAGTCAATATATGCAGCAACAATGGCTAACCAGGGTCTTCCCAAGATAACTGGATATCCCAATTTTTGAGCTTTAGGTTGTAAGACCATAAAATCTATAGGATACTCCCAGGATTCAATGGTGACCATTATATCCTTGACCACACCATCTGGTACAACAATGGATTGATCTGCTAGTTGAAGAACAATATTGGTAGGTTGTAGTCCTATTAAGGACAACAGATTAAACATTTCTGTTGTGATGACATTAATGGCAAGCACCAAGATCCACCAAAACATTAGATATTGACTGATTGTTTATACAAATAGTAATAACTGGACTCCTGGGATCCCCATATTTTGGTGAAATAAGGTTTCCAGCTACTAAATCAGCCAAATTTCCTTCCACCCTAATAGTTTTTGGGTATTTATTTTTCCTCCCTGGTGTTTTTATACACTCATTTCTAATGGTTTGGTTTAATTTAGGAATGTCCCTTATTTCTCACAGAAGTGGGACCTCAATGTGCACTTTTTTCAATTCTTGTACTAGCATTGTTTCATCTACGTAGTTTGAGTGTCCTGTAACCACAGGGAAAGGAGCTTTATGGGTATTCTAGTTAAGTTCTTGACTATTCTGAGTGTTTTGTGTCTGTGGAGAAGGTGTAGGTCCTGTATTGTCCTCAAGTGTCTCTTCTTTATCAGTGTCTATAGGAATTTCCATGATAACAATAGGAGGATTCAATGTTTTTCCAGACCTCAGTCACAAATTACCAATAGTATTAACCTGCATTGTGTTACTTGGTCTGCTTCATCAATTGAAGTTGTCTGCTGATTTTTAGGATTTTCTACCTTGGGCTGGAAGTTGTGTTTGTGTTGCTTGTCCATGTTGTTGGTAGGCTTGTGGTGGGGCCATTAAAGCTTGTTGTGGTTGTTGGAATCTCCGTTGTTGATTAATGTTTTGTGGTGGTGTCCATGGCTGGTTTTGGTTAGGATTTTGTTGAGGACCCCACTATTGGTTGTGCCATGGACTTGCTGGGGTTGGTGGTGTCCAACCTGGCTGAGTGTAGGGATTCATCCAAGGTGGTGGATGTGGATAAGTCATCCAATTTGATGTTGTCCACTCAGGTTGTCCCCAAGTAGGTTGAGGGGCTGATTAGGCCATGACATCCTCCAGGGGTTCTGAGCAGGTCGAGGTGGAAATCCTAGCCTGATTATTTGGCCTTTGAACAAAGTTTAACTCTGTGTCATAGCTTGAGAGACAACATTCAAGCCTCCTTTCAACTGTGGTAAGAAGGTGCAATGCTTAGTGTCGTGGTCAACCACTTCACAGATTAAACACATGTCTGTGACATCCAAAGGACATTCTCTCAGGGGGTGTCTCTTCCTACACTTAGGGAAATATATGTCCAGAGGTTCTTTGGCAGGACTGGTTTTGGCCTTGAGTCCATCTATGGTTGATGTTAACTACGTAGAAAAATGTTTTTTTCATGTTATCCATTTCCTCCAAAGTTTAGAGGTACCCAGAGTAAGTTTGGATGTCTTTTTTTTTCTTATACCCCCTCGTGTTCTGGAGTAACTTCTACATAGCTCAGTGATTTGTTCCATGGTAAGTTTATGCACATCTCCTCCTCCCATGAGATGGAGGGAATCCTTGGTTTCCTCATCAAGTCCTTTAAGAAAAATTATTTTAGTAATGTCTGCATGTAACTCATAACCACTTCATCGGTGGAGAAAGAGAAATCTATCTAGATAATCCTCTAGATTTTCATCTTCTTTTTTCCGTATCTAGAAGAACTCTTCTTTCCTATCCCTTCCCCTGTAGTAGTCTTGATATTTATCCAAAAAGGTTGTCTCCATGGCTTCCCAAGAATTAATGGAGTTAGAGGACAACCCCATGAACCATCTCATAATAGAGTCTTTGAGAGTGGAAGGAAAAATTTTGATTTTTTGATTGTCCATTATGTAGTCATATGTCTGGCACAAACTTTGAATTCAAACAAGAACTGATCAGGGTCTTCCATAGACATGCCTCAAAAGATAGGGAGGATGGATGGTGAGATATTTTTCATGGGTGCATCCTCATCCTCATCCAAGACAATGGGGTAAGTAAAGGTCTGACCAAAGGGTGGTCTCCATTATTCCCATGGTCCCCCATTTTTGAGTGTTGGCCGGAGGATACAAAATGCTCAAAATGATTCTAGGTGTTGTATTGGAGGCAAGTGTCACTCACAGTGTTTTCTACGTGTAAACTATCAGAGAGATTTGTTGAATGTTGTGTGTTGTAAATCTCCCTTGATCATCCCGTGGCCTATGCATCAAAGGTGGTTATTGAAACAAGGCCCAAGACATCTACTGGTTGCATATATGAACTCCATTAACACCCATAACATGTGAAGTGAAAGAAATGGTGTAGTGTGCTTATGGTGTCCCCAAGAAATGGTGCCAAAAATGATGGGTCATTGTGTTCTCCAATCATTTAACTAACATGATCTCTGTTAGTGTCATTATAAACCAAGGTTGTGTCCTAGGCTAGTATGCAATGGAGCTTTATGTAACTAGTTCATTGGGATTTTTTGTTGGGGGTGTTGTGAGATCTTTTAAGTTGGTTACTAATCTGGAAACCTAATGTAAATCTATGGAATTCATCTACTGCAATGAAAGGAAGTCTAAAAGCTACACTTCTAATTGAAATTGAAATACACACACACAATACTCAAACAAATGGAATTGCAACTGCACAATTAAAGCTAGAACTTAGTAAAAGTAAGATCGCATGTTAATTAGACTTTGCATAAAAGAAAACACATATTCTAGATAAAAGTTTTGGTAAGGAAAACAAATACATTCAACCAAATATTGCATGAAATATACTGAAACAAGGATTGCAGTAAGACTTATCAGAAAACCGTATGCATATGTGAACATAAAACAACCTCTTGTCTCCTCGGTCGAGTGGGCCCTTGCTCTCCCTTGGGACAGAGGAATTACCAACAACTTTAGATCTCCAAAATGATGTTTACTTCTATTAATTTAAATAAGTTCCATATCGTAGACAACATATGAAGTTGAAAGTTTTGAATACCACAGATGATATATTGCAAAGTATCTCCAAAAAATAACAACTAACCATGTTCTTAAGAAGGTGTCTTAATATAGACACAAACGGTTACAAAATTCACCATAATAGGTGGCACTAACATCTTCCACTAATCAATATTAACTAAAACTCATAAATTCCTATGGGACAGTTAGAAACAAGTCCCATACTGATAGGTCGACTGGTGGAAAAAGTCTTTTGCTCCCGTATTCCAGCTCCAAACTCAGACTTTGTAATTACATCAACAACAAACGTTCATCATTTCCCGCACACATCATCACATTTTCCTCACAAAGACAATTAGTAGGAAGTTTATATGGTAATCATTTTTCATGAACAAAAGCAAGGAAAATGCATCAAACTCACTATGATATAACTATACAAAGCATCCCCATGCATTAGCAAATCATATCTAAGTGGAAATTTATTGATCATAGGAATGATATAAATGACTATTTTTCTTGTAGAATTTATCCAATGAGTACTAGTGTCCAAGCAATGTTTAATTATTGTATGCATTATTAATATAATCAATTAACAAAAAATAGTTAAATGTGGTTATACTATGAGAACCAATTTCCTAATAAAATTTAATTATTGTATACATTACTATTAAAAATATCTTAAATGCATCTAGATTTAAAATATGCCGGAAGATATTAATTTTAAATTTCTTAGCTTAAAGGCCAAGATATCATTATTTTCCGATTGACTTCTCTAGAAAAAGAAAAAGTGTTTGAGTGATAGTCAAATGAATGTCAAATTTAAGGTTGATTTTTTCAATTGAGTTCTTTAAGAAAAAAAAAAAGCTTTCAATCGATAGTCAAAAGAACATCAAATTTAAGATTCAAATTGTCACATGACAGTCAAATGAATGCCAAATTTAATATCAAATATTAAAAATTCCATGGTCACACCATCACGCCCCACCCTCACGCCATTGTAGAATGCCTCTCGATATTAATATGATTAATTTATTAAAAAAATAGATATGTCAAACAAATGTATGTATATGATAATTAACTTTTTGAGGGGACAAATGATGTTTCACTTTTGACATTGTAGGACACATTGAGTTTAGATGCCCTTTATTATTCAGTTTTCTAGAATCATAAATGAACATTCGAAGATCCAAGAGGTTTTTTTAGTCAAGTTCTATATAAATGAAGGAAAATTTTATCTTGTTGGGGACAACATTCGTGTGTTTTGAAAGTAAAGGTATGAAGTGATTAAATTTGTTCACAACTCCTTCCTTTTCTTAATTTGCCGAGATATTCTAGAACTTAGAAATATGATTAACTTTCATGATGTCTCTTTCCAATATAACAATGAATTTGAGCAACTACAAGTCCTTATTCTCAATAATAATTATGTCTCAAATCTTTATTCTTTAAGGTGGTTTCTGTCTTACTTTAATGAGTAAATGTTATAGGGACTTCCCGCAAGACATTAGAGTCAAGCTTGAGCTTTGCTACAACAAGATGTGCAGAAGTACCAGAGCTACAGGCCTTGCTTGGCATTTTCGCTACAAGATATGGAGATGAGTTTGCAATTGATGCAAGAGAATCGCTTACTGCTTGTGGTATGAGCCAACAAATGCTCCTTATTACCTAAAATTGGTTCAAAATCTTGCCAGCCGCACTATTTTGTATTATATTTCTAATGCTATGATAAAATATGTTGCTTCTTGTGAAGAATTATGTAAATCTAAAAAGTATTTATCTTTTTTCTTGCGGTATAGATCATAGAGAAACTTTCAGGCGGGCCTCCAACAAACAGTACAAAGTTGAGCCCACTGAGAGAGATAGCAGAGAAAGCAGGTTTTCAATGGGACTATTCAAATCTCAAGGTAGAATTCAGATTCCTAATTTTCATTTCTTTTCCTTCTCGGTTATAATGCTCATTTCATTTTTAGCCATAACCACTAACTGTTTTTTAGTAGTGCAGGATGCTTTCAAACAGAAGCAGAGTTTCATATCTTCCCAGAATAGGTTTGTTTCGTCACATCTTGATCTACCATCTTCACAGAAATCAAATTTAGATAACAGTGTGGTGTATCCTGTGAAAGATGGCATAATTATAGACCATCAATGCTTAAGTGATTTCAATATAAAACAAGCTTCAATGTCCAGTAGAAGGGAAGTCTTGCGGAAAGTAGGATGGAAAGAAGATACATATGAAAGAGTTATCCCTGTTATTTCAAGTAGTGTCAAAGAAATTCCTGTTATTTCAGATAAATGTGACACCACTTTTCAAGAAAATCCAAAGCCATTTTCTAGCTCAAGGAGAAATTTCCAGAAGATTACTGTTGACCTTGTCAATCGGTTAGATGGAGTCACATCTTTGGCTACTGGTTGCGAAAGAACTTCAATTAAGCAGCACATCAAAGAAGAGGTTGTTGACCATTCTTTCAGTACCAGCTCAGAAGCTCAGGAAGTTAATGAAGACCTAAGACAGGCCTACAATATATCTTGGCAAAATAAAAATTCAATGCACACATCTGCTGGTCAATGTAACTATCCTTCCATAAAATGTGGAAATGGGCATCCAGATTTTACTTTCCATGAGGAAAGAAAATTATTTCATCCAAAATATACAAATGAGTGGGTATATGATTCTTTTACGGAAGAAAAAAATGACTTAAATACAAAGTATACACATGAGCATGCTAATCCTTCATTCCTGGAAGAAAGCAATGGGATACATGGGAAATATTTTGGCTTGGAGTCAGGTACACTATCAAAAGCAGAAGCAGTTCCCAGAAGTAAGCATACATGTAGAGCATCGTATTTAAATGTGGATGGGGAACATTTCCAGGAAGTTTCTGAGGGGCTTGAGAACAAAATGTTTCTAGACAACTATAAAATAGTAAGAGAAGGATCAGTCAGGACTAGCAAGGGATCAACTCAGCATGGAGAAAATGGTGTACAACATAGTAGATATGGGGGGCACAATAGACCACCTAAATGCAGAGAATCCCATGTTGAAAATGAGGAGGTCAGAATGTTTGACAAACCTTGTGAAGGAATTCTATACTAATTCTAAAAAGGGAGGTAAGCCGGAATATCAAGACTTGTCAAAAACTAAAAGCAACACGAGATCAAAATCAAACAAAATGCATTATGGATCTACTTTTTATGATGTTGAAAATGGTGATATATACCATGACAACAACACCAACAATTTCTGTAGGCTTCCAAAAATGGGTCGCATTATCCATCTGTTGAACCATCCATAATGAAGACCACTGGAAGGAAAGTGTACAGTGAAGGATTTTTGCATCCTCTGTAAGGTTCCATTCTTAAGAAGGTTGAAACTTATCCTGACAAGTGGCATCCAACGTCACGAGTATGTTGGAGGCCAATTTGACAATGAAGTGCATAATATATATCGCAGATCTGATGGCGATGAGGAGTATTATAATGAAGTAGATTCAAGTGATCTCAAATTTGTCTATATAACATATGGAGCAGGATTTGGTTCATCGGCTAATGAAATGGGCATTCTGTAGCTTAACATGACGAATAACCTGATAAAAGGATGCCCAATAAACCACGATTACAAATCCAACAAAATCACCTCATTTGATGACAAAAATCTAAACTAATGAAATTTTTGAAACCCTCAAAAAAAATATTAATTTTGGAGGTGTATATCACCAATAAATTATTCAAAACATAGATTACAAGCCTAACAAGTTTTCCAATAAAAAAGCAGAGAGCAAGAACCCAATACAACGATCCACAAATAACTAAATATAAAAGTTGATTAGCATAAAATTAGATCATCTAAAACCTTGTGTCCTCATTGTTTCTTTGCAGAAGGGCATTTTTTATGTCAACAAAATTGTATCTGAGAATAAATCTGCAACGTGTGATCAATCTTGCTAAGAAAGTTTACTTCTGGAACTTTGTTGTCACCATCTGAGGTTGCTGAGGAATTTCACCCTGGGATAGTAAGGTGCTTAAGAGTAGTAATACTAGGTCTAGATCCATGTTCAGATGAAGCATGCACATTCAAAATAATTCCTTTTGATATAGGATCACTTTTTCACATTAAGGACCCCTCTTGAGTCATTCAGAGACAAAATTAGTTTTCAATGGTGATTTTTACTTCATTGGTCAGAAGAGCATTAGTAGTGGGGCATTTGCTTTCACTTCTTCTTTAGGTATACTGTCTTACTTTTCTCCTGAATGGTCCATGATATATGGTGAATGGTTCGTGTATATTGTTATTTTACCAAGAACACATGCAAATTATTTCATTTTAGGTTATAAGCAAGTATTTTTACTTGAAGATTATAGAAGCAAAAGCTAGAAGAGGACATCTAGGAAGTGGGAAACTCTGTGTTGATGCTCTTTTAACGCTTAGGCTACTCATTTCCAAGGTATGACATGACCTATTGGTAATAGCATTATGGATGCTATGAATAATTTCCTTATTGTAAGGTCTATGATTTTGGTTTACCTATGCACTGGAAATTAGTACGAGTTTCATTTTCTGCTAGGATTTTATTGTTTACGTGGACATTTGCCTTGTTTCATAGGTCGGGAGTGCAGATTCATTGGCTTTCTTTCTGCCAGGAGTTGTTAGTGGGGTTAGAAAAGGTCTTGCATGTCTCCAAGTTTGCAATAGGGGTTTCCTTCCAACCAGTGTCTAGTGTAGCTGGAAACTTTGGAAGCTTTGGAGCAATTGAGCAAGCAGTTAAATGTTTTAAGGATTTACTAAATTTCTTTCAGTCTATTTGGTGCATAGGATTATTTTTATAGATATCCTTTTCTGTGCTCAAATAATTGACCACCTCTTGCGTAGTGCCAAAGACTCTTATGTTCATTTGTCTAGGTTGGCTCGGCACTGGAACCCAACCATTCCTCTATGTCCATGGGTTTTCACCTTTTCGGTACACATTGTTTATTGACTAGAAAAATAAATTTGATATGCCTACCGATCCATTTTTCACCTTGGTGCACATTGTTTTTTGACTAGAAAAATAAATATGATAACACTTCTGTGTGTGATCTGATGCTTTTCTGCGTGTGATCCAATGCTCTTCTGTATGTAATATGATGATTTGAAATGAATTTATAGCACTATTAGTATATGTATTTCTTGTTTTCTCTACATTCTAGCTGTGTTAACTGAGCTCATTTGGAGATATGCTTCAACTAACCAAATTTTTATCCTACCATTAATAATATGTGTTGAATGAAAGCTAAACACCTTATTTCAGCCATAATTTTTTTAGATTAGGTAAGTATCCAATTTTGAAGGGATTAGAAAAACCTTTACATGAAAGATAAGCATCAAGGATCAAGAGCAAAACAACAAGGATCGGTCCAAACGACCATACAAGAAATCGAGAGACAAACCAAGAACAACATAAAAGAAGAACACGCTAAAGGAAAGAGAGGCATCAACACAAATCATCCTTGATGTTGCCGATATAGTGTTTTGAGAGCTAATGTTCTTGAAGTGCCTGAAGGGAATGGTTCTTCGGCAATAGAACTTATTTACTCATCTTTGTACCATTGTTTGTATACTAGAATTCTTGAGGCAGTCGTAACATACTAACTCTAACAGTGATTATGCTTTGACAGAATTGTCATGTTCTTGGACAATAGACTTTCAACTTCTTTCTCTTCTATTTTTGCCACCCTCTACTTCTCCCATCCTCTCTCCACCCTTCTTCTCCACCCTTCTTCCTCTCTTACTATTTTTCTCTCTCAAATTTGACTACTTCAAAAGATCCCCGTGAGAGAGAGCCCTTCGTTCAAAGTTTTTTCCCCATCAATGTTTATTTTTACATTTATTTATTAGCATAACTTGTGGTGGGAAGATATAATAAAATTAAAGCTCGTTAGATTGTAATATAAAGAGCTCAAGTTAAGGCACTACAAATTGTGGACTAGTCTAATTTTAATTGAATTTAAAGGTAAACATTTCATTCAATTTTCTAAATGGATATGTGAAGAATTTATTTTGATTTATCGTGTATAAAGAATGGTTATGTCCATGAAAAGTTGTTATGGATTCTATATTTTGTATGTAAAATTTAACAAATTAAGAGTTTTAATTTTCTTGATAAGTGCGTTATATAATCATTATAAGTTTAGTGTTTGTTTCATTATTTTTTTCATCTCCCATTTACATAATATTTAGTTGCCCATTTGTTTGTGTTTATCAACACAAGTCCTAGGACACCAAAATAATGAAACACCCCAAACAACCAACATAAAACATAATCAAAATGGCTTGATCCAACACCCAAGATTTTTTTAACATATAGCCGCTAGTTAGTAAAAAGGGACCAAAATGTTAGCAAAAAGGAAACAACTAATCCCTAGATACCATATAATAGAGAACAACATAAACCATTGAGCACATTGGTTTTCCTTCTCATCACTCTTCGTAGAGTCTTTGTCTTTCAATGGCTCAATCTTCCTCCTCGATTTCTTCTAGTATGTGCGTTGGGGCATGCCTCCTTGTCTTTGGATTTTTGTTTCTTTCTTGTATTAGTTGTCACTCTTTTAACCTTCTCCTCAATGGCGATCATGTCATCCTCCCTTGGGGTAATCACTAGGCTAGCCTTTCTTGACCTTTAGATTCTCCACGATTTCCACTCTTTTCTTCAAAATGACAATAACCATTTTCATTTTTAGACTTCCAACTATAACTTTTTATCTCCCCATTGTTCTTCTTCACCTCCAAAATAAGACTTTTGCTATTACTAGGTTGAATGTCACCTACTTTCTCCACAATACAAATCCTTCTCTGTAGATCACCTTCTCGCATCAAACATCCTTGAAAGAGAGTATTCAAATCCAATTATTCCTCACCCTTCCCACTTATAGAGCCTCCCACCATTGAATTTTTTTCTAGGATTGCGGTCGTTTCTTCACTCACATTCCTACCCTCATCCTTCTTATCCACCTTGTCTTATGCCCTACATTTACCAATTATCTTCTTCTCGATTAGAAATAGGTCTTTTTTGAGTCCTCACCCCCTTCCGCACTATATGAAGGGACATACTTTTCCTCAATGTTTTTCATTTCCCTCGTATCTGTTATCCATTTTTGCACGCTTGAGGAAAAAATGGACAACGAGGGTACACCGGACCCCAGGACCGATAAATCCTTTCATAGAACTTGGGGCCTATAGGAAATTTTTTATGCTTCAAGAGTGTTTATGGTATTCCGAGAGGTTCCGAGGATCATTTCGGGCTATTTCCCCTTGTCCAGGTCTTAGGGTGAGAAACTACTCTATGATGGGTTCACATTCATCCGATACTAGTGAGAAATGATAAAAAATGATAAATCATGTTTTATTGGGTCTTGTTATAACTTTTCTATTTTATGGTTTTAATAGGAAGGCCAGGAGTTCAAAATCAGGGAGAGATTAGTTTTAAATGGGTCGAATGGCATTGAGCTATGAAATAGCTCACCGAGTTGCTCATCGAGCAGCTCGGTGAGCTCATAATACATCGAATATTTTACCCCAAATTATCTCGATCGAGATAAATGAAATTGACATGTATGGAGCTTGGGATATTTGCAAAAGGCTCAAGCTATGGCTTGATTCAGGTCACCAAGGCATGCTAAATAGTTTGGGTGGTTGGAAGAAGAGCTCGTAGCTTGACGTTAAGGAAGAAGATCTCGTAGCTTGGCATTAAGAGAGGAGAGCAGCCCTGAGCATGTCGAGCTATGGTTTGATTGAAGAGCTTGAGTTGCTAGTGTCGTGGCATGCAGACTAGGGTGTTGATGCGGTAATAATGGGAATTCATTCGAGCTCTGTGTGATGTGTTTAGAAGGTGGCCTAGTCGTGAGGCTGAAGAAACTGTGGAATGGGAGTATTCGGGTTGACTCGAGCATGATAATAGCTTGGCCAAGCCTGGTGTGGTCATCTCGGGCTCATATGGAAATTTGGATTTGCTGAGTTGATTACGGGAAATGTAGTATCGAGTTGTATGAGCTGATGAGGAGAATAGGGTTGTGTCGGTGTGTGCAAGAATCGGCCGAACGTGGAGATGGCCGTATTACATAAATGTGAAAGATGAGCTATCAGAGCCAACTCAGTTTGATGGGAAAAATTCACTGAATTCGTGGCATGGAATTGAATGCAATAAAGCCGAGTTTTTGTGCTAGCTCATATAAGCAGAGTTGATACACAATTCAGTACATGAATGTCGATCTTGGTAAGCCGAGTTCAAATGAATCCATAATGGGAAAGATGTTCGACAAAGCAAGGTGTATAGAGTTATTCAGATCATGGTCAAAGGGCATGACGATGCTCTAAATGTAGAGTGGGTACAATGTTGATCTTCTTGACTCGATCTGATCGACATTGTCATAAAACGGAGCTCGAGTTATCGACATAGCCATGCTATTTTTTGAAGAGCCAATTAAAAAAAGAAGAGCTCATCATCAATCCAAGATGAGCTAATTTTTCACAATGGGTGAAAATGAACCGAGTAGCAAGATGTGTAAGGCTGAGTACATGAGAGCTAAGTTAACATGAGGCCGAGTCTAATCCATTAGACAAAGACAATAACTCGGGAGAATTAGCTTGTTTGACCGAGCTGATATGAGTCGAGGAGTGTGGGGAGTTTGGAATTGTTTTTGGTCTAATTCCAGTCAAGTGGGAAAAATGATGTCGAAATCCCGCACATCAGCATCGTCATGGGATTTTGGGGATAGGAGGCCATCCTGCCAAGTTGGTGCACAGAAAGAAAGGCATCAAAATTATGGGATTCCCACTTCTAACTCGCATATTTTCCTGGTATGAATGCCATGTCAAGCTTGGCAAAAGGTTTTTCGGGATCATGAGCCAAGAAATCCAACAAAGAGACGTGTCAGAAATGACATGTATTCTGAGTTAAGTGGGGAGCGTTGTTACGCACGATCGAGTCATTAGTAAATGATCGTGTTGGAGTGAAGTGGGATCGTGCTCACAAAATTGAGCTTGAGTATTTTGGCTTGAGTTCGAGAGACCCGGTTAGGATGGCGATCCATTCATCGAGCTATGTGGAAGGTTGTTGGAAAGACCGAGTGGCGTGGAAACAGATGGTTCTACACGGAACATTCACGTAAAGGTGCCTCGACAAAGCGAAAATAGATCTACTTAATTGTTCAAAGTTCACAGTGCTACCGCGGAATAGCTTGAACATGACTAGAGAAGAGTGCATCTGCCGACTGAGATTGAGACAGTAGCTTGTGAGATCAGGTTCGAGCTCTACTGATTCATCGAGTTCGGCATAACATGAAGGATGTATCATCAAGGGAGCTCAACCTAACGAGATCAATCATTGATCAGGGGATATTTTTAGTATCAAAAGTTCCCTAAACTTCCCTAGACCATTTCAGTGTAGTAGATCCTTCAAATATCTTTCCAATGTCTATAAGAACATAAAAAATGGACACTCTGAGCTCAAGTTATGTCCGGTCAAAGTTTAGTCAACAGGGAAGTCAACTTTGGTCAATAAGTCAACAAGTGGACCAATGGCAAGGTGACATGTGGCAATTGGCGACAAGACAAAATTGATGGTCTTGTAATTTTTAAAAATTAGTTCCATGGTATAGAGCTCGTCGTAAGCTTTTTTGACACATTTTGAACGGACCAAATCTGAGTTGTATGCGAAAGATATGCATAGTCAAAGTTGTGGTCAAATGATGACGTGGCACACTCTGACGTGGACAAATGGCATATTATGGGCATGACACTTGGCAGGTTTTAGTGGATTTAGATTTAAAATAATAATAATAATATTTTATTTAATCCATTCCACGAGAATAAGCCTAATCCCATGGGATAAGGAGGATTTTGTGGAGAAAAAGTTATTTAAAGGCTTATCCTATCCCTTTCCCACCAAATGTGGGGTCAATGGCTAAATTGGGTGCCTAAACCTATGGAAGGGGGATTTGAACCCAACACCTCATCTAAAAAGATAAGCGGTCTTACCAACCCACCACCCTCTTGTAAGTGGTATAAATAAAGCTCACTTGTATTTGTAATAGACAAGTGCCAGGTCTATGTCAAGGAATAAGAAAAAGCTTGATTTTGGAAAAGTGCAATTTTGAGGCACTTTTGTTCACACCTAGGTCTCGAGTTATATATAAAAGTTGCTCAAAATTTTGAGAAGATTGCGATGGTGTGATCATTTATCCGATTTGGAGCTTTTTTGATAGAGTTATTTTCTGTTAAAGTCACACGAAGGCGTAGAACCAAAGGGAGACACTGCTGCAAGTGGATCAGGAAGGTGAAGGACAAACGTTGAGCTCCATTAACATCCTTCAAGGTATGAAACACATTTTTGCAAGTTTTGATTCATTATTGGTTAATGTAAAGGTTATTTTATTTACATTTTTAACATTATTAATGGATCGGTTCACCATGAACCTAGGGACGTAGGAATTCCGAACCCCGTAAACAATCTGGTGTTGTGTTCTAATTTTTATTTTTAGTTTATGATATTTGCAAGTAATTTAAATTCCAAAAATTAATGTGGATGCAACTATAATCAGAATTGATAAAATTGGAAAAATCAATTAAATCTGAAACAATGATTTTTGGGGCTTCGATCAAACAAGTGAAATTTTGAGTAAAATTGTAAACTTAATTTCAATTTGAATTCAGTCTTAAATCATATTTTAATCATTTTTGAAGTCTAAAATCCTTTTAAGTTAATTAAAATTGAAGATCCTTTGAAGCGATTAGAAGTTTTAGATTCAAACACTTATTTTCGGATCAATCATGGAAGTGAATGAGGAGCTCGACGAGCTTAGAGATAATTAGGTACAAGAAAAATGAGTCGAGTTGTTCAAATCGTAGTGAGTTACTCGCACATAAGACTAAGCCACTTCAGCTTGGCTTGGGTATAAGTGAGTAGTCTCGACGTATGTGATTAAATGACATGTAGCTCACAACAAACAAGTAAATAAATCAAAGCTTTGAGTAGTGGGAAGGCTCAAGTCTCACAGGAGCGAGTCGAGGTTAATTCCATAACAGTGCCCATGGTTATGATCGAACTCGCCATGGAATTGCACCTTGGAATTATAAATGAGCTCAAGGAGGCATGATGCACGAGATACGGTGAAGTGGGCTCTGCATAAGCCTGAGACACATTTCATATCATAAAATGAATTCGGGAACTTCAATAAATGGCTCCACAGTATAGGAACTCAGCTTGTTGAATGAGCTCAATTAGAAATGTATGAATGCCATGGATTTGGCATAAGCTCACACAATAATATTGGAAGACATGGAGGGGGTGATCCAAACGTTGGCGAATTGAACTTTCAATCAGATTGATGTGTGGGGTCTTGTCATGCGAAATGTGGAGCTCGTAGCCATGAGGAGCTCGATCATGGATTGTAATTAACGAGCTAGAAAAAGGGAAGACATGTTTTCCAAACCGATGAATGGAGTTTTGAGCAGAGAGATCATGGAACATGGCGGGAATCGAGCCGAACTAGTGGAGGAAGCTCCTTCGAGCTCAACATGTTGAGAGATCAGGCTAATGGGATAGGTGAGTCACTCATGGAGGAGTCTTTGATAGGAACCGAGTTGAGCTTGATGATTTTAACTTGTGGATGGCTCGGTGGTGAGACAAAGGCGAGATAAACATGGCTAGTGAGTCGAGATCGGCGAGGGATACATGCATAACACTAGAGAGGAGTTCGATGAACTCGTGAGGGGGTAAGTAGAGCTTAGCCAGAGAGAAAGAATATTTTGAAGCTCGAAGCTCGTGGAGTCGATCCATGAGATGGGTAACTCGGTTTGAGCTCGACATCGATTTGTTGAATAGAATGAGCTAGTAAAATGAAAATCACGCAGAGTCAGAGCGTGGCGAGAATCTCAAGATATTTACGAGGTGAATTGTGTATAAAATGTAGATGCGCGAGTTGTGCATAGTGATGTAAACTCAACGGTGCCAAGGAAATGGTGCTTGCAGCGAAGGTGTTCTAGCTCGGTGAGTCATGAAGAGTTATCAAAGCTCTCACAAAAATGACGAGGTAGAACCCAAGTTAATCGAGGCTCGAAGAGTTAACATACATTGGGCATGTCATTAAAGACAACTCAAGAGCTCGACTCGGTATGGAAAAGATTAGCTCGCTCGATGGGATATGTAATCATTGCTAAGGTAAAAGATAAGGAGCTCATGGATCAATGTGATGACGCAAACAAGCTCGACGTGGTGAAGCGTAGGGAGCTTGGTTCATAATTGGAGCGGCTCGGTCGATTAGGTGACAAGCACAAGTCAGCCAAGCCATGATGAAAAGGAGCTCGGAAGTGAGCTCACAAGTAGAGCTCGGTTACGGTGAATGGTAGTGGAGCTCGAGCCCAACTCGGTGAGTTGGCTCGGTGCAAGCCAACCACCGAGTTGGGTTATTTTGAACCTATTTTCATGGCCCCCACTTTCTTGAGTCAAACTAGTCTTGGGGACCCACCATTTTATTTTTAAATTAAATTAAATATTTTATTAATAATATTTATTATTATTATTAAAATATTTTATTTAAATATTCTTTTAATTAATTGAGAAGATTAAGTCAAACTAGGCATTAATGATACATGATGGAACCTTCTCAAGTGGTTCAACCAATTGTAATAAATACATCATGTACCTTCAATTTAGGAAGGGAATTTATGACTCTTTCTCTCATCTCTCTTAACTTCTTCTATAAATGTAAGTTGGAATCTCATTCCAACAAGTTGGACAAGTTAGACATCTTAGGTAAGTGTGTGTTTTTCAAGAATCCTCTTTCTTCTACAAGTTGTTCTTGTATGTTGAAAGAACTTTCAAGCCTCCTTTCAAGACTGTAATGACAACAATTGCCTCTTTTGAATGTATGATGCATTGTGCATGTTATTGAAGTAATAAAAGTGTGTGTTTTGTGACTAATATTGGTCCTTTCATCCTTATACACTTTTTTGTGCCTTTCTCATGCTTGCAGGTACACCTGTGCAAAGTTCAAGTTTTATTGCAGGTTCTTGGAGTTCTGTGCTTATCAAGTGGTGGAGTATTACATGCAGTTGAGTTGTGGTGCTTATTCACCCTTCTCAAGTTCATCCTTCTTCATTGAAAGATTGGTAGATTGTGTGTCGATTGAGTTTAATAAAGGGAACGCATGATTCCTAGTCTGTGGTGGTATTTTGTTACCCTCTCTAAGTTGTAGTAGGTGAAGTTGACTTGTGGTGCACACACCCTCTTCAAATCAACCCTTCTTGAGTCCTGGAAACACACTTTATTTGGTGCATCACCATTCCTAATATCGTTTCATTTTGCAAATCTCTTTCCCTACAACCCATGAAAATGTTAGCATAGGTCTATATAATCACTTTATCGCACTAAGAGTAGTATAGTACTTAGTTTAAGAAGAGGAAGCCGGCCTTCTTTGGAGGTTCACCTTGAGCCCAAGTCCCACAGCTTGAGAGGTGATCCCATGTGCCCTAATCACAAAATGTCATGCTTACATTTGGCCATTTGGAGGGTGCGGTGATTTGGCGACAACAATATCCTACCAAGATTCCTAGGGATAACTAGTTTATCCGATTTGAATATCAACAAAATCAAATCCTAGTGAAATGGTGCCTCAATATTTTCAAGATCGTAGTATTTCATTATGGCTTCCAAGGACATACAAAGAAAAACATGTTAAAAGTTGTTTAATAGTGATAAACAATAGTGCTCACTCCTTTTTGACACCTATTTATGCTTTGTTGATGCTCTTTATTTTGCCTAGAGAAATGTATTGATATAGTATTTGGGATAGCATGTGTTTAGACTATATGGACATTTGATTATTATTGAGATTTGACCTTATCATGGACTATATGGATGCCTAGCTGATTTTGGAGGATATTGCAACATATGTGATTTAGCATTATTTTACTATAAATTGACATCTTGGATTCACGTGAGTTGTGGTTATGTTTTGAAGCATCGTCTAACCATGTGTACCTTGATATTATGGTTTATTCATTCATGATGATGTTAGGTGATCAATATGTGAATGGTGCGGTTGTCATAAAAATGTGAATTGTGATTTCAGATAATTGTAAATGTTGATTTAGATAGAATTGCATACTATGATGTATGATGATTATGTGATGAATTATTTATATGTGTTTTAATCCCCTTGATGTATTGATGTGGTCTTGAGGCTGAAAGTGGTATTATTTGTGGTTGCAGGAAACAAAATCACACAAACAAGGTGGGACTAGGAAGGCCAACCATGAAGGAATGTCATGGGTTCACAACATGGTCACCATGACAACATGCTGCCATGTTTGTGTTGTGTTGTGTCGTCTTCTTGTTTTTGGCGTATGTTGCAAGACTCCATGGGGGAGCACCTCACATGTGACCATGGGTAGGTATGTGTATGTATTCCTATGTATTATCTTGTAGTTATGTTTTGTAATTATTTGTGGATGTTATGATTTTGATTAAAGTTCTAATGTACCTTGTAACCTTATGTTCTATGTGGTTAGTGTACCCCTTAGTAATTATGTAAATTTAGTAGGAGCTAGTGTTTCCTCTTATGGATCTTATGTTTAAATTGTGTTTTGTCTTAATTTTGTAAATTAGAAGGGTTAATGGTTAATGTGATGATGTGGCTTTGGGAGGGTAGAGATTCCTTGGAATATGCTTTATTCCTTTCACCTCCTTTCTTGAATTTTTAATTTGGCATTGGAATGTGTGTCATTTCTAAGCCCAATCTCGGATTTGGGCTTTGAGCCCAATTTTCAAGTCTTGTGGGATAATTTTTAACTTTTGACTCTCTTTAATTTCTTCCCCTAACCTAACCTATGACCCGAGGGTCAATTTAGCCTTAATCATGAAAAATTGAGAGGAAAGAGACAATTATTACCCTCACATTTTGATCCTCTAAATTGAACCTTGAAATGTGCAAAAATGATCTTGTGTGCAAATTTGGTTGTGTCATATCCTCAACCACCTAATTATGAGACTTTGAAATGTGTGTTGAAAGGGTGATGTGGTTTTGAGGGAGATGAAGTGGCATCCTACATGGAGCCACATCACCTCTCCTCCTTGTCTATTTATATGTTTTCATTTTATGTTTTTGGGTTACTTACTTTGGGATTTTGGACTTGGAATTGGAAAGGAGCTGGTTTTGAGTGCTTTCTTGTGGAGAGAAATTGAAGGGAATTCTTGGAAAAGGAAGGTGCCATCAATGGAAAGGTAGGGTCTTTATCACATTTTTTTTTCTTGTTTTATTGTGTATGGAATTGTTGAATTTGAATGCATGTTTGTATGTTTGTTTTGGGTTTGGGTAGTTTTCCTTAAGGAAGGTGTGGGGAGAAAGAAAATGGGGACCAAGGAGGAGGAATAAGGGAGTTTTGTGAGGTTATGGAGGGAGTGTGGGTAGGGTGTCCACCCTTGTGAAGGCATAAAGAAAATTCTTGATTATTTTTGTATAATTCCATGAGGGAGTGATAAGAGAATTTGAGGGAGTGATAAGAGTTTGAGGGAGGGATAAGAGATTATGTGTGATTGTTGTTATGGAGGTTTAAGGTGGACCCCTAACCCACTTGGGAGTTATAAGATGGTTCCCATGTTTCTTTTCTCCCATGGCTCTAAATTGAGCCTTTGTGATGAATTTAAGTTGCAGGTTTTTAATGTTGTTCATGTGTTGAAGTAAAATGCTTTTGTGTGTATGTGTAAATGTGGAAGCCTTGTTCTTGCTTTCATGGTTGTGAATGTGTTGCATTGTTTCATGGTTGGGAGCTTGGGGGCCAATGAGGGGGTTGGCTTCACCCCTTAATTAGATTCATGGTTGGGAGGAGAGCGTTGCCTAGCTCCCTCCCTTGTTTGTGTGTTGGAGAAGATTCTGGAGTTAAAAGGAATTAAAGTTGTAGGAGTTGTTTAAATGGAGTTACAAATTTTATAGTTTAAAAAAAAAATTGCCATGTTGTCTCCACCATTTTGATGGGGGCTTGTATTTTAAATTATTGTAATTTTGAAATGTAATATTGAAAGTTTGAATTTAATAAACAATAATATTAGAAATATGTCCGAAATAATTGAAAATAATTGATCAATTTGAAAGAATAAATCTCTATATATTTTTTTGTATCATGATTCCTTTAAAGTTTATGTCTTAGCTTTCAGAAAGTGTTCCCATTTTATTTGTGCCTTCTCTTTGGAAGTAAATTGTAAAATGTTTGTAATTTTCCTCATGTATATATATACTGACATCACTATGGAAAATATAGATATATGAAAGTGATAAATTTCTTTCATTTTATAATATGTTCTTTTACATAATATATACCTATGTACTTATAACACATATATATAACAAGCATTTGTGTATACATATATATTTCTAAGTATTTTCACAATAGAAGAATTTAAAACAATTATAGACACAAATAATGATATGTGTTTCTGAAATGAAATGAGACTGTAATTTTACACCAATGTGTGTGTGTGTGTGTGTGTGTGTGTGTGTGTGTAGACCCTTACTTTTGGATTTAGTTTTTTAGATCCATGCTAAAATATTTAAATAAAAATATGAACTCATTTTTGGGGGTGGGTCATATTCGACCCACCTGTAACCTTTGTTTGAAACTTTAAAATCGTAAACTTAAAACACGAGTAAATGATGCCAATCGGGAGTGTATTTATGGATATATACACACATCTATGTATATATGTATATATATTTATATATACCTATGTAAATAGTGTTAACAATAAATAATTTAAAAACATGGTAAATGAGATACACACACACACATACACACACACACACACATATATTTCTATTATATTTCACAATATGGATATTCTAAGAACATATTTAATAACACATATGAGCATAAGAAAAATGGATATTTCTCATATCTAAACCTTTTACATATGTTAAACGAATAAATACTCCAAATGAATATGGATTCATCTCTGTAACTAAATAAAAATACATAAGGGTGATCAAAAAACTAATGGAATTGTAAAAGAACCAATAATGAAACTTGCAAATAAAAGAAGAAACTCCCATGTATATTCCTTTAATTTGTCCCAAAATGACATCCTCATTTCCAACATAGTTTGCACCCAACATCCACTCAAATCAACATAATTTCTCCCTCCATTCTTTCCCTTTTGTAGCTTGACCTATATAAATGGAGGCACAATTAGGTTAAAAGAAAGAAATAGAGCCCATAAAGAAAATTAGGGAAAACTAAGGAACCCTAAAATCTAAGGAGAGGATTAAATGAATAATACGGCTAGGATTTAATCCTCATCCCATTAGTGATGGGTGAATAAAAATTTAATAATTTGTGAAAATTAAAACTAATAAAGCCCTATGAATGTATGTTGTCGGGCATGTAGGAAATTAATGGTAGGAGATACTTTTTATTTAAGTCTTTTATTTAAAATATGTGCATGGAGATGTTTATTTTATTAAATGGAAAATAAAATATTAAAGGGGTATATGTGCAAGTAATTAATTAAAGGGGTTAGGTATGGGTTTATGTATACTAGGGAATTTTATTAAAGGTAAGTTAGGAAATGAATCAAATAATTCTAAATAAATATGTGAGGTGAACCCTTAATGGGTAATTTAAATTAATTAAGGAGGATAATTTAAATATGATTGCATTAAATTTATTATTAACTTAAGCAGGATAAATAAACTAAATAAATTTAGGATTAATTAATTAATTAAATAAAATTAATTGTGGGATTAATTAATGGAGTGGGTGAATTTATAAAATATTAAACCCCGATTAATTAAATAAATTGAATTTCATTAGGAGATGGATTAGACAAATTAAGTAAACTATATTTAATTGATTAATGTATCTAAAATTGGGATTAACGTACCTAAATGTTTTAAAAAAAAATTAGTCATAATTTTTCTAGTCTAATGTAGTTGTTTTAATGTTTGACGTGGTGATTTTCAAGCGTCACACTTTGGTATCATAGCCATGGGTTTCAACACTTGGACCCCCGAGAACACCTAGAAACACAACTAAAAGCCTAGTGTAACCTAAACCTAGAACACTTAAAATTGTTTGAAAATTTAAAACATAGAAAACTTAGTAAATTTAAGACACACCTTAAATAATGGACTAACTCTTGTCTTTTTTGCGTGAGAGGAGGAATGAACCGAGATGAGGGGTTCTTGCACATAGAGCTAGATGGACCACCCCGAAGTAGGAAATTTTCATATATATCCCATGCAAATTCACAAAATTTAGGATGTCAATGTTCGTTATACGAGGAGGATAAGTAGGGGATGACCTAGTAAGCATGATAGGGAGTCGTCACAAGAGGCTCATGGTTCTCCACACCCCATGCGAATCATAGGGTAAGAGAATTCTCATGTGGAGGATAGACAAGACTCGAGAGAGAGCATGGAGATAGGGCCGCGAGACATGGGAGAGATCTAGGAGCCCTAGATAGAGGGACGGCCATGAGGAGAGACCTAGAGGCAGGCACACTAAAGCGGTTGAGCATATTCGAGAGATCTGAAATTGCATCCGCCCTACTTTTGTTGTGATATAGGAGGATTTCAGGTGGAGGTGTGGTTGGTTAGCTTGAGCGGATGCTTCAAGCTATGTTTGTGCTCTAGCAACATGAAGGCTCGTGTTGTTATCCATTTGCTGAGAGATAGGGAAAGTGTTTGGTGGAGGAAAGAGGAACATAAGCTCCACCTTGATTCAGATTTTGTGACATGGGATATCTTTGAGGAGAATTTACGGAGTGAGTTTTTATCCAGGTGATTCATCCAGCAGTAGATCGATGAGTTTCATGATCTGCGACAAAAGGAGAGTTTTAGTGGAAGAGTATGAGGGAAGATTCTTGGATTTTCTTCAGTATGTGGATTACATGAAGGATGAGAAGGTTAGAGTGCACAAGGTTCATCAGGGGCCTAAACTTAGATTTGGGAGGGGCAATGTGCATGCATTATCCATAGACTTTAGTAAAGGCCGTTGAGAAGGCCTATATTGCAAAGGAGAATAAGGGAAGACACATGAGGCACGAGACAGGGTGAGGAGTCGAATCCAGACAGTTTTAGGACAATCGGTCAAAGGAGGTGAACCCTCCCCCTTATGGTAGGCATGGATCCGTACACTCTTCCTTTAGGCCACCACAACAGTAGCAGACTCACCCACCTTTCAAGCCTCCATAGAGATATGATGTTTAGAGAGGGCGTAGTATGGGGCCTCTAGCTAGGGGACCCACTAGAACATAGGAGCACCAAGAGCTCAATTTACTGAGCCCATCCATATTGGCCACAATAGATCCATAGTAGGATCATTGGGATCTATAACAAACCACCAGAGCACCAGGAGGGGACTTCTCATTGGAGAGGACCAAGTAGTTGTTTTGGATGTGGTGTACTAGGGCATCACTAGAGAGACTTGTCCGAAGAACCCTAACAACAAGGGTAAGGGTCCCATTTCAAGAGCCGATCATTGGTGACATGGCTAGGAGCCACAGGATTTATGCAGTGGTTAAGAACCACCAAGAAGAGCATCTAGGGAACAATGATTGAGACTACAGGTAGCATCGGTGGTATTTCTACCTCTATCTTGTTTGATTTAGGCTCTTCTGATTATTTTATTTCTCCATCCTTAGTAGAGCGATGTAGGATAGTGGTAGTTAGGAAAGGCCATAGTTGGGATGTTGAGATGGATTTTGAGCCTAAGCTCTCAATGGACTCCTTAGTCAAGGAGTGTGTAGTTGACCTAGGACCCTTCACCACGACCTTGGATCTTTGCATCCTTCCTTTGGGTTCTTATGGAGTCATTTTGGGTATGGATTGGCTATTCTACACATAGAGCTAGAGTGGATTATTACAGTAAGGTGATATCTTGTGTAGATGATTTGGGTGTTGAGTTGGTGATAGTTGGGGTTAGGAGGCCCATTTCTATTCACACCATATCACTATGCAACTTAAAGTGGTGTGCGCATTGGGGATGTTAGTTGTATGCTATCATAGTAATGACAGATCAGAGGATGAGTCTAGTGGGCCTTCATTAGATGATCATCACATCTTGAGATATTTTTTTGATGTCTTTCTAAGGTGAGTTTCTAGCCTACCTCCCCCAGTGAGATAGATTTTCATATAGATTTGGTTCTGGAGCAGATCCTATCTCACGCGCGCCATATAGGATGATAACTACCCCTAAGCTATGTGAGCTCAAGATTCATCTGGAGGTCCTCCTTGAGAAGGGCATCTCCATCCTAGTGTATCCCCTTGGGGTGCACTAGTGATTTTTGTGAAGAAGAAGGATGGATCCTGCGATTGATTGTGTATCGATTATAGATAGCTAAACAAATTAACGATCAAGAATCATTACCCCCTTCCACACATTGATGATTTGTTTGATTAGATGAAGGGGGATACAATGTTTTCAAGATAGATCTCAAGTTGGGGTATCATCAGTTGAGGATTACAGAGGCAGATATTCATAAGACAACCTTTTGCACACCAGATATGGCCACTACGAGTTCACATTTGTGCCATTTGGTCTTATGAATTCCCCTAATATATTCATGAGTTTGATGAATGGGGTATTTAGGAATTTTTAGACCACTTTGATGCTCATTTTCCTAGATGAAATTTTGATTTTCTCACGCATGCATGAGGATCATCTTTGCCAAGTTATCTGCAGTGTCTTCGAGAGAAACAACTTTATGGGAACTTGGAGAAGTGTGCATTCTTTTAGTCAAAGGTTCAGTATCTTGGGTCACATTCATTTTGGGGAAGGTATCATAGTTGATCCTTCCAAGATTAGAGCTATCATTGATTGGCCAATGTTGACCAATGTGACCGAGGTATGTAACTTCATGGGATTAAAGGTATTATAGGAGGTTTGTATGCAAGATTTCTCACGTATTTCTCATCCATCACTTCCCTACAATGGAAAGGGAAGAAGTTTGTTTGGTCAGATAGTTGTGAGTAGGCCTTTAGGACTTTGAAGGAATTCCTTACTACAACACCTATCCTAGTAGTGCCAGATCCACAAAGGGATTTATTTATATGTATAAATGCTTCATTGGTAGGGATAGGAGGAGTATTGATGTAAGATGACCAAGTTGTTTCCTTTGAGTCTCGCAAACTCAAGGATTATGAGCTCAATTATCCGACTCATGACCTTGAGCTTGCATTACATCAGTGGTCCATGTTTTGGTTTGGTGGCAACATTTTCTATTGGGTAGGAGGTTCACACTTAGGATGACCATTTGAGCCTATGACACCTCTTCACACATCCCAATCTCAACATCTGTCAACAATGTTGGATGGAGCTTTTATGTGAGTATGATATGGAGATTGAGCATGTGAAGGGGAAGGAGAATGTGGTTGTAGATGCTTTGAGTCAATGGAGACCTTTTCATGGATAAACAATAGGTACAAATTTGAGGGCCAGGATCTTGCAACAACTTCCTTAGATAGGTTCTATCTTGCAGCTAGAGTAGAGATTGATTCACACAGACCCCTTAAGGGAATTTTTGAGGGGATATCTTTAGATTCATATGGGATTATTCGACACTAGGGGCCAAATTTATGTACCTAGAGATGGAGGATTGAGATAGGATATCTTAGCAGAGGCTCATCATGCACCTTATTAGCCCATCCAAGGGTGAAGAAGATGCACGCTTCATTGAGGAAGTTGTTTATATGAGTGGTCTTTGGTGGGATATATCCCAATTTGTATCTCGATGTTTGGAGTGTCGAGGGTGAAGTCCAAGGATCAACATCCATCTGGCCTTCTTTATCCTCATGTTATACCAGAGTGGAAATGGGACACCATTTCCATGGATTTCATAGTGGGGCTACCTACGTCGAGATATCACCATGATGCCATCATGGTCACGGTGGATAGATTGATGAAAGTGACTCATTTTTCTTTGATGAAGACCACTATATACATCAAAGTGCAATGACTCGAGTCTATTTGGATGATATAGTTAAGACTTCATGGGATTCTATAGAAGATTATTTGTGACCGTGATCCTTTGTACACATCACATTTTTGGACCACCATGTAGTTTGTTCTTGGGACAAAGATTAATTTAGTACAACTTATCACCCAGAGATAGATGGTCAGAAGAGAGTGGGTGAACCAAATACTTGAGGATATGCTTTGCATGTATGTCATGGATCAGCAATCACATTGGGAGGAGTATCTATATTCTGGTAGAGTTTTCTTACAACAATAGTTTTTAGAGTTCCATGACATAACACGATTTCGGGCATTATATGATAGAGAGTGTAGGACTCCTTTGGGATAGGTTAGAGGATATGGTATCTCTTGGGCCATCCATACTACAAGATATGGAGTAGTAGGTTATCTTGGTTAGACAGAGAGATTTAGGAGGCACGGATAGATAGGCATAAGAAGTATGCATATCAGAGGAGAGTTGACCATAGTTATGAGGTGGGCTTGAAGGTATTCCTGAGAGTCAGACCTCATAAGATCCCTATCCATTATGGAAAAGGCTCTAAGCTAGATCCTCGAGATTTTTGGTCCATTAAAGATCTTGGAATGGATCAGTCCCTATAGCCTACGCCTAGCCTTTCCACCCAACTTGTCTTCATTCCATGATGTTTTCCATGTTTTGTTCTTCGGAGATATATTCAGATCCTTCTCATGTCTTGGATTGGACCCACATTGTAGGTGCGGAGAGTAGTAGGACATGTGAATGTGGAGCCCATGCACATCATATAATGCATGACCATGGGCCTTCGAGGTTGTGAGATTGATCAGGTGTGCGTCTAGTGGGATCGGTATGATGAGACATAAACTACTTGGGAGGACACCACTTTTCTATGGGCCAGTTTCCACACTTTTTCTAGTGACTTCCAAGAGGAAGTCAAGTCTAAGGGGAGGGGGATGTAGTGCCCACTCCTCTTCGACACCTATTTTTCTTTTTTGATGCTCTTTAGCTGCTACCTAGAGACATGGATATTGATATAGTATTCTAGATAACATGTGTTTAGACTATATGGACTTTGATTATTATTGTGATCTAACTCTTATCATGGATTATATGGATGCCTAGCTGATTTTGGTGGATATTTCACAACACATGTGATTTAGCATTACTTTACTATATACTGACATCTTGGATTCATAATAGTTGTGATTATGTTTGATGCATCATCTAACCATGTGTACATTGATATTATGGTTTATTGATTTCATGATGATGTTAGGTGATCAGTATGTGAATTATGCGTTGTCATAAAATGTGAATTATGATTTGGATATTGTAAATATTGATTTAGAATATAATTACATACTATGATGTATGATGATTATGTGATGAATGATTTATATGTGTTTGATCTCCTTGATGTATTGATGTGGCCTTGTGGACGAAAGTGGTATTATTTGTGATTACAGGAAACAAAATCACACAAAAAGGAGGGACTAGGAAGGCCAACCATGAAGGAATGTCACATGTTCACAACATGATCACCTTGTACTATCGTGTTCGTGTTTGTGTTGTGTTGTGTCATATGTTGCGGAGGTCTCCATGGGGAGCACCTCACATGTGACCATGGGTAGGTATGTGTATGTTTTCCAATGTATTGTCTTGTAGTTATGTTTTGTAATTATTTGTGGATGTTGTGATTTTGATTAAAGTTCTAATGTACCTTGTAACCCTATGTTCTATGTGGTTAGTGTACCCCTTGTAATTATGTAAATTTAGTAGGAGCTAATGTTTCCTCTTATGTCTCTTATGTTTAAATTGTGTTTTGGCTTAATTGTGTTAATTAGAAGGGTTAATGGTTAATGTGATGATGTGGCTTTGGAGGGTAGAGATTCCTTGGAATATACTTTATTCCTTTCACCTCTTTTTTTGAATTTTTAATTTTGGCATTGGTATGTGTGCCATTTCTAAACCCAATCTCGGATTTGGGCTTTGAGCCCAATTTTGAGAGCTTGTGGGACAAGTTTAACTTGTCCCACACTCTTTAGACTTCCCTCCTAACCTAACCTATGACCAAGGGTCAATTTAGGCCTTTAATCATGAAAATTGAGAGGAAAGAGGAAATTATTACCTCACATTTTGATCCTCTAAATTGAACTTTGAAATGTGCAAAATGATCTTGTGTGCAAATTTGGTTGTGTCATATCCTCAACCACATAATTATGAGACTTTGAATGTGTGTGAAAGGGTGATGTGGTTTTGAGGGAGATGAAGTGGCATCCTACATGGAGCCACATCACCTCTCCCTCCTTGTCTATTTATATGTTCTCATTTTATGTTTTGGGGTTACTTACTTTGGGATTTTGGACTTGGAATTGGAAAGGAGCTGGTTTTCATTTTGACTTGGAATTGGAAGGACTTGGAAGGGAATGATAGGAAAAGGAATGTGCCATCAATAGCAATGTAGTAGTCTTTATCCCATTTTTTTTCTTGTTTGATTGTGTATGGAATTGTTGAATTTGAATGCATGTTTGTGTTTTTGGATTTAGGTAGTTTTCCTTAAGGAAGATGTGGGAAGAAATAAAATGAGACTAAGGAGGAGGAATAAGTGAGTTTTGTGAGGTTATGGAAGGAGTGTGTGGGTAGGGTTTCCACCCTTGAGAAGGCATAAATAACACTCTTGATTATTTTTATGTATAATTCCATGAGGAGTGATAAGAGAATTTGAGGGAGTGATAAGAGTTTGAGGGATGGATAAGAGATTTTGTGTGATTGTTGTTATGGAGGTCTAAGGTGGACCCCTAACCCACTTGGGAGTTACAAGATGGTTCCCCATGTTTCTTTTCTCCCATGGCTCTAAATTGAGCCTTTGTGATGAATTTAAGTTACATTTTTAATTTGTTCATGTGTTGAAGTAAAATGCTTGTATGTGTATGTGCAAATGTGGAAGCCTTGTTCTTGTTGTCATGGTTGTGAATGAGTTGCATTGTTTTATGGTTGGGGTTTGAGGGCCAATGATGGGGTTGACTTCACCCCTTAATTGGATTCATGGCTGGGAGGAGAGCGTTGTCTATCTCCTTCCCTTGTTTGTGTGCTGGAGAAGTTACATGTTCAAGGAATTATAGGGAGTTGCAGGAGTTGTTTAAATGGAGTTGCAGATTATAGTTTTAAAAAAGAAGAAATTTTCCATGTTGTCTCCACCATTTTGGTGGAGGGCTTGTAATAACTTGCATTTTAAATTGTAATTTTGAATTGTAATAAACAATAAAGTACATCTAGTATAATTGAAAATTTGAGTGCTTTTGGAAAGAGTTTGGAAAGGTTATATTTTATGCCATGATAAAGGCAGATTTTTGTGTGAACCTATATCTCTTGAAAGTTGTAAATTTTTGTAATTTTGCCTCATGTATTCCAACCATAATTTGATTGATAAATCTACACTTTATTTCTTTTGGGTAATGTATGTAACATGTTGAAATTTTGTAACATATGAGTGTATGCAAGTAAAATGAAACTCGGTTGAAATGGAACTGTATATGTTTAATCTTCATTTTTCCTTATTGGTAAAGATGTACAAATTTTGGTTGAGAGAATTCTTATGGAATTATTTTATTGTGAATCTAGAATTGATGCTATCATTAAGAATAAGGAAATATATTATGTTGTTTTATTTTACTATTGCATATCTTGCTTGTGAGGAAGTATTCATCTGTTCAACTCAATAAATCTGTTTTCCTTCTTCCTGTATATGTATCTGGAATTAATCCAACTTCTAGGAAATTGCAAACTTAGGCTATAAACCAGTTTACATCTACAATCCATTGTGAAAATGTTAAAACTTGGATCTTTATATAGCTGCAAATATATTGTTCGTGTAAACCCTTGTGAAAATTTAAACTAGAGAAAAATCTTTTTACGGGTATATAAGCCATGTGTGTGTGTGTGTGTGTGTGTGTGTGTGTGTGTGTGTGTGTGTGTGTGTGTGTGTGTGTGTGTGTGTGTGTGTGTGTGTGTGTGTGTGTACAAATGTACTTATAGGTTGATCGAAGTTTAAAGTATTGTTTATTTATTTATTCCACAAAGCTATATTATACAATTTCATTTAGAGAATGATATAGCTTTGTGGAGTAAATAAACAATACTTTTGTGGAATAAATAAACAATACTTTAAACCCGATCAACCTATAAGTGCATTCGTACATATACATATACATATACATATACATATATACAACAACAACAATTAATTAATATTATAAAATCCGAGTTGGATTTAGTTTTAGTGAAAATATTTAAATAAAAAATATATAGTTTGGGGAGGGTGGCATATGACCTAGCCCAAACTCGCAACAAAACCCCATTTTAAGTGGAGGTGCCATTGTGTGCGTAACCCCAAATAGGGTACTTTTACCTGCTAAAAAAAAAAATCTCAGTAAATAAATAAACATATGTACGTGTATATATACACACATATATCGTGTGTGTATATATACATATATATTTCTCAGTGCCAAATCTAAGAGGAGACAATGTGCATTACCAGTAAAATAAAGCTACAGATTTATAAGAATATGGAAGATATTAAAAAGAGAATGGAATTGTGCTATGGGAGAGAATATCCTCCCATTGCATTCCTGTAGCCTCATTTCCAACATAGTTTGCACCCAAATCCTCTTGCCTCCATTCTTGCTCCTTCATGTAGCTTGACCTGTGCAAATGGAGGCACAGTTAGGGTAAAGTGAAAGATAAAGAGCCCATAAAGAAACTTAGGGCAACATAAGGAAGCCGTAAGATCTAAGGGAGAGGATTAAATGAATCCTACGATGGGATTTAATCCTCATCCCTTAGTGATGGGTGAATAAAAACTTTAATAATTTTTGTAAATTAAAACTAATAAAGTCCTATGAATATGTTGTCGGGCATGTAGGAAATTTAATGGTAGGAGATAATTATTTAAGTCTTTTATTTAAAAGATATGCATGGGGTAGGAGATAATATTAAAGGGGTGCATATGTATAAGTAATTAATTAAAGGGGTTAGCATGGGTTTAGTGTATACTATTAAAGCCTAAGTTAGGAAATGAATTAAATCTAGCTTATTCTGTAATATTAATATGTGAGGTGAACCCTTAATGGGTGGAGTTTAAATTAATTAAGGAGTATAATTTAAATATGATTGTGCTAAATTTATTATTAACTTAAGGAGGATAAATAAACAAAATAAATTTATCCTAAGTCTTTTTTTGCCGAAGGCGTCCTTTCAAGATGCCTTTGTTGGAATGTGTCAAATTCCGGTGAATTTTTTAAAGGATATATTTCCGGAAATCTGTTTCATTAAATTTGGGTGTTTTGTGATAAATATTTGTAATTGTTCATGTTTAACGGGGCACATCATAAGGATTCCACGAGAATTGCAAGGAAATAGAGATTGTTATTATATTAGTGAGAAGTGTGGTACAGTCAAAAAGGAAAGTGGGGCTTGACTTCCACGCAGTTTTCGCAACACGTAATTTTTTCGTTCCGTGTTTTTATCTTGTAAATAACTCTTTTTTTAAGATTTGAGAATGGGCACATCACCACCGTTTATGTGATCGATTCTGCTAAGCGGCATCTGTTGGGGTTGGGATATTTGAGTTTTCAAGCGATGATTTTTCCTCTTTTCCTGTCCGAGTTAGACTCAATCTTGTTGGATTTAGATGTTTTCACTATATGCCTGCACTTATTTGTCACCGCAACAGTATAAGCATTCATACTGATTGACCGTACATTTATATTTCACAGATCTCTTTCCCGGGGTTGTTTCCATTTCTTATTAATGGTTGGTCTTATCTCAGTCGAAGTGGTGGCAAAATGTAATCTGCCCTCCCCTTGCGGACTCCCTGAGTTGGTCTGCATTTATTGGAAGCTATTGAAACAGTGCCCACAATAACTATTTAAAAGATCTATCTCCCACTATAAATACCCTATGCCATATTCATTTTAACCTGCATCACCGTCTGGTTCATCTTGCTCTGTGTTAATCACCCAAGCTCAACTACTTCCACGCTATGCATCAAACCTGTTATGTTGATTTGCTTTCAGAACTGCCTTATGCTCTAGCCTGCCATCTTCAGTCCAGATTCCAGAAGTTTGATGTATATGGTTTATTATTTATGGATGTTTATAAGATCCTGTTAATTTTTTCTTACTATGCAGTACTCCTGGCATTTCTGTATGCTTAACAGATGATGTTTTTGCAGGTTGAATACGGAGCTAATGTATCAGTAGTTGATATACTGCTGAATTTATTAGTGTTTGTTGATTGAATGTATCTCAAATATTGATCACTTTGATACCTATACAATTTAAATTTACAATAATGCTAATTCGAGAGGAATTCAATAAATAGACTAAATTAAATAGATTTATCCATATATGCAGTGGAGTGTAGCTTAGCGAGAAAGTTAACACTTCATTGTTGGACTATATTTGGAATCGACACTGCAGAACAAAAAAAATTGGATTCCTGTTTCTATGTAAATCTTGGCTACCTTTTCCTCGGATCCACCAACCTCAATGTAAAATTCCCTCCAATTCCATGAATCTAAGTTGTGCCCAGCTCCACCATGTTCCCCCTGAATTCCACGGTGTGGATGTACCCTCCAATGCGGTGGCTCACCTCAACCACCACCAATTCCCATTGTTCCTTCACAGGCAAATCACTGTTACCGCACAAGAATATGACATTTTAACTCATAAATTTTACTGCATTTATATAAAATTTGTTCCAATCTTCTCATAAATATAAAGAATCCTACCATGATAGGTTGTAGGTGCAGGTTGTTGTTTGATTTGGGATGGAACAATGTTAGCTTCTTGTGTTGCTTTGTTAAAGAATCTCAAAAGATTTCATATATGTTTTCTTTGTTGGATTTTCTTCTTTGGAATGCCTACTTCTATTCGCCAGGATATGTCAATGATATTGCAGGTGGCCCATTCACTGTGAGCAGATGTTAGTCCCCGCCTTCCATTATTCTGTGGAATGACAGAGCTTATATATTCATGCCCTGCTGCCCTTTTTGAGATTCTGCTAACTTCCTACCTTCTGTCGTAAGATGGATTATCTGCTTATTGTTGGAATCTGGATTGATGCTTATATCTTTCTATTTTATTCCCATGTTTTGGGCAAAACTGGGCCAACTTTCCTGAAGACGGTAATACATACTAGCAACAAATGCCAAATCAATCTCATGGTGCAATTTGGATTTACATGTATAGAATTTCACTTTAATTCTTTCAATAGAAGCTTTCTAACAAGGCGTGGCATCTAAACAATGCGAACATATCTTGGTTGTTGTAGTCAATAAAGCAATGCCAACGCCCCTTGAAAAATTCAAAGCAAGTAAAGAGAGGTGGTCTTTTAATGATTAAAATGTGATAATCTAATTCGAGGTCTTTTAAAATTTGATTAATTGTTACAAGTTTGTTCAATTATTTCAATTATGAAAACTTATAAAAAAATTAAAATATTCTGAGTTTGTTGAGTTTACTTATCGAGTAAAGTTTTGTTATGATGTTATTGCCTCAAATTATTGTTAAAGTTGACATAAAAGTGTGTTTGATTTTCAAGGTTGTGTTTACAATTTGGGAAAAACTCTACAATGGACTTAGATGAGTGATGGAAAATGTCAATCCCTAGCCTTGAAAAACATGTTTCCCTCATCCAATGGTTGATACTCTCTTTGAGGCCAATCTTCAAAGGATGTTGGTAAGGATATTCACAAAATGGGGTTGTTGAATACACCTTGGGAACATTTTGTTTATTGAATGAAATAACTTGATATATTTTTGGCACATATCACAATTACAACTTACAGAAAACATGATCATGCTCAAGATCCATCATGATTGCTCCATCAAATGTAACAAACAACTATTTAACCCTATCAACTCAGTTTTACAAACATACTGGTGGGTCGTAGCAAAATAAGAACTTTGCAGCAACATATGATCTGTCATGGCATAATAGGAAATCGCAACTCACTACATTGCTCTCTCTTTCCCATCCCACAAACATAAAACAATTTAAGATAATATACATTTCATCACAAATTACAACTCCAACAACCTAAAAATTGTTATACTCTCCGGCGTAAATTGCAACTCATGTGCAATTGCTAGTTATAATAAGTATCCTAGTTCCATCTAGAATCTTTCTACCAAATAATCATAAATATTTAAATTGTCATTATACTCATAAAAATATACATGTCACAAACACCTATAAATAATGTTATAAATCATATAAAAACTCTAAAAATTTATAGTAGATCTAACAAAATTCAATTTGAGAGGTACTTTTCATAGAATCTAACAAGGTTCTATGGTTGTGGTTTGTCTTCTTTGATGACCAACAAAAAGGATGAAATTTGGTACAAACTAAAGGTTGTCTTAAATCATGCTTATAGAATTGCAACTCCGACTCCATTTGTATGTATTTGGTCGATATTCGTGTATTGTAATTTAATTCTGGCGTAAAACTTGTACTCATGTAATGTATTTTATTCAATGATTTTAAGCCGTTGATTTTGATAAAATTAATTGGCCATCCCACAGTTGTATGTCATGGCAGGTTTAATTCTTAATTATATGTTGACTTAATTATTTGTTTTTAAAGACAGGTAACTTTTAAATAATTGAAAATGTGTCATCTTTACACAATCTTGTACGTTTACATGAGGCTGATTATTACAGCAGTGATTTATTTTTGAATTGGTCACTTCTATTGTAATTTCATCCCATGTTATTGAGATATGTAATACATAATTTTATTATCATTCGTTATAATGTTTCCTTTAAATTAAGTCAAACAGCATGTGGGACTTTACGTGATTGTTAAGATGATTTTCGTAGAAACCTAAACATGGTCCCTTGGCCGTTATTTTTCATTATTTTATGAGTGAGTGCATTTGAATTTTGTCTATATCTGAGCGATTTGGTCAAAATTAGGTATATTCAAATGTTTTGTTGACTTTTATGGCCTAGAATCAACTTTCTCAATCCACATGCTATCATTCCATGACGTTTATGGTTTCTGTATCCCGTGTAGGTCAATCTATATTTACATTTTTAAAAATTATCAATGGGAGACTACACACAACATAGAGGATGATATGTCGAACACATGATGGTACTATAAAAAAACCTCATATAAACATCAATAGTCATCAAAGAATACATTGTAAGGGTAAGTAGCTCAAGCAAGGGCACAACGCAATGACAAATCCCATTCAATTCTCAAATGATAAAATATCTAAAGGGTGCAAAGTAAGGAAAACAAAGCCCGTGGAGATACACACATGAATACTTTAAGGTCATAAACAATATAAATACAAGGATACATTAAAATTGGAATATTAAAAGGCACGTGAAAAAATTTATGGATGGAATGAAATGGATAGATTGCTCAATGAAGAAAGAGCTTGTAGAGAATGGAGTTTTATAATTGTCAGAATTTTCATTTTTCATAAAAATGGAAAAGTTTTCCAAGTACCTATTATTGTGTGTTTTTAAGAGTGGTTCTATGACTATCTCACAAACCAAAATAAATTAATGGATGACATGTTCATCATAACACATTTGGACTCAAGAACCAAGGGTTGAATATGAGGATGTTGAATAAATTGTACCTATTAAAAAGTTAATGGATTGTATAATGCATGTATCGTAAATCATTTAATCAATGGGAAGCTTACTCCAACAAAGAACTTGATGGTCACCTTGTGTGATTTAGACTAAGCGTTGACCGCATTTTAAATTCCATGCAGTTCTCTTAGTGCTCATGCATGTGTGTATGCAACTAGTTCCCTTGACCTAGTTTTTCCCTCATGCCTCAACACCGATAGCATACTAACTAATCGTACAATGAAACCATTGTACGTAAATGTACAACACTTGAAATCAATAGTTCCCCTTACGCAATGTGCTCATGAGATATGCTACAACAATTCCTTGCTTCTAGCTAATGCATTGATAATAGATAGGTGAATTCTAGTTAATAAATACTTATAGTAAACTTGCATATAAGAGTCCTTTACTTCGAAATTCAAACCTAGTGGCATGCAATGTTGACAGGAAAACATAAGACATGAAATTGAACGGAGTAACAAAGAGACCCAACGGGAAGAAAATATCCAAATCTAAAAAGGGGCGGGACCGTTTAGCTTGGGACCAAACGGCAGACAATATGAACCAATGTATAGAGTCCTATAACAAAGTCAACAAATGTCAAACATTGAAAAGTAACAACCAAATATCTTTTTGACATGACATACTTGAAAATATGAAATATCCAAAGAAGTCATTGATCGATCATCAATCAAACAATACAAAGGTGAAATAATAAGGGCTTGTGCCACTAAGATCTAGTTTCATGTTTCAAGACTCATTTACATAGAAATCACTAAAAGCATAATTTAATAATGATTTTGTGCTAAATTAGGTGTCTACACTAAATCTAACATTTTTGCTTCACTAAGCCAATATGTATCCTCAACTCCTCTACCTCTCTATTTCACCGGATATTATTTTTCTCCTTTCGATGTGTTTTTTTACTACAATTCTTCCAAAATGTAACTTCAACTTCTTCATGCTTCTCCTCCAAAGATTTGGTGTCTCCAAACTACTTTCGCATGGTCTTCTTCAACACTTCTCTTCCACTCAAAATATGATTATAGATCAACTATATCAAGGTTGAATAAATCTCTATTCCCTTTCGAAGCTCTATCCAACAAGCATTCTTTGCAAACTTCTTTAAGAATCTACAAGGTCTAATCGTTTCTCTCGATTATGCTTCATGAGAAATAACCAAACATCGAGTTAAAATATTTTACATAATTATTCACCCAAAAATAATTTTTGAGGTCCAATCTTATTTCACTTGAGCTTGTCATATGTTCTTCTTCGGTACCTCTCTTTGTGAAGGTTCACAAGAGCAATATCTCTAACCTCAAACTCTAGTTCTTTCCTCCTCAATTTTGCAAACTATTTGTACCGCACATCACTCTACTCCAGCTATTAGTGCACTTTCTTGAGCAACTCCTCCATATAATATTGCACAAATTCATTAAGTTTTGTGTTTCTTCTTTCTCATTGTGACAACTAACACAATTCCATTACTACTCTTGGACTTTTTCCATAAACAATCTACAAAGGTGGCTTTCGAGTGTTCCTATTTACAAAGTTTTAATAAGAAAAATCCACTTGTAAAAGAACCGAATCGTATGTTCATGTCTCCTTTTCTAACAAACATCATGTTACAAATTTCTAAGGCTCCTATTGACAACTTCCTTTTAGCCATCCGAACTAAATGACAACCTCATGCTCAATTCCTCCACAATACAACCAAAAGTAACCCACAAACTTAATATCCTTGTCAAATACAATAATGTTTAACAATCCACACAGTCTTATAATTTCTTTCCAAAATAAGTTAGCCATATGTATAACATCATTGGTCTTCTTACAAGTAATAAAATGAACCAATTTTGAGAATCTACCAACAAAAAGATCCCTTCCACATTTTGGAAAATCTCAAATCACAATCTATACTCAAATACTCCCAAGATTTCTCAAATTTTGATATCTTAAAAATTGTCATTATACTCATTAACTTATACGTACAATGAAAAGTACCTACCAACGTTTCACAAGCACCTATAAATAATATTGTAAATCATATAAAAACTCTACAAGATTCATAATAGATCCAACAAAATTCAATTTGAGAGATACTTGTCATTTAACATTACTAGGTTCATTAGTTTGGTTTGTCTTCTTCGATAACAAATAAAAAGGATGAAAATTGGTACAAACCATGGACCAGCAAGGTATAAAGGTTGTCTTCAAGTATATCCCTTAAATCATGCAATTCCGTCTCCATTCGCATGTATTTGACTGACCTTAGAGAGTAATTTAACTCTAGCGGGAAACTTATATGTGATGTATTTTATTCAATTTTTTAAGCCACTGGTTTCGATAACATGAATTTGACCATTCCAGAGCCGTACGTCATGCAGGTGTAATTCTTAATTATACGTTGACTTAAATCTTTAATTTTTGAAATGGTGATTATCTTGTAAATAATTTAAAATATATCATTTTTAGGTAAACAAAAAATATAATAGTTTTCTTTCTAATGTTCGTATGTTGGCATACTATAATGTTTTAACAAATTTTTGGGCATGGGGAATGTTTCTTGATCCCATATGGTCCCTATTATAATTTAGGATACGAGACCTGTATGTAGCTATTCTAAGTGACAAAAATAAATATGCTTGGGTAAATATACCATAAATTCGACAAAGAAGTGAGTTGAATGGTTCAATGAGAGAGTGAACCCCAAATACAAACCCATATAACGGAAGGCATCTAGGAGATAGAACTACCATTGACATGAATTCAATTGATGGTTTTTCCATAGAGATCAAAACTATTAATGGTTTTTTTTTTTGTTTGGTTGGTTTGCGATTACATGGATATCAACATCTTTGTCGTAAAGAAACCGATTAAATTGTATGAGTAAATTTATAGTTATATCGAAACCTTCTTTGGCTAAGCAACCACGACTAGGGGGTATCCAATCCGTCAAAGTCACCCAGGGAACGATCCTGGCCCTATCCGCTTGAGTATCTCCAAGCCTTGCCTCAGCAAGACTTGATCCTTGGTGGGCTCATTCCAAGCCAATCAACTTCACCAATGAACCAAGGGCCCTTCGATAACTATTAATAATTTTGAATATTGAGAATATTCACAAGTTTATGTGAGGATGATTATTATAGTTATTCGCTCTCGAATTCTTTAGTTTTTTTTTGTTATGTGTTTTTGAGATATATAATACATAAATTTGTTTTCATTCATTATTATGTTGAAGGCGTTTAGTAAATTGAGTTATTGGGTGCTATTTTTTACATCATATCAAAGAACAGATGGTGATGATCATGTGAATGTGGACATTGATGTCTAGTGGGTTTACAAGCATCGATTTAGGATTGCGTAAACATCTAAATATATTTCTTATACGTTCTAAGCACTTAATTAAGCGTGGAGAAAATATTGAAATGTCTATCAAGTAAATATATCAAGTTAGCCATTTTTTAGGCTTGCATCCCTTGTTATGCGAAAGGAATTCAAAGGAGGGTTGGGAAAACGGCTGCCCCAAACCCAAAAAAATCATCGACCGCTACACTCTTCTAAGGAGGAGGCTTGTCACTATGATCAACAACACTCATAGAATGTCTTGACTTTGTGGACTACATATTTCTACAATAGCATCAACACCCTTATGCAATCACTTTTCAATAACAAAGTTGAGTGCCGAAGATTCGACTTCAAGGCCATCCGCTTGCCACATTTCCCCACAATCACCCATCATGAACCAATTATGATATCACTTCCTATTCACAAAAGTTTGATAATTATGCGAATATGATGAAATATTTTTGTAGTAACATGAGTCAACTTAATCAATAACACTATTGAGCTTAATAATGATGTTGTCTGAATCTATTTTAAGCCATATAGAGGGGTTCATCGAGATAGTGTTGTTAATTTGTCCATTAGTTCTAAGGCGCAACAATCAGCCCTTACATAGCTAAAAGAAATGGAAAATTTTGAGAAAATATAGAAAGTTAAGTGGGCTTTGCTATTTTTTATTTTATTTTTTATGGTGTCAAGGTTTTCAATTGAACAATGTTTAATTTTTTAGATAAGATGAATACATGAATGGAAAGTTGGAAAGAAAAATGTGGGAATTAAATACATACATGTCCCACACCTATTCCATGACTCATATTGTTCCTACCCAAATAATATTTGCTATTTTTGATCCACTTTATTGTTTTGATCTTGCATGCATTATTTACGTGAGTGCAATTTGTGCTTAAAGGGTGTAAAATAAAAAATAGAGAAAATTCAACTATCTCGTAATGTTGGCTTCTTGTAGCACTTTATAGCCCCCTTTCGCTTTTAAGTTTGACTAATTACGGAAAATAGGTAATGTGTGAACAATCAATGATAACTCGAGCCCCTATAATGGTTGGTCATATGAGCACTAGGTAGATTTTATATACCAATCAAAAGTTATAGACCGAGGTGTAGGGCATATTAACCCATAGTTAATATGTCCTTTGGATCTCTAATTATCTACACAAATTCTCCACTACACATCCACCATAACATACCCCACACGCTAAAAGAATAACCAACCACTTGTAAAATTTATTCGGAGGCCAAGTGCAAAGGACCAAAGGTGGGTCATTCGATGTGAAAAAGAGAGAAAATAACGACGAATCATTCCATTTCTATGATCAATAATTGGTCACGTGTAGTGTAGTTAAAGCTTATGAGTGTAAAATACTAGTTGTTTTCGTGTGCTACACTAAGGAAGACCTGGCCATCCATGCCCTTCACATAACCGTTAATAAATTCTATGTGAACAACGTTGTGTCTCACCCTTTTCCTCTATCCCACATTACCACTTTGCAAAATAGAGTATGTGAAGTAGGGGATTCCATAAAATCATAAAGGTGTATTTTTCTTGTGATTTAAATGTAGGAAGTTCCTCACCCCATCTATGTTGCACAAATGTTATATATCGTATAATTCCCCATAATTAAACACCAAAACTAACATGTTAATCATAAAAATTATATATATTTTTTTGAAAGAATTAATGAGAGCTCATTTTGATAACACGATTTAAAAATTTCTTGCCACGCTACTACAATGCACAACTTGATTTGAAATCTTGCAAGTCTATCATGCTTTATGGTAAGGTAAAGTAGGTGAAAGTTAAATTGGATTCACCAATATCCCTAGTTGTAAATTAGTTTTAAATATGCAATTTGGTTCAATATTTATGAGCTCCATGATACATAATCATTTCCTAATCTCAATACACCATTAAAATGCTTATAATCAATTCCCATCAAGTGGTTTAAGTAAGTTGGGTCTAATTTCAAATTAGAGGAAAGTCAAGTTGTATGACAACTAAAAATAAGTTCTCACATATAGAGATCCAATCGAATTTCGGACACATATTGTAGATGCAAAGGTGTTCATGGAGTTATAGTGTCATAAGCATATAGGATAATAAACCTAATCTTATGACAGCTATAGGTTTGAACAAATCCTATAACTAAGATTAATATAGGTATCCTACTAGGATTTAGAAATAAGAGTAACCAAGGGGTGGATGAAATAAGAGGTGTAATATAATAACAAAATACAATAGATAAAAGAAAACATACATCTAATCTAGTCTATAGTAATGAATGATCAACATACAACATACATGTGCAAGATAAAATACTAAAGAGGGTTATAAATACTTACTTATAGCATGTGTGTGACTATTGATGCATAATCCTCCCTAGAGACAACACCATCGAGAGAGAATTGTTATGGGTAGAGAAGGGGAAAGATCAACAAGAAGATCTTCCAGTCCTAACTCGCTATGGTAACCCAAAATGCATAAAGGTAAGCTCCAAGAATTTATGTCAAAAAAGTAAGTGCAAGCAATAAGTGCTTGTCATATATGATAAATTAAGTGCTTGGTGGTGTAAGTGATGACAATAAGAAGAAGGAAATGGGGTATATATACTGATGCCATCACCCATGGGCGATGACATCGGCTATGGGAAAGCTAAAACAAACACCATTTTCCATGGGAAATGGTGTTAGTCTTGCGGTAAACCCTAAGGTCAAAATGGGGAAAATATGTGAGATGGAGGCAAAAAGTTAAATGGAGGTGAATGATGAAGGTCAAGAGTGATCAAAATCAAGGACAATAGTGTGTAATAAGCATGACAAATAGATATTATGGGATAAGTGGGCATAATGGGTGTAATGTGTGAACAAAGGAAGAAACAAAGAAAATATAGGGTAATTATGGCGTAATAACAACATCTCTCAAATGTTGTTGTTCAACCCACATTACCATTTTCGATCAAAAATCAAGAACCGGTAGGCTCCTAAAGGAAATTGATTAAGAAGAGAATGCATCCAAATCATACACAAAATAAATGGTTAGTAAGTTTTAAAAATATGGTGTATAAATATAACCAATCGAATATCATCGCGTGTGACAATAGTGAAACATGATATGGTATTCAGAAAAAGATCTATGCAACATGTAAAATTGAAAGGAAATGTTGAAAGTAAAGCTAAAATGAAAGTGATGTAAAGAAATAATGAACTCCACAAAATGAAATATACTTACCTCATACTTACATGTCTATGTCATTTGGCTTGCTTGTGGTGGATGCAATAACTTCTCGTAACCCTAAACAAAAAGATTGAGAAGTAACATTAGCAGATAATTAGTAAAATAAGACATAAATCACTTAGCTAGGAGGGCACACGAATGATGATTGTCAAGAGGTAAAAACTCGAAGAGAATAAAACATCGGTGGGTAGATGTTATATGGTTTATAGTGTGTAATAATAAGAACTAACTAGGATGTAATGTCAGTTAACATGCCTAAAGAAATGAATAGATAAATTACCAAGTATCTAAGGATTTCACAGAGTCAACAGACTTTAAGAAATAGATGGATAAATTACCAAAGTATCCAAGATAGGAAGTAATGACCATATAAACCCAAGTGAGAAGGATAAAAACAAGTGGGACAGATGAACCCAAATGAGATGAAAATATACTAAAATAGTAATTTGATTCAAAGTAGTTAATTTGAAGGTGTTATTATTTGATGATTTGTTAGTGTTAAATGTATGATTTAAAGGAAGGGTGGGAATTTTGAGGTGCTTGAAAATATGGTGTGATGAAATAAGTGGCATCATGATATTCCTCGTAATAAGTATTGACCATGTTGGTAGTGTGGTTAAAGGAATACATTCTAATCATGTTATTTTGATAATGAGTTACATTAAGGTGTCTATATGGTGCTTGTGACATGATGTAATCTTCATCATACGAGGAAATAATTGTGCATGTAGGCATGTTAGTATCATTGGGGTAATAGTGTCAAAAGAATACTCTTTGGTCCAAGACATTCCACACCGTTGAAAGAGTGAGGAGAAAGAGGTGGAAAATCATGAAATAGTTTGGAAATTATAATTTCACTACATTCAAAGAGATCCTCCTTGAGGTTGTAGGAGATTTTAGCTGCAAAGAAAAGGAGGCTCCTCGCATTATAATATGAGAGCAAACTGGTCCTAGGGTAAGACAATTTGAGGAAGCAAATTGGTATTTCATTAGGCTCATCATCATACGAGTCAACAAGATTAACATTTATATGAGGACTATAGTCGAGAAATCGGGATATTGAACATTATACAATATAGGAGTAGTGGGAATGTGGAAGGGTACAAGAATTTACCATGCATTAGGATCAACATCATGCCTATATTTTTGGTTTTTGTGGATGAATTTAAGACATTAGTACATGAATGATGCAACTATGTTCATGTTGTGTGTACAAGGTATTCCTAACAAAATATTTTCATAAACGAGTTAGTCAAGAATTATAAGCTTGATGTGGATGGTCTTGGGTCCCATCGTAATAGGGATCCAAATACAACTAAGTGCTTTCTAGTTTGTTTTGTCAAATCTAAAAAAATTAGTTAGGTATGTTTGAGGTCATCATTGGAGAATATGAGGTTTTGAATGGGAGATAAAGAAGTGAGATTAATTCCCGAGCCTCCATCCACCAATACTCTTCTTCATTTAGAATCATGAATGGTAACACTAATAATAAGGGGAGGATCGTAAGCACATAACAAGATTTTATTCCTATGATGTAAGCTGAAGCCCAAACTTTGAAAAGTGAGAAATTCCTCCAACTTTTTCTCTTACTCGGTGTCGAAGGGGAATCTAGATAAAATAACCTTTGGTTAGTATCTAGATATGGGTCCCTAGGATCCCAACCAAACTTTCCTTCTTATTTCTCTAGTGCCATTTAAATAGAGAGGGTAGAGGGAGAATTATTCATATCATCTTTAGGAAATTCTATGGCTATTTTATTATAATCTTGTGTAGTTTAGGAAAAGTTCTTTTGGAATGAGGCTAAACCGAGGGATCGGGCTAATCCTTGGATTATGCATGAGATGTATCAATAAGATTTTGGCTACTAGGTGCAATAATTTTTGGGTTTTTAGATGAGGTCCTTATGTGTGGGATTATTATGGTAATTAACTTTAGCTGCATTAACATATTGTGAATTAAGGTAGTTATGATCATAGGACCCTTAAATAGTACCTACAAATTTGTTCATAGGTTCTTTGTTATGGTTGGTCCTAGATTGGGTTTATATGGGATTACATGAGGGATTGATATTTCTCATAACATTTTTGGATAATAATATCAACGGAAAATTGAGTTCGAGTAAATAAATCAAGGACAACCTTTTTAAGATCCCTACAATCCTTGTGGGAATGGTTGATAGTGGCGTGTCACCAAAAAACAGTCGGGATTGAAGGAATTTAATTATTTGGTAGGAGGAAAAATGTGAGGCATGGGAAGAACTTGTAATAGTTCACCATGTGATAAAGGTGGGTGGTGTGGGTTGATGGCATTTTGAGTACCATTATTCAAATGTGTACTAAATTTTTGTTTAGAAAGAGGTTGAGGGTTGATAAAAATTAGACATTGATTTGAGGGTGTTAGAGGGATTACATGGATGTATGAATTCTTGCATAAGGTAACCGTACCTCTTATCTTGTTCAAGATCCTTTTCCAACATGGTGGGAGAGAATGATCAAACCATAAATTGGAGATTAGGAACAAGGGACTTAAGGAAGAGTTGGAAAATATTTTTACTATCAAGATAATGGTTATGCTTGATAAGATAAAATATTCCATTGCTTGATGAAATCATGAGCTTATTATTTAGAATATTGTTTCAATTTAATGAAGTTTTGAAATGTGTTTTTAGGAAGGTCATTCTATTAGATCTCCTTCATGAAGCTTGGAATAAAGTTTATAAATTGATAATAGAGTATGAACGAAGTTGGTTATACCATTCTAGAAAATCTCCTATGAATGTATTTGTAAAGGGATTGGTTGTAACATAGGTATTGGTTTGAATCCAATCCTCATAAATAATCCCAAAGTTCTAAAGATAAATGGTTGGATTCATTGACCAATACTAAAAAAATGGTAGGAGATATCCCGTTTTATCCATATAAGATATGTAAGGAGCCAAGGACTAATTTTTTAATGTTTTAAGAACCTTATTGTGGATTGGAGGAGGAGGGATGTGTTTATCATTAACATCCAAAAGCAAAAGGAGAAATTTAAGGCTTATTAAAACCTATAAGGACTTGTGATGATTGAGAATCCATTTTTAAAATATGATTTTACATTTGAAACATGTTAAAAGTAGTGGAAGATTACATGATGGCCATTTGATCTAACAACTTGATAATCATGAGATTAGGATCAAGTGGTGGATTTGGGCCACTAGAGGAAGAAGCCTTGGTATTGTTATTTTGTAAAGGAGTTTTTGGGGATTGATTGGGGGTTTCTCCATTTATATGATGATTTTCATAAATAATAGGTTTATTCATGAAAATAATTTATAGGGCTATCTCTTCCATAGGACCTATGCCTTGAGAAACATTAATTAATTTCCCTCCTTGTTGGGTGTGTAATATTCATTATTGTTGAGGGTTTTATATTTTTGGGGATAAACTATTTAGTTTATAACATATTACAATATTTTTGATTGTTTATATGTGTGTGTGTGTGTTTTTTGTGTGTGTGTGTGTGTGTGTGTGTGTGTGTGTGTGTGGGATCATATGTGTTAGAGTACGAGGCCGATGACATTGGAAGATAAAAGTGGAATTGTCTATGCAGAGGAAGATGTAAATTGATGAGAAATGGGAATATTATTTTTGGGTTCTTCTTGTGATTAACAACATTTTTATAGGTCTCTAATTATAGAAATGATGTAATTCATATTATGATCTAGCTCTTAGATGATTCCGAAACATAATTGAGGCCATCGAATATGTTTAATGGTATTTATCCCCAAAGGATAATAAGATTGACAACATAGAGACACATGTAAGCCAATGGAATCGAAACTAGTAGGTAAGACAAATTTCCAAAAAGATGTCGACGATGCTAGAGGATAAGGACAATAACGTAAGATCAAAAAAAGACTTAGTGGGATCAGCCGCGTAAGGGGATTTACACAATCAACGATGAAGACAAAAATAAGATAATTGATGTAAAATATAAATAAGAAAATACCGACATAAAATTGTTAGTGTAGGATTTATTTTTCTCACTTTATTTGTATTATCTTAATTTGGATGTTCCTCCTCACTTTTAGTTTCCCTACACTTATGGGATATGATTTCTTAGGTGTAAACTTGATTAAACTATTCTAGGTGTTAGTTACCACAAGTGACTTACTATTCTATGTGTTGGTTACTACTTGACTACACTATTCTAGGTGTTGGTTACCACTATTCTAGGTGGAGATTGTCATGATTCTAGGAGGAGGTTACACATTCACCTCCTATATGTACATCTCTTGCATTATTCTATTTTATTGTATTGAGTTGGAGATATTTATGTGTTATTGCAATTATCTCTCTTGTATTTTCGTAATTTGTAGTCTTGTATGCTTGCTTTGTTTTATCTTGGAACAATTCATGTCTTGCATCATTCACCTATGCATTCTTCGAACCAACAGATCCGTGACACTTCTCAATAAAAATAAATCATACATTCATAGAATAGAGTACCAAAATTTGATTATTGGAGATGAATAAGAGTGATCACAAAATTAGTAATGAAGGTAGGCCCAAAAAGTGATGTTTGAATAAAAGACAATTGTCATGAAATTACTAAAATGACCATTTATAGAGATAGAAAGTGAATTATGGAAAAATAGGTATTTTATCAAATTAAAGCGTGGAAGAATAAACTCCAAGGAATTTTCCAAAAGTATATATATATATATATATATTTTATTATGCCCTTCTTACTAAAAATAGAAATTTAGAATTTACGAAAAGTGTGCTAAACATAATGCCAAATAAAAGAGGTTTTCGTTTATTTTATAAAAATAAAAAAGCCACAAAATATTTTAAAATATATTAATTAGTTTTTAGATATGGAATAAAAGGTGTGTTTTCCAACAAGAATCCCTAGAAAGAGACCCAAAGAGGAGGACCAACCTTGAGACCCTAGGGGAAATTGTGAAAATCAAGTTAAGGGCATACAATAGATGGAAATATAAATATACACATGGAATATAGAGAAAGATTAAACTATAGAGTAATTATGGCTTGAGAAAAGTGATGAATTCGATTCAAGAGTGTCTAAAGTGAATATAATAGATAAAATGTGAAGATGATTCAATCGAGAGATGAAGAAAGATTCATGTAAGGTTCACCGTAGAGTATATAATTGAAAAAAATAGGCTTACATCCAGTTATCAATATAGGGATCCAATCTAAGTCCAAAAACACATCAGATATAAAGGTGCTTAGGAGCACTAGTGTCATAATTCTAGAGGATTCGCAACCCTAGCCCTTATATAGCTATATGTTTCTAAGGCCTACAATCAAGACACAAATATGTATTCTACTAAGATTTATAAATAAGAATAACCAAGGTGTGAATAATCAAAAGGGCATAATATCATAATACAATTCAATAGATCAAATATAATAGACATCTACTCTAGTCTATAACAATGAATGACTAACATACAATATACATGTGCAAGATAAAAGACTAAAGAGGGTTATAAATAATTACATGTAGCATGTGTGTGCCCACTAATATATTATGCTCCCTAGAGAAAACAACACCGAGATATAATTTCTATGGGTGGAGAAGTGGAATATCAAAAGAAGATCCCTAGTCCTAACTTACAATGATGACTCAAAATCTACAAACGTAAGCTCTAAGACTCTAAGTAAACAAATAAATGTAAAAATATGTGAGCAAGAAGTGCCTTCACGTATGATAAATCAAGTGTTTAATGGTGTAAGTGGTGAAAATAATAATAAGGTAGTGGGGTATATGTAATCGATACTATCACCTGGTGGGAAATGACGTCGACTATGTGAAAGATAAAGCCAACACCATCGCCCACATGGCGGATGGCATCATCCTTAGGGGTAAGGGGAAAATATGTGAGATGGAGGTTAGAAGGTAAATGGAGGTGTTTGATGAAGGTACAAATTGACCGAAAGAAATGGTAATAACATGCAACATACATGAATAAGTAGAAATTATGGGATAATTGGACATAATGGGTGTATTATGTGGACAAAGGAAGAAACAAAGCAAAGGTAGGGTAAATATGGCGTAATTGTGACATATGTCAAATTCTATGGTCTATGCCACATGACTAGGTATGATCACACTCCTATCATTATAGGCCCCTTAAGCACCCACTTAGGAGGAGAATGCATTAATAAGATTTGCATAAAATAAATGGTTAGTATGCGTAAAAAATATGGTATACACAAAACCTATCAAGTAAAAGATAGGGTTTAATGTAGGGCTTTGGATCAAATGATCCTACACCTTTAAAATGATATGTTTTGTATATACCATTATGTTGTGTACCCTATCCATACAAATATATATTACCGTATATTTTATAATAATCAAATATGTCCATTTAAATTTATACAATTACACATACATGTATTTACATGATATAAAGTTTGAACACTAAAACTATTTGATTTATAATTATAACCAAAACCACTATTTCATTTTAAGTATAACTATCCCCATTTTCAAGAATGTATATACATAAGAGAGTGATTTTGCAAGAATATGTAAAGAAATACATTTGATCTACATATTAATTGATTCTAAAATGTACCAATTGTTTTCTTTTAAAAAAACATAATTTATGTATACACAAAATCATGCACTTTAGACACTATTTAGTCCCGGTCTCATACTACTATTTAGAAGGTTTTTGAGTGAAGAAAGTACTAATTAACCCCGTCTTTTGGCCATCTTACTTTATTTATTTTTTCATTCCCGACCTCTTGCACCTGCATGCCTAGTTAGATTTTGTCATTTCACATTATTTTAGCTTTGATTGGGGCGCCCAGGTCCCATCAAGGATGCCCCGATCCTTTTGAACTTTCCCGCCACTTTTTAGGCACTTTCTATCCATTTTAGCTTCTTATCTTTTTGGTGGTCGGCCATTTCGGGGTTAATTACAAAATTATATAAAGAGAAACCTATAAATATAAATTTATGAGACCATAAGGAGGGACCAAGCACTAGTCACTACTATCATCCACCTAACGTTACATGCATCTAAGTCATTTAGAGATCATTTGCATTCACTTAGCTTCATCACAAGGGACAAGGCTAGTTCATTTGCATCACATAAGCATAAAATGAGATTTTATTCTATTCCATCCACCATTCTACTACATTTTTACATCTAGTTATTGTTCGCTACTTCACAAAGTGTGACTGACATAAGAGCACATAGGGCACATGATTCACACACACACACACTAGAACTACATTGGGTCTGGAATATAGTGCGGCGCTCAGTTGATAAGTCCATTATTGTGGTAGTTGAGGTCGGCCTCGACCTATTCATTTGCATTTTCTTAGGTTTTGATACTTCTTATGCTCACTTGAGGTCTTTCTTTCATCTTGGGTTATTAGTGACACTGACGTAGTTCAATGAATACGATGATGCAACACACATCGAGGTTTAGACCACTTATCTAACATGTAAAACTCAATTTCGGATCTCCCTGCACTGAGACCAAAGTGCCCATATCATCGCAAACTAAGGTACCCACAGCACCCAAGTCCTTCTTTAGGTGCTTGAGTTTAGAGAATTGGTCCAGATCTCGTCCTTATTAGGACCAATCATTCATGCTTCGTGTTTTTGGTCGCCTCTCGACATAGTCCATTGATCTCCTCTAATTAGTTGAGTCACTTCCTCACTCTTCTTGCATATTAGGGTTTCTATTTACATTAGCTTAGTTGCTTGGGTCATTTTCCATAGTCATTTACTACATTTATTTCTTTGTATTTACATGTTGTTCTAGATTAGATTAACTATTATTATTCCACATTTTAGTTAATTTTAGTTAATCATTTTGGTGAACCCGACTCGATCAGTCACACTTCTAGGTTCTTTATTCATACCTTATCATTATAGGGTTTATTCTCCTTTTGCCATGGCTCACTCTCATATTGACTTTATTGAAGAACATTTTAAGGCCATTATCGATCATATTCTTTGAGCACCCTTAAATTCTAGACTTAGTTTTACATGTGGCTCGTGAGGAAGCTACTAGTTTTGTGGAACTCAATGCTTCCACAACTATACCAACCTTTGTTACCACTTAACTCCGCTTTCTTCTACTTTTCGACCTATCTCTACTATTCTTGTTTTTGTAAATAATCCTACGAATCATTTTACGTCACTCTTTTTTTTCTCATATACAATAGGTTTCATATGTTGGCAATCAAGACTTAACTTCTCTTTATCATGATCTTTAAGCTCAAATCTGTAAGTACTGACATGCCACTTTTCATTCATCACCGTATTTAGATTCTACCTTATTGTTGCATAATCCATTTACACCGCCATCTCTACTTATTTGCTTCCTCCTAAATTTTTCACCCCTAAGATTCCCATTTTCAATAGGCATGGTGACCCACAAGAGCATCTTAAAGCGTTTCATGTAGCTTTCCTATATTTTTCCAACAATCATATTCTCTTAGGGGTAAGTGCACCAAGTTGGGGGCCAAAAGGGGGTCTTAATTGGACGCATTTTACGAAAAATAAAAACTTTAACTTGTATGAGTTTTTGAAATAGTTACACTTAAAATTGGAAGATGTTGTATAAATATTAATCGTATCATTTTGAGTCTAGTTTCTAAGCTAGTAAATTTTATTGAAAATGGATAAGTTTAAGTGGGTCAAATAACTAAAATACCAACAGGTGCTCCTATTTTTGTTAAAAAACATAATAGAGTGACTTTTGTGCCCCCACCATTTTTTTGCACCATTTATTATTTTTGAAAACCCTTTGGTAGAAAGATAAATAGGAGCATCTAGTTTGTGTTAGAATTTTTTAAAGATTTTTTTAGCGAGTATTTTTTTAATGATTTTTCTAGTACAAAAATTTTATGTTTTGAAAAATAATGGAGCTCAACCATGCCCCCTAACTACCTCAAAAAATATCAAAAATTAGTTTTTTTAATATGTATAGAATCACACCTAGTTTGTGCCTAAAAACTTGTATTCAATTTGACGAGTCAAAAAAAGATACACGAAAAATATAGACATGTTTAAACTTCAAAAAATAGCTATAAAAAGGCATAGTTAGGAAAATAAATAATATGGAAACCTTGTATTTGTTAGAAAAATTGAAAAATAATATTTATACAAAGAAGAAACTTTGCTTTACATCGTGGTATAATTTTTTAAAACAAATCGATCGTTTGATGTTGATTTATTATGGAGGAAGTTGGATTTTGCCTTTTTTTTGCAAAAATACGCGGTTTGTTGTGTTTGTGCAAGTCCATGCCTTAGGCTTGGGGATCCAAACCGGATCCCAAGCCTTGAGGCATGTGTTGGAAAAGGTAAAAATCATAACACATACGCGTTATGCTTTGTTTATATATTGTGGTCCCCCAACGTCCCTTTCATCTCTTTCATGAGAATTCTGCATACATTCTGTTTGGTCTGCAATTTTTGTACATTCTTGCACAATTTTTAGTAGTTCATTTTGTCCCCTACCCCACTAGTTGATTTTTTCTAATCATGGGTGATAAAAGTTGAGCTAAGGACAAGAGGAAAGTCAAGAACAAGACACCAAAGCAATTGGAAGAGATGAGAATAAAGAAATTGAAGAGAATGCAAAAACTTCATGCAGGGCAAGGTACATCTGCTATATCAAATGTAGCTAATGTATTAGAAAATGGGGATGAAATAAATAATGAAAATGTAGAGAATAATGATTTTGCAATGAATAATGATATTTAATTGAATGATAATGTTGGTATGGATAAAGAAATTGATCGAATCCAATTGTTGAACCCTTACCTAAGAATCCAAATGTTAACCCCAAAATTGTATGAAAACTTGAATGAAGAAAGTAACCTTGTAAATGGATCTTCACCTCTAAGAACACATCCTTCCATTTTGTGAAGAAAACCAATTCACTTAATTGAAATTGATGAAAACATTATAAAATCAATGCCTAAAAAAATGTCAAGAAAGAAATGCGAGAAGAAAAGCTAGTGAAATTTGGGATAATTACTTTGAGAATTTAAATGACACACAAAGATGTTAATTATTTGTTACTTTGATGAAATTAATTAAGATGAGACCTATAATGAAGACCACGGGGTTAAGAGTATCTAATGTTGTTGATCAAAATGCGTAAATTGTTGAAAACATACATAAAGCATACCAAAGCGTAGGTGGAAAAAGACGCACCAATGATACTAATGTTACATAGCGTGTACTTACTAATTGTATAGTAAGTGATAAAACAGTTAATAAAAACTTGATTAGAAAAACAAGCAAAGTGCTTTAAAGCTAAATAGAAAAATGATAATGAAAGCAATAGAGAGACGTAAACGTCTTGAGTCGATCAATAACACTAACTATTGAGATTTCTCTAGTAGACTTCCACGAAAAGAAAAATACATCTGATATTATAAAAGAATTAATTGTAAAATTTTGGAATGAGAACACAAGGGTGTCACGTTTTGAATAGAAGAGATACAAGTAAAAAGAATAATATGTTCTCATAATCGTGAATCATGTGCAAAACATTTCTTAGATATGACTCAAACACAATTGTTCTCTAATTTTAAGAATGAAAATCCAAAAATTAACATTAGCTAAAGATTCTTTGAAATGAGAAAACCCTTTTATGTGAAAATCAATCACTCACGTACCACTTGTTGTTGCAGGCATCATGTTAAATTTTCAATGCATTATGGTGTTTTTTGTCAAATATGTCGTGTTTTGCATACTGACATCATGTTGTAAGAGTGTGGATTAAATGTACCACCAAAATATTCAAGGGAATTTATTCCAACAATATTTTGTGAAAAATCAACTAGACAATTTTTTTATAACAAAGCATGTTTGGATGGAACGTGCAATGCATGTGGTGGCTTGCCAAATCTGAAAATTTCTATCCATGAGGAGAGTACAGATTCAATAGGAAAAGAATCATTTGGTTTCATCAAATATAAATCGGTGACATATCAATTAAAAGATGGAAAATAATCGAAGAGGTGTGAGTTTGTTACAAAACAATTACCTATTAGAATATATGGTCAAATTCAGGAGAAATGTTTTTATGAATATGCAAGGCACACACAAGAGCTCAATGGTTGGATGGACAATTCAAGTTAAGCAAGGACACATTCCCACTTAGTACTATTGTTTCAGTAGTTGAATTCGTAGAGAATTACACATTGCAGCCACAAATGGAGGTTCAGTCTCAATATTATAACTCAGTGCAAGTTGTTATTTTTGTGCATATAACATTCATGCACTCTCCAGAAAGCATTGAGCAAGATCAAAAAATATTAAGAGAGTATCATTTCTACATCAGTGATGATTAGAAACATTCTACAAAATATGTACAAGGGTGTTTCCAGGTGTTTTATGCAAAACTTGAATGAGAGGAACATTAGTTTCAATCAACATTACATTTTGTCAGACAAGCTTTGCACATCACAATTCAAGAATGCCCAAGTTGTTTTATTGGCTAAGTAGGATGCACAAAGAAACAAATGTACAAACATATCTAGAGTTTTATTGAGGCAGGCATGGAAAAGGAGAGCATGATGGTGCAAGATCATGTGTGAAAATAGTACTTGCGAGAGAAGAGTTAAAGCTCAAGGATGATACTAAATTTACAGATGAAAAAAATATTGTTGATTGGTGTGTCAAGAATATGGGCCATGAATCTCAAGAGAGATCAATGGTTCGTAGATATTTTTGGTTGATAGAGGAACAACATATGGAAAACTTTGAAAATTGTATGATAGTTGTAGGATCAAGTGATATGCACTCATTCCGTAGTTGGATGAAAATGCTTGGACTATTTATACTAGGTACATGGCATGTTTTTGTATATCATGCATTGATTTTGCATGAAATGAATGAGTCACAACACTTTGGGTGGATGATTGGACTTGTAGACCTATAATTCCACTCAACACACATCAAGTTCCACGAGCATTACAACTTGCAAGGTCTTGAGATCAAATGACCACATCACCTGCGCTTTGACCAAGTTTCTTTATCTAGTGCAACAAGGTACATACATATATGTACATGCCATGTTTTAGATTTATAAATTATTAAATGGTCAACTCTTAATGTATTTTAAATTTGACTTCAGTTTTACTTTGTGATGTAGGGCACATTTTTGCAGTTATTATGACGGAATTTAATGAAGAGGGAACAAACTACTTCTTGTCTTGTTGTGTAGAGGGAAAAAATTGACTTCCACATCGATTGATGGTGAAGACCTTGAGTATCCCACTAGGTCAGTGGTAGTCACTGGAACTTGGCTTCGATGATATCCTATAAAAAAATCAAACATTTGGTTGTTTGAAGACTATGAAGTACATCGAAATATACTTCACTATTCACATTTGGTTCTTGCAACAAATATTAAATTGATCAAATATTGAGGTCGACCATTAAACAAGAATCATGTGGAAGGTTTTGAATCGAGATCATGAAACAATTCTTCTCTTTTGTCAAGAGTAGAGTTGATCCTTGCGGTTCATTGGATTAAATTTACAAATGTATGTTATTCATGAATTTAATTTTAATATTTACTTAAATGATTTTGTTTGAATTATGTATGATTTAAAATTCTATTTAATTACTTACTAACATGTTTATATAGGTTAGTGGTGCCAAAAAAGCTTCCACCTTCACATGGTTGGCAATTGTCAGTAGAGAATTTATTATTCTCGAAGCCAAGTGAAGCTAAGATAAATTGAATATTAGAAAGGAACAACAAACAAAAATTCTCATTTCACCACCTATATTGTAAAAATATCTTATTAAAATTCTCATTTTACACCTATATTGTATGAACCACCTATATTATTCAAGTGATTAACAATGGAAAACCTTACACTTTGACTTAGACTACACTATTTTATGCATTTACAAGCAATAAGAAAGTAAGAGAAAGAATGTAGATGGATAAAAATGTGAGAATAATTTGTCTCGGGGCTCTTAAGGGACTACGCCTAGATGAGGTAGCTCGAAAAGTAAGCTTGGGAGTGTAGGGAACCAAAACAAAGCCTCCACTAGAGTTCACCAGCCATCGAACGTGTTGGAATAGACAGTTTGGTCCCACGAGCACCGTTTGCAAAATATGGCGTCTACTAACCTTACACTAACTCAGAGACTACATTATTTCGTATGCTTACAAACAATAGGACAGAAAGATCACCGAAAGGATATGGAAAAAAATTTGCGAGAGGATTTTGTATAGGGCCTCAACATGGAGGTTTTGGATCTAATGAGACATCTCTAGGTTCCATGAGTCAGAAATCACCTATCGAAGATATAGCTTGTTTTGGTCTCAGGGCTCTTAAGGGACTATGCACGGATGAGGTAGAAAGCACGAGGTGCATAGGGAACCAAAAAAATCTTCCACTAGTGCTCACCAAGCCATCTAGACGTGTTGGTTGTGCAGACAGTTTGGTCCCACTAGCTACCATTTACAAAATATAGTGTTTTGACCTTACTTTTCTGACTGGACTACACTATTTCACGTGTTTAAAAACATTAGGAGAACGAGATCAACGAAAGGATATGGATAAAACCATGAGATTATTACATAAAGGGCCCCAACATGGAGGTTTTGGATATGATGAGATGTCTCTAGGTGTCATAGAGTCTGAGAAATCACCTGTCGAAGATATAACGTGTTTTGGTCTCAGGGCTCTTAAGGGACTACGCCTGGATGCCCAAAAGCACGGGGAGTGTAGGGAACCAAAAATAAATCCTCTAATATATTTGACCATTCCATCCAGACGTTTTAGCGCAGATGGTTTGGTCCCATAAGCTATCGCTTGCAAAATATAGCGTCTAACAACCTTACACTAACTAATACTACACTATTTTATGTGTTTGTAAACAATAGGACATCGAGATAACTAAAAGGATATGGAAAAAATGTAAGATCATTTTGTAGAGGGCCCCAACATGGAGGTTTTGGATCTGACGAGATGTCTCTAGGTGCCATTTGAGTCAAGAAATCACCGACAAAGATATAACGTTTTTAGGTGGACAACCTTGAACAAAAGTCTATTTTACAAAAACTCATATAACTTGAACAAATGACCTAAATTTGACCTAAAATTTTGTAGGAAGCATCATGACACCTTCCTCTATCATCTCCCATAATTTCTAGAAAAATAATAGTTCTACATTTTTCTATCCCATCTCATTGCATCTTTACTTTAGTGCATACTAGAATAGTGTAAGGTTGTTCGATGCAATATTTTGCAAACGGAAGCTCTTGGCCTTTGACACATTGCGCAAAAACATTAGGGTGGCCAGGTAAACACTAGGGGAGGTGAAATTTTGGAGGCCAAATCTCTAGGTGCTTCTGGACTACCTCGTCTGGGCATAGTCCCTTAAGAGCCATGAGACCAAAATATGTTATATCTTTGACGGGTGATTTATCAGACTCCGTGTCACCTAGAGATGTCTCGTCGGATAAAAAAACTCCACGTTGGAACCTTCTATGAAATCCTCTTATGGTTTTATCCATCTCCATTATGTTCTCTCGTTGTCCTATTGTTTTGAACTCATGAAAGACTGCGATGCTGAGTCGGTGTAAGGCCGCAGAATGCTATATTTGCAAACAATAGCTCGTGGAACTGAACTGTTTGTACCAACACAAATGGATTGCCTAGTGAACGCTAGTAGAGGATATTTTGGTTCTCTATGCTCCCGTACTTTAGAGCTACCTCGCGGCGTAGTCTTTAAGAGCCACGAGACTAAAACACGTTTTATCTTCGACAGGTTATTTCTTAGACTTCGTGGCACCTAGAGACATCTCATTAGATCCGAAACCTCTGTCGGAGGCCTCTACGAAATAATCTCATGGTTTTATCCATATCCATTCGGTTCTCTCTTTGTCTATTGTTTACAAACACGTGAAATAATGTAGTCCGAGTCGACCAAGGTGTTAGATTCTATATATTGCAAACAATAGCTCGTGGGAGCAAACCATCTTGGCCAACATGTTCGGATGGCACTGGTGAACGCTAGTGGAGGCTTTGTTTTAGTTCCTACACTTCTGTGCTTTGGGCTACCTTGTCATGGGCATAGTCCCTTAAGAGCCCGAGACCAAAACACGTTATATCTTTGACGGGTGATTTCTCGAGGGCTTTGTGGCACCTAGAGACATCTCGTTAGATCCGAAACCTCCACATGTGGGCCCTCTATGAAATCCTGTCACGGTTTTATCCATCTCCATTTGGTTCTCTTACTATCCTATTGTTTACAAATACATGAAATCTATCGAGTTTGAGCCAATGTAAGAAATTTGCCAGACGTAATACTTTGTAAATGGAAGCTCTTCACGCCAACTGACTATGCAAACATGTCGGGGTGGCAGGGTAAATGGTAGGGGAGGATTTGATTTGGTTCCCTACACTCCCCATGCTTTTAGGATACCTCATGCAGAAGGCGTAGTCACTTAAGAGCCACGAGACCAAAACATGTTATATCTTTAAAAGGTGATTTCTCGAACTTCGTGGGACATAGAATCATCTCGTCGGATCAGACACCTCATCCGGGAGTTTTGTTTAATGACTAGATTGACTTAAGAATGAATTTGATAGGGAATGTATAAAACACAGAGAGTTATCAATCGCCTAGTAAATCTTTCTTGTTTACTTTTGAATGAGAGTCGGTGGCCTATGACTTAATGACCTTCCATTCATTGATAATTTATGCTTTATGATAAATCCGTGGATGCTTTCAAAAGTGCCTTGAAAAGGATAGGGGTAGTCATCAAGCCTAGTGAAGGGTGTGATGTGATTTCCAAATAACTTGAAATGCCTACAAATTTAAATGTAATAACATGAATGGGACATGATTAAACAATCAAGAATCATTGAGTGTACGAATCGAATGTGGTTGCATCTGGAGACATTCTCGAAGCATTGGAGTAATGTATATGGAGATACATTCTTAAAATATCAATAGATGAAAGGCATCAAATTGTGATGACTCTTAGGTGTTTTAACAAGGTAGAAGACTAAGAAACATAGAAGAATGTAGTAAGTGCATGATAATATAGGAACCAATACAAAGAGACCATGAGCAAGAAGAAGTGCAAGTAAGGTAAATACACATATACACATTGATAAATTGAATGAATAATTACTCAAATCAGGTAACTCTTTATATACATACATTATATAAATATTGATTTCCAAAGTTTGATGCATATTATACATTGAAAATGCTAGTACATGTACATCACCAATAAATGAAAAAATAATCCATAATGTCTTAAATATTGTCAAGTGCACATCATATTAGTTTCATGCAAAAATAATCTCATAAATGTAAGGTATCATACAAAAATATCAAGTTCCAAATAGTATTTTAATGTGCATAATAAATATAAAAATTCCCAAATAGGTCATATACCATCAAGTTCAAATGCCATATAGGCGTACATATAATGCCATGCACATAGGCATACAAAAAAATGTCATGTAAGACATATATATTTCCTAATCATCAAAATCTATCCCTCTCTTGGCCTTGCTCGAAGAAGGCCCTCCCTTAGACGAAGATGGAGATCTATGAGATGACTTTGGATCATCTAAGCCCATGCTACGAGTCCTCTTCCGCTAAATACTCGCCTGTAGATGAACCTGTAAATGCAAACAATGTTTTTTTCAAAACTTAATTTATATATGTTTTCAACATGTATTTAAGACCATGCTAGAATGAAAGTATTTACATAAATACACAAACTTACCATGCAAGTTTTGATCATGCTGAATTTGCATCTCACGCTCGAGATGAGTCATCGGGAGCTCTCTGGAGTACAAACGAGGGTGCGAAGATGATGAGATGGAGGAGTTTGTGCCCTCGAAGTCAAAATGGAGGGTTGAAGTTCCCTACATACACATAAGATCACAAAATATAACATCAGAATTAGTGAAAATAGAACTAAGTACATGTATGTGTAATGACAATATTTTAACTAATTTTACCAATATAGAACTATTGTTTTTACCTCACCATACCTCGTGAATCAAATGAATAAGGTCTTCTACTTGTCACAAGTAACTCCTGCATATACACAATGAAGGACATTATTAACATAATTTAATAATTCTACAATGAAATACATTACTAACATGTAATTTAACATAATGTGAATTACACGATAAATTTTAAAAAATTACATGTGATTTGAATACCTCGGTGAGTTGCTATATTGCATGAAATTACGTAATGGCAACACCTTTCTCTACTTGTCGCGAGAGATGGTGGGGTGTCTAGTGAAGTCAACATCTTTATCAAACATGTATCACGTGAATTAGATGGACATACTGAGAACATACATATATTTGACTTCAAAATTATATATATATATATATATATATATATATATATATATATATATATATATATATATATATTTGCATGTATGTGAAAATTTTACACAATTAACATTCTAAATTACCTCTGTGAATGTATGTGTATGCATGGTGCTCGCCACCTATGGTTGGGATGAAGATGCACCTCCACGTGTTGTAATATCAATGCATGTACATGTACAAATACAATTATTTCAAAAATTTAACATATATAAGTAAATCAAGTACTCAAACTTTTTGTAACACACATAATAAAACATAACAAATACTGCGAAGGTGACCATTTGATGATTTTAATCCAAATGTCTCACTCAAAAAGGCATTTGACATAGTGAAATTATCATGTGCCCCCTAGCACCAACTCCACCAAAATTAGTATGCATGAAATTATTGTCCTCCTCGGCCCCCCAAACATATGCTACCACATGATGAGAAAACATGTGGCCTCATGCTAGTAATCCGAGGGAATACTTTGTGTACCTTCATGAGCATCCGGCTCTGAAATATCCCTCATATGAAAAACAAGGGTCACAGATATCCCACAGAAGCGCGTGGAGTGTATCAATTTCTATTATCTCCTTCACTACTTGAGGGAAAATCTCGAGTGAGGGGATTACGTGTGTAGGGACTCTACCTCTTTGAATAGGTGCACGTTGTGCACACACGGTCGATCATGTGCGAGATCCTTTTCCTCGGCCTTGAAATCTCGAAAATCAAAATAATTTGGGATCTCGTTGAGGATAAACTCATAATAGAGTTTCCTCGAAACTATAGTGACACCTAGTTGTTATTACAAGGTGGAAAACCAAACACCATCCACTATCAGTCCCAAACATGATTTTTAATCTAATTATTATTGCACCAATGGATGGGAAACCGTTTACATGACAACGAAATAGGAAAATTAGTGCGGGGTCATGTGAATAAGGCGCATTTGAGGTCTTTTGCAATTTCCTTTTTCTTTACATCCACATATGACAATTTGTTAGAATAATAAACCCTACAAACCCTCTCTCGTAAGTTGTCTAACGATCAATTTTCCCATTTTGAGTCAACTTGAGCAAGTAATGCCTCAGCGTGTGTTTGTAAGAGAGGCGCGGTGGGGGTTCATAGATTGTGGATCCCTCATTCTTTTATTAAATCCTCAATTTCAATTTTATTTTCAACTATGAGGGATGTTAAATCTTATTGACTACTTAGGGGATGTTGAGCAATTGTGGGAGGGTTCGGAAGGATGACAGAAATAATAGGGTTTGGTTGTGGTTGGTTCCTCGACCTTGAACCGCAACAATAAAAAAATGTATTCAATTCAAATTCTACTCTATAATTATCATATTTCAATGTAATTTTGAGAAAATAATTGTGCCTACCTCTTCTTTGTGGTGCCATCGTTGATTCAAATCTTCCTAGTGATCCAGAAATGATCCTTTGAGCTTGAGATCCAATTGAAAGAAAATGCAGAGGCACGGTTAAGCTCTGAAACTCATATTTGAGGGAGATAAAATGATAGAGGCTCGGGCCTCTATTTTTTATTTATAGAAGAAATAATGTGTACGCGTTATGCTTTGGTAAATCCTAAACCTAATAATTTAAAACGCGATCATGTTATAATAGTAACATACGTGTTTTTTTTTTTTGGGTTTTTGTTCACTTTTTGGGCCCCTGACTTCGTGCACTTACCCTTAGCTAAAATATTTCCTTGTAGTCTCCATAACTATGTGATGTGTTGATTTTATGACCTACTTATGCACTCGGTAACTTCCTTCACGATTTAGGTGATGCCTTTCTTATGCATTTATCCATCATATATCGAATCTAAGATATCTTACGCCTTCACCAACACAACTTAAATAGGGATCCAATGAACACTTTGCTAACTACATTTTAAGGTATAAGAACAATTTATATAAGATGAAAAATGTGCTTGCGGACTCGAGCTTCTACACAGAATTGTTCATTTAAGAATCTCTTACCACCTCTCTAAGAGAGTGTTTCTATGATACCTCTCCTTTATTCGATCATATTTTCATACTCTTAAGCTTCATTGAGACTAAACTACTATCCATATGCAAGATAAATTATTTGGAATAAGCTTCACCCTCCACTCATTTTCAAAACAAGACGCCATTCAAACCCTTTCTGACTAAACCATTCTCGACCTTTGAAATCACCAAAATCGATAGGATCACTCCTCTTAAGGAGGTTCACTCCTGAACAACCTCGATGCACATTTAACAACTTTCCAATGGCTCCACATCTTATATTGAAGAAACTTCTCGAGAGAAATATTATTACCCTCCCTCCACCACTCAAGTTAGACCCATCACGACCAAAAAGTAGAAACTACAATGAGAACTTCTACTATGATTATCATCAATGTGTGGTAAATTCTATAAATTAATGTTTCAAACTCTGTATAATCATCCAAGATATAATTAATGACAAAAACTTGAGTTTCTAGATTCTACTAACCCTACACCGACTAACGACAAGGGTAAACTCAATATTTTTAAAAATTGATCTCAACAACGTGAAAAAAATACATCCAAATCTTATGCCAATCATACATATCACACAATACCTCCTCTTGGATCAGGAGCTCTTGATTTCTTAGTTGCAAACACTGACGCTTCGCCACCAATCATTTCTTTCTATGACTATATTATCATGTGAATTTCACATCTAATCATTTACATATCAATGCATCTATTGGCTTGACCTCCATTAACAACACTAAGGTTGACCCATCATGGCCCATTAGTGCATGTTCTATTTCACTTCTTAAGGCTATCGGTTATCCTCAATCGCAAATTGAGTATCCTTTCAACAAACCCTTTGGCGTTGTCAAACTACATGTTACGGTTGGTCCTCTTACTTTGCTTGTGCCTTTCCTTGTTGGAAACACAATTTTCAGATGTGACATGCTTCTTGGTCTCAAATTGGATTAAATCGCTATGAATCTATCATTTATATGAATCATTTGCGACTAAAATTTAATTATAATGTAAAAATTCATTTCTATTGATGGTGTCCCTCCATATAAACCATGGTCATCGTCTCCTCATACAGTAGCTAGCACATCATATACTTATTCTAGCACATCCTCCAAATTCTATGTTGTTTAAAGCACTGATCTACTCCTAGCTCACCTACTCGAGCATCGTCTACATGGGATCGAATTACACTAGTCCTACATATAGGTATAGGCCCATTCCTAGGACAATTACTACATCTCTAACACAATTCATCACCTTGATTTATTCCACGTGGGTCTTCATCATCTTCACATTCAACATCATGTAGATATCCATCACCGATGTATTTTTGACACCACAACCTTCATCATACACTCATCCATCATGTGGGCATAGAATTCATTCACCAACACCCCTTTGTTAGATCATAGTCATATGTTTTTACCATCACATGTGTCAGATGGAGGACATTCATCCTTAAAAAAGGCCATTTGCTAGTATACGCATTCATGTACACTTGGAGGAATCACATCTCATACATACCCTCCCCCTACACCCATATTAGCATATATCATATTTTTATTCTCATACATGATCTCCTAACATACACATACTCATTCATACTTTAGCGTCATCATTACCCAATGACACACTCTTGTGCTTAAGTTCACACTTGAATGTTAAGGATTACTACACATTATGACTCTTCATACATCTCGCGTCATATGTCTTACATCTTACATATTACATTCTACATTTAGTATATACCATTCATGACTCAACATTTACATATCTATACATAATATATCATAGTAGTCTTCACATATAGCATCACATACTCCTCATCTTACATACTACATAGCACACACCTTAAATTTTTAGTCTACATACACATCTTGCATTGCATCTTATACATCGTACACTACACATTCTCCACATCAATTATTTATTTTTTGAGTATATCCCATCAAGCAACAAGTCATTTCAATCATATGGTAAGTCTATTATCATCACATATACTACATACTCTACGCATTGCACTCACTACCTTGTGATGCACTTTAGTTTCTCGATCCATACTCATTGCCGAGGGTTTAAAAATAAAATGGACCTTTTCAAACTCACATGTTTATCATTTAACCTTACATCATGCGACATTACTAGGTTAGTTACATACACTATTGGTTAAATGCTCAACTAATATATCATCTTGTAGTGGTATATGCTTTAGGCTACATCACCACTCCCTCTACTCATCTGTAGTGATATATGCTTTAGGCTACATCATCACTCTTTCAATCATCTTGTCATGATATACACTTTGGCTATAGGGTTCACGCATACATCATTTTCTAGGTCACTTGCCATCCGTACATACATACACATTCATCATAGCACATTAGACACAACACACACTTTGGCCATTTCTGATGATGCACTCTCATTCTGATTAATTCTTGACTATTGAGGGAGAAAACTAAATTAAAATCACTCACGTATACACTTCCATTCATTCGGGGGAATGCGCCCTATCACTCCATTTTGCATTCCATTCCATCCATCCACAACATAATGTATATTATGGTTGCTTTTACTCTTGCTTACTTTTTCTTGTTTATGGTCCTTTGTATTTCAAATTACTATTAGATCACTTGTATGTCATTTATCTATATCATCCACATATGTGCATTCATGCCTTTGTCTAGTTGTGATCATAGATATAGATCTCTTACACGCAACATAGATGTTGGCCTTCTACCCTTCCTGCTATTCAAGGGTCACTAGGGGCCTCCACCTTTGTCTCTGAAAGGTGTTATTGTTTCATTTCATTCTTAGCACTTTATATTACTTGGTTATACATGCTTTTGACATAATTTTCATCTTTCTAACATGCTAATGGGTGCTTCATGTGCAACATTTTTATGTAGGTATATTTAATTCCGTACTTGTTTGTTACATCGTCTACTATTATTTGTTCTTATATGTGGGCCTTGCCCTCTAAATATTTGAATTGTTTTTTTAATAGGAAATGCTTCACCGTTGGTGTGAAAACCTTTTTGTTGTTTGCGTCCATGATGGCCTTGTGTGTCTTGTGCCATCGTGAGTGATGTCCCATGTTTGCAGCCCAGTTTATGCAGACCTACTTTGTCTTTGCATGTTTGTAGTACTTTTCTTGGTAGCTATATATAAAATCTGCATAGTTTATATATTGTCTTCTACATGCATGATTTTTAATACTAACACTTGTCTTTAGATCACCTCTTATTTTCCACGCCTATATTTCTACCAAGTGCATTCACTCCCAAAAGGCGGAAATTCAAAACAGTTCATGTGGTTGAAAAGTACTATAAAAGGGGAGCGTTCTCCTATCGGTGACATTGCATGCACCCCAAAAGAGGGGGGCATCATTTGGGTTTTTTACCTTCTACACAACACTTCTACTTGAAAAAGTCAAAATTGCACTTTCTTCCCTTGGAATTATGGGTTACATAAAGCAAGGGGCTTTAGACTAGTATTCGAACCCCATAAACAAAGTGGTTTTACAAGACATGGTTGTCCTTAGCATTTTGGGAAGCGTAGTTTTTAAAGGTTGGAGGATACATTAGAATTCCTCCCTATACTTCTTCGGCTAGTGGCGTCGAATCTCCCAAAAAACCGGGATGTATAGAGATCTCTTTACATATATTGATCCAAAAATAATCAAGTTTTTATCTACCTGATCTCGGACCCTTATAGGCTTTAATTATTTTCCGATAATTTTCTCCTTTTTAGTAATCAATTTAAAAATTAATGCAAGACAATAAAGACAATTGCACAATGATTGATTATGGAGTTCAACAATTGCCTACATCTCCGGGTTCTTATCGAACCGTTCCACTAGTCAAAACTTGTAAGTTACAATAGTACTTTCACAAGAAAACCTAATGGAAACTATTAAGAACTTGCTTAGAAGAATAACCAGACCTTCAGAAGACAAGGGTGAAAAATAGCACCCGAATTCCCCTTTCTTGGCATATTTGGCAAGCTCGATGGCACCAGCTCCACTGTTCGGAATCCTCCATTCTCGATCAGCCTTCCAGATGCTTCATAATGCCCTATGGCACTCCGGTCGATATTCTAGGATTCACAATAATTTGGTGTGGCACTATGGGCCGACTAGGTAGTATTAATAACTCCTAGCCACAATAATTTTAATTTACTATTGCCTAAAAATAATAGGTCAATAATAATTAAAATAATAATGCCTAAATAAATTAGGTCTTCACACAACTATGCCCATGACAACTAACTCTCCTCTTGGCTCGCTCTCCGCCTTTCCGAGCTCTAGGAATGAGCTTCTTCGTTGTGTTGTGTGTCCATTACAATGAAATGGGTTCCCTATTTATACAAAAATTAGGGCCCTAAAATAATGGATTAAAAATATCCTAAGGCTAATATTAGCCTAAACCCGTGCAGTAAAATCAATGGGAAAAAATCCCAAATGGGCAGATTTACATTATAAATGGGATAAGATCCCACATTTAGGATGGAGGATATTTTTTTAGGCTTTAATAAGCCTTTCCACGCATGTTTAAAGTGGTCAAAGGACCACTTGAGGCATAACCACCCCCACCTCCTTCTCACGTGGATCTCCACGCATGGCATATGCCCCTACCACCGCTTCATCCTCCCATCCACCACGTGGACCTAGCAAATAGATATGGGGTTGGAAGATTATGTGGGTGGTTGTATTAATGTTTGGCCGAGTCATGTGGTGTGCTTTGTGACCGCCAAGATATGTGGGAATGTGGTCTCACCAAGATTCGACCCAAACATTGCAAATTGAAATTGTATAGTAATATGGTGAATAATATAAAATTCGACCATATAAGACTATGATATTCAAAATGAAATATGGCTAAGTGGTGGAAATCCATGTGGTGGCTTGTGGACCCACCACATCGGTGATAATACCATAGTCCACACGGCGTTGGGCTCCCTTTCGTAATAAAAGTTGAGCCTCTTGTTCCGACGAGCTATCTTTTTACGACCGTCGAAGACCAGAGATCAAAAACCCACAAACTGACTCCCTTTGCCTTTTCGCCATGTGTCACAGTGCCCTTGGTCCAATATTGACCAGTTGACCATAGTTGACTTTCTCATTGATTGAACTTTGACTGGACATAACTAGAGCTCCGATGTCCATTTTTCACGTTCTCACAGTTGATGGAAAGCTCTCGAAACAATATTTTGCACTGAAACAATTTAGGGATGTTTAGGGAACTTCAAAAATTATCCCCGATCACACCTCCCCACTGAGAAAGGATTTTTGTCCCAAAAAGCTTATATTGGAACATTTTGCCATCCCATCCTAAATCTGGAAACTTTGCTGCCACCTCGGAAGTGTTACTGTAGTAGACCCTTGGGTCTTCTCCTCTGCAACCTTCTCACTTTGACAACTTTGATCTAATCCTGGGGCCTATGGGTTATGGGCCCATGATGCTTCACGCACCACTCTGATATCTCGAAGAAGACCTCCATGCCTCCGTTGTATGGTGCTAAGTTTCTACATGAAACCTCAACGCTCCTATTGTGCGGTGCTAAGCTTCCTGATATCTAAAAACAAGGATCTTCTTTTACTCTATAACACAACTCCTAGCTCTGAGTTGATTTCATAGAATCCAAACTGGTTTGAAGGAACTCCATGTTACGTAGAGCTATTATTGATCCAATGTCGATGATGGATAATAACTTGTCCTTTTCAAACCTCAATGCCTCTAATACATGATGCTTAAGCCTCTTTCAAGACCTCAAGCCTCCAATGCATGATGCTAAGTCTGTTACAAACCTCAACACCTCTAATACATGATGCTAAGCCTCTTTCAAGACCTCAAGCCTCAATGCATGATGATGCCAAGTCTATTGATCAGCTACCATTCAAATGTGTGGTCGCAATGCCTTGACACCAAATGATGTTTTGAGCTGATCCTTTGAGAGATCCTCTTGTTGACACACTAATATCAGGTACCACTCTCTACCATGGTCACAATGCCTCTACATAGAATGAAGTTCTAACCCGACGTTAATGCCAACGGTGATTAACTACCATTTTGCTACACGATCACAATGCCTCTACACAAAATGAAGTTTTGAGCTGAACTCCTGTGAACTCTACTATCTGCACAAATGGTAGATCAATCTCCAAGCTTTATATGAGTCAAATCTATATCCAAGCTATAACAGGTACTCACAAGCTGATTAGGAGATATGTTTGGAGCATTAATCAAATTTTCTAAGTAAGAAAATCCATTGAGTATGGTAAACCTTTCTCTCAGCATTTTCTCATAATCGATCTCAAACAAATATTGCATACTATTCATCAATTTGAATTATGCAATATATAATTGAAAAATTGTTGACTTACCCATTTTAAAGGACTTTCACTTTCAGGTATTACCTGGTCCTGGGTTGAATTGTTCAACTGGTGGTGGAGTAGAAACCTCCTTTGCCTTTACAATAGGCCTCCATTCCATCTTTGTCTTGCTATTACTCGATGGCAAGATGGATACGAGTTTCAACAATTTTCCACTTGATGCCCATTCCTCGGAAATGAGCACAAAAATTCCTCTTAAATCCTTTTCAGGATGAGGAACTCTTTTGCCATTTCTTGACTCTGCGCATGACAAGATTGGTCTTCTCGATTTTCCTTTTCTGACAAACGACATCAACTTTTCATCAATGTCCTTCTCTTCTAGCATCTGGCCACAGAATGATTATGCAATCCACAAAAAGTACATGGAAAGGAATTCCACATCTTCGAAAAATCATAACCATACTTCTTAAGTTAAAAAGTGGATAAGAAGTTTTATCGTGCTTATGATTATGGTAAGAAACTGGAGGTGGAATCTCATTACCTCTTCACTAATTTATCTTACCACATCCTGCCTGTGACAACGAAGCACAACTTTCCTGCTCAGAATATTCTTGCAGGACTAGTGGGGTATTCACTTTTCTTTTGGAAGCTTGTCTTCCATCAGCATTCTTGGAGCATTCTCCAATTTCCATTCCCGCACTAGAAAAACCCAAACCTACAAAACAAGGACGATCCTCGACTTGTATTGGGTTAGCAATGCCTTGGCCATTTTTACTAAGGCCTCTTCCATCAAATCCCATTTTATCTAGTAATTTGGATCCAATGCCTCTAGTATGCTTTTCAAACAAACCAAAAGACTTCATTACCGAATCAAAACGAGAATGGGAGGAAGAAGAAGATTCCATGGTGAACAACTTACAGTGCAATCATCTACCATGGTCTCTGCATATGAAGTTGAAGGTATTTCCTTCTCTTGATCACCACATTGCAACCTTGCCAAGAGCTCATCCTTGGTTTGCAATTTTGATTTTAAGTGAGTATTCTCCTCTTCAAGGAGTAATACATTGATCGTAGGAGAGAGATTTCTCTTCCTGGATCTGGTGATTATAAGCTTCAACCTCATCGAGCTTCACCTATTTAGACATCTTTCCCATAGTGCACTTGTACCTGTTCACACAAATTGAACCAACTGCACCAATCTTGAAGCAATCACTCTGTTAATTAGATTTACTAAAGCAAAAATGGAGCTAAACTAGCTCTGATACCAAACTTGCTTGGGGATTAGCAAGTTTGCAAGCCAATAACCTTCTCTGATACCAAACTTGATCTAAAAATAATCAAGTTTTTATCTACCTGATCTCGGACCCTTATAGGCTTTAATTATTTTATGATAATTTTCTCCTTTTAAGTAATCAATTTAAAATTAATGCAATACAATAAAGAAAATTGCACAATGATTGATTATGGAGTTCGATAATTGCCTACGTCTTTGGGTTCTTATTGAACCATTCCACTAGTCAAAACTTGTAAGTTACAATAGTAATTTCACAAGAAAACCTAATGGAAACTATTAAGAACTTGCTTAGAAGAATAACCAAACCTTCAGAAGACAAGGGTGAAAAATAGCACCTGACTTCCCTTTCTGGCATATTCGGCAAGCTCGATGGCACCAACTCCACTATTTAGAATCCTCGGTTCTCGATCGGCCTTCCAGACGCTTCGTAATGCCCTATGGAACTCCGATCGATATTCCAGGATTCACAATAATTTGGTGTGGTGCTATGGGCCAACTAGGTAGTATTAATAACTCCTAGCCACAATAATTTTAATTTACTATTGCCTAAAAATAATAGGTCAATAATAATTAAAATAATAATACCTAAATAAATTAGGTCATCACACAACTATGCCCATGACAATTAACTCTCCTCTTGGCTGCTCTCCGCCTTTCCAAGCTCTAGGAATGAGCTTCTTCGTTTGTGTTGTGTGTCAATTACAATGAAATGGGTTCCTATTTATACAAAAATTAGGGCCCTAAAATAATGGATTAAAAATATCCTTAAGGCTAATATTAGCCTAAACCTGTAGCAAAATAAATGGGATAAAATCCCAAAGGGGCGGATTACATTATTAATGGGATAAGATCCCACATTTAGCAGTGGAGGATATTTGTTTTAGGCTTTAATAAGCCTTTCCACACATGTTTTAAAGTGGTCAAAGGACCACTTGGGGCATAACCGCCCCACCTCCTCCTTCTCACGTGGATCTCCACGCATGGCATTTGCATGCCCCCTACCACCACTTCATCTCCTTCACCACGTGGACTTGGAAAATAGATATGGGGTTGGCGGTTTATGTGGGTGGCTGTATTAATGTTTGGTTGAGTCATGTGGTGTGCTTTGTGACCACCGAGATATGTGGGAATGTGGTCTCACCAAGATTTGACCCTAAACATTACAAATTGAAATTGTATAGTAATATGGTGAATAATATAAAATTTAACCATATAATACTATGATATTCAAAATGAAAAATGGCTAAGTGGTGGCAAGCCACGTGGTGGCTTGTGGACCCACCACGTTGGTGATAATACCATAGTCCACACGGGCGGTGGGCTCCCTTCGTAATAAAAGTTGAGCCTCTTGTTTTGTGAGCTATCTTTTACGACCATCGAAGACCAGAGATCAAAAACCCACAAATGACTCCCTTTGCCTTTTCTCCATGTGTCACAGTTCCTTGGTCCAATATTGACTAGTTGACTATAGTTGACTTTCCCATTGACTAAACTTTGACTAGACATAACTAGAGCTCCTGATGTCCATTTGTCGCGTTCTCACAGTCGATGGAAAGCTCTCAAAATGATCTTACGCACCGATGCAATTTAGGGATGTTTAGGTAAATTAAAAATGATCCCTGATCACATGTTCAGGGAAGTAGTTAAAGGTTGGAGGATACAATGGAATTCCTCCCTATACTTCTTTGGCCTATGGCGTCGGATCACCCAAAAAACCCTGACAAGTACAGGATATCCTTCTACACTCTCTTTCTCGACATGGATCAAGTGCACATGTTCCATTTACATTTTCATTTACATATTTTACATTTACATGATTTTACATACATATACATGCGTCTTTTACATTTCATTTTTACACATACATACATATTTGACTACTTGATCATTTTCTACTTGCAGATATGACTATATGGGAAACAAGTAGTCAAATAGAGGAAAACAACAACAAAAACATTTCACGGTAGCACACACCATACTAACCACGTAGTTATATTACACACATCGGAAACTACACACACGTTTCTACCCTAGGTTCACTCTCATCACTAATTTGTGCTTTTACATCTTTAGTTTCCACACTCCATCATCTTTTTGTCATTCCACACTTTGTTTAGTGCTTCAGGACGTTTCTACATCACTCTACATGTATTATTAGGTACGAATATCTATCTACTTTATGTTACCAAGATTTTTTCTCACCAACACAAAGTGGGGGTGAATGTAGACACAAAATCATGCGGTTTAGACACTATTTAGTCATACTCTCATATTACTATTTAGAATGTTTTTGAGTGAAGAAAAAACTAATTAATCCCCTTCTTTTGGCCATCTTACTTTATTTTATTTCGTCATTCCTGACCTCTTGCACTCACATGCCTACTCAACTTTTGTCATTTCACATTATTTTAGCTTTGATTGGGGTGCCCATGGGTGTAACGATCCTTTTGAATTTTCCCACCATTTTTGGGCACTTTATAGCCGTTTTAGCTTCTTTTCTGTTTGTTAGTTGGCCATTTTAGGGTTAATTATGAAATTAGATCAAGATAACCCTATAAATATAAAGTTATGAGACCATAATGAGGGACCAAGCACTAGTCACTACTATCATCCACCTAGGGTTGCATTCATCTAAGGCATTTGGAGATCATTTGCATTCACTTAGCTTCATCGCAAGGGAAATGAATGGTTTATCTTCATCACACATGCACATGAGAGGATTTTATTCAATTCCATCCACCATTCTACTACATTTTTACATATAGTTATTACTCACTACTTCAAAAATGTGGTGAGCACAAGAGCACCTAGGGCACATGATTCACACACACACTAGAACTACATTTGGGTCTGGAATGTAGTGCAACACTTAGTAAGTCCACTATTATGGCAGTGAGGTCAGTCTGACCTATTCATTTGCATTTTTTTAGGGTTTTGATACTTCTTATGGTCTCTTGCAGGTCTTTCTTTCATCTTGGATTATCAGCGACACTTGACGCAGTCTGCAACAAATCTAATATGACACAATGAGAGTTTTAGACCACCTACCGAACCTGTAAAACTCAATTTTGGACCTCCTACATAGACCAGAGTGCCCATACTATAGACCAAGGCACCCACATGCACCCAGTCCTTCTCTAGGTGCCCCAGTCCAGAGAATCAGTCCATATTTGTCCTTTTTAGGACCTCTGCACAATCGTTCATGCTTCTTGTTTGTCCAGTCACCTCTCGTGACATAGTCCAATGAGCTCCTCTAATCAGCTAAGTCACTTCCTCACTCTTCTTGCATATTAGGGTTTCTATTTACATTAGCTTAGTTATTTGGGTCATTTTCCATAGTCATTTACTACATTTATTTAATGTGTTTACTTGCTATTATAGATTAGATTAACAATTATTATTCCACATTTTATTAAAGTTTAGTTAATCAATTTACATGAGGGTTTAATTTCTTTACTTGCATGATGAAGAATAAAGGAATGGAGACACAACTACATATAGTGCTAAAAACTTTGAAAATAAGATTGATTTCATGTTGATTCATGAATGGGATTTTTTAATTTTAAAAGGTATTTTCGGCATTAAAAGGCTGCAAAACTAGTGGCACAAATTTGGTGCAAAGGTGACACTATTAACATCACAATTGCACCACATTTGCCTTTGTCATAATCCATAACTTAAAAAATAAAGGTGGATAGACCCATCCACATCATTTTTTATTTTACCCTATTATGCATTCGGAAAATAAGAAGGTATATGGAAGGAGATACGAGGGTGAGTGGGAGGATAAGAGTAAAATAAGTGGTATGGAAGGGCATATAGCCATGCAAAAAAATATTTTATGTGATTGGGTGACTGTGGGAAGGGATAGAAAAATATGGAATGCATGAAACCTCTATATAAATTTGGGAAAATGATTGGAGGAGGTGGGGAACAAATTGCTAAAAGGAATTCATTTGGGGTTTAACCAAATTAGTAAATTCTCTCTTATTCATTTTTACTTCTAAAATATGCATTTTTTTACATTTTATATGGAATTTAGAATTATTGAAAGTAATATTTTCATGCATAGGGTTTGTAGAGAAATGTTGCCAAATAGTAAAAGATATTTTTGGATTTTGACTCATTCATCAATGGAAAACCACATAAAACTCTTTCGATAGGGTTATGAGGATGAAATAAGAAATATTATTAAAAAATAAGGTTGTTACATGTTCCATGTCATTTTCCATCCCATGGAAAACCTGGATTTTTTTCATATGGGTTTAGTATATTTGATTTTAAAAGGAGAAAATTGTGAAATTTTGGTTGTTAAATAAGTGTAATCATTCTTAATTCATGTACATACCTAAAAATATTATTTGATCATTTTCATGGAATTTTATAAGTCAAATTGTAGAAATAAGGATGTTTTCCAAGTGTTTGATAAAATGTACAAACACTAAGATCTCTCTGGTTAACCCTAGGATGGATGTTTTGAATGTTTTACTATATTTTAAAATCTTTAAAAGAATTTTTATGATTATTCAATTGATGGAAAATGAGAGAGTAGGTTTTAGAAAAATAACTCCATTAATTCAAATCTTGCTTACAATGTAAAAATATTTGTTATCTACCCACCCAACCTTCCTAAATGAATGATGTGTATGGATGGTAAAAATTTAGGTTGGGGGATCTGCCTTGAACCCCTAAGGTGGGGTTTCTGGGAGGTCCCATATAACCCCCTGATGTGCTCGATGCATGCAAAAACTACCAAACAAGGGATTTCCATATGCCACACCAAAATGTTGAAGACCTAAATATTAACTTCATTTGGGTAAAAATGCCACACCGGTATACACACACAATTTTTTATATAATATATTATACGAATGTTTTACGTAATGTTTTGTACCCAATATTTGTTTTAAAATTTATGTTTATGTGTTTCATACTCATACCTATTCCTATATAAATGTAAATATATATGCATAGGTGTATACACACACACACATGGGGATGTTTTATAATGTCTAATTATAAACAATTAATAACAACATCAAATTTGACATCTATTTGACTATCACATAGTCATTTCAATCTTAAAGTTAACATTGTAATGATGAGATACACTTCAATTCCCAATGATGAGCTCATTGCACCCAAAAAAAAACTCCAAGATCACCATCTATATACTTCTTAATAGGGTGGAGACTATTTTAAAATGAACTTAAAAATATGTAGGAAGATTTGGTGTGATTTATTTTTATTCAACATGAGGATGTAAGATGATGGTTTCTTAATAAAGTGGATGTAGTGAGAATTTTATTTGCTTATGACATTATAAGGTCACTTATCAGTTAATGAAACAAATGATGGAAGGAGTGTACATATGATAGGGTCCATGACTTTCATCCATAAAAATTGGTTACAATTGCATGTACTATGTATAAAATAAATTAGAATGTGATAATGGTTGATTAAAACTATATATGATAATATTTTTAAGAATAGGTACAAGGTTAAGGGGAATACAAGATATACATTATTGTTCAAGTTGTGTGAGAATTTGGCCCCAACCCTTGTATTTGATGTTTTTTAATTTTGAGACCAAATAAGACATGGACATTGACATTGTTGAAACCATAAATTTAGAATAAAAGAGATATTTTTGTTCTATCAAAGGAAAAAACTTCCAATAATTTGACAACCCAATTTGGTTTTGTAAGGATCTTAAAGTTGAGGAGGATGAATGTAAGACATTGGACTTAAAATAATTTCTATACTAGCAATTGCACATGAGTGGCAAAATATGCCAGCATGGGAATGTTTAATTATTTCTTAAAAGAAACATGTCAATGTTTAAATTTATTTTCCTCTAAGGGATAAAATTTTGAATAGGTCTAATTTTGTTTTGAAATGAGTTTCCTCGGTTGAAATATGTCATGTGGCACACCCCATTTATAACTTGATTCAGTTCATATCCCAAGGTAATTCCTCTAACTTTGCATAGATTTCCTATGCTTTTGTGTGTGATATGTCTCATAAAAAACCATGTACTATGTTATGGACTTTGATTCCAACTACATCCATGTATATTTTTAATTCCTCCACTCATAGTCATAAGTATGTCTACCTTAATAAATTACAAGGATATTAGTTTTGAAATGATGTTTCCTTTGTCTCTTCTTCCTCATCATGTTGTTTAAAAAAAAAAGGGTTAGTATTTTTGCTCGCATCCTCACAAATCATTATAAATATTTCACCAAATTTATCCAAGAGGTGTTGGCCTCATGGACTACATTGATTTTATGATATGCATAAAATAGGTGTATTGATGATTCGAGAAGGAAAATTTGGGACATTGGGGTTCCCTAAATCTCCCTAATCCATGATGAGTGGTAGAGAATTCTGTATAAACACAACACTACCTCTAATGCAAGAAAAATGGCTAACTAAACCTATGCTAACATTTCATGGGATTAGGGAGAGAGATTTGCAAGGAATAAAACTTAAACTAGAAGTGGTGATGCACCAATTTTGGGAAACGTTCAACATCTAAAAGGGTTAATGTGGGAATAAGGCTTGCATCATTGACCACCTTCACCTTTAGCAACTAGAAAGGGTACAAAAATACCACAAACCAATGGCAGATGTTCCTCTGTTAAACTTTAAACATACACAAATAGAAAAGACGAGCTTTGATTTGATACAGATAATTTTATCAAGAGGATAATCATAAGCACATATCAAGCATCCACTTAAGTGATAATAATAATGCAACTTTTAATCAACAGAAGGAAAATGGTTTCTCACAACTGATGAAAGGTAATCACACTATTCCTTTCACAATATGAAACAGATAATCTGGAATAAAGGTAAATTAATCAATAATGCCAAGGAATTTCATTCACAAAGCATACAATGACTAATCATTCAACACAATAAAACATATCTTCAAGTGTAAGGAATCTTTGAATATAATTAAAAGGTTTCAACAAAATATCTCCCAAATTGGAAAGCACTCTTCCAAGCTTGAAGAAACTTCACCGCCTTTAAAATCTCTAAAAATATATATATCAAATAATGAAAAGCATTCCACTATTTATAATTTTCCTAGGTTTTGAGCCATTACATTGGGCCTTTAACTAAACACTTAACTAAAAATAGAAATGTCATTAATATTAAGGGAACATGCTCCCATGAAAATAGCAAATTTGTTGCAAAAGGTTTTGACCAAGTCAACCCTGTAACTCACTGTATATCTCAACAACCTACTTCATCTTCTCTTTTCCCCTTGATGTGGAAGTAGACATTAAGCTTTGTGTTTCGGAAGCCGAAGTTGGAGAAATTTGCAAATAAAGTCTTCAAAAACCTGAAAGAAAAATTCGAATTTCTGTAGAGGAAAGTTCCGAAAGAAATCTCCGAAGTCAAAAGTTTGAAATTTCGAACCAGAAAGTTCGAAATTTTTTTCCAAAATTTCTCCAAAATTTTTCTAAAATTTCTGAAAAATTTCTCGAAAATTTTTTCCAAAAATTTTCTTGAAAATTTTCCAAAATTTTTCCAAAAATTTTTCCAAAAAGTTTTCTCCAAAATTTCTTCAAAAATTTTCCTATTTTCAAAAAAAGTTTTTTTCAAAAATTTTCTTCGAAATTTTTTCCCAAAAATTTTCTCAAAATTTTTTTCCAAAAATTTCTCCCAAAAATTTCTCCGAAAATGTTTTCCAATTTGGAGTTTCGAGTTTTAGGGTTTTAGGGAATTTTTCATCGCTCAACATTTTTAATCCCAAAATCTCTCAAAATTGAAATAGATTTATCCTAAAAATCTCTAACAATGAAATTAAACTTAAAAAGCTTGATTTTCAAACGTTGCCCTTTTCTTAAACTTCAAAAGCTTCTCCCAGCGCCTGTCCTGCGATGACTCCATGACCTTCATTGCCCATTTTTGACCTTAGGGCTCCTTTAGCTAATCGAAGGTAGAAAAACACAATATGACCCCTTGAGACATGATTTATTAGTTTAATCATTTTTATGCCTGCAACGACTAAAAAATGGCTTGTAGGGGCATTGTCTCGATTCTTTTTTTGGTCCAACGGGGTAAAAAATTGACAACATTTTTGGTGACCTCTCGGGGATGCTTTCCTGCTAAGCATGGTTCCAGTAGCCTTGTCTATCCATTGGGCATGGAGTCAATATTTGTAAATCTGAAAACCAATTGATCCTCTATGATACCTCCCAGAAATCCCCTTAAGCATTGCTGATCTTGGACCTCCCTTGAATGCTAAGCATGAAGTATATCGAATCTGATGAATACTTGGCATCTATGGAACATCTAGAATTTTGGTTAAAGTAGATCATGAAACTCTTATGGAAAACTTTGAACCTTCCTTTTCCTTGACACCTTCCAATGATGCACAATATGTAAAACAACACAAGAGTGACAATGGAAAACAAAACACACTCTGAAACAACTGAAAACCATACATGCCCCAAGTGGAACATGCAGGGTGTGCATTGCACTTATTCTGCTGAAAGCAAACCTATACTACCCTACACTAACCGGAAGCACAGGTGAGCTAAACAAAACCTACAACTAGTTGTGCAAAATAGCTTCCTATCCTTACAATGGATAGCCATGAAAATGATGTGATAATGAACATGGCTGAGAATGAGAGTGTAAAAAACTAAAACAGCCCAATTCTCCACTTGGTCTCATTGAGACATCAATTGGAAAGAGAAAGAATTCCTCTTTAGTTGCTCTGCATTTGTCTGTAGAAGCATTGCAATTGATCCTCATAATTTTGAAACTCATCCTCACATTCTGAAGTGAATGTGATTGGTTTTGGCTTCTCTTCTGGCTTTAATGAAGCTAGGTACCTGATAGGGCATGGTCTAAACGTTGAATATTCTTGATTGTATGAACTTCAATTTTAACAAGGAAGTCTTGTTGAAGACATCCTTGAATATTTATTACATGATTTCCCTCTTGTTGCCCATGTATAAACAATTGATCTTCCACTTGGACGGATGTATTGCATTGATGAAATCTCCCTCATTTGACATAGAATTTGAAAGGACAACCCTCCTATTTGTAGCTTTGGATGATTGTTAAGGGAAACAAAATTTTCAAGAATATTTTCCTCCATCACAGCCTTGTTAACCAAAACCAGTTTTGTAAACGAAACAAAACCTCCATGACATAATCTTCATTCAATGCTTCTATATCAGTCCTAGCTTCTTCGTGTTCCTCCTTTATGTGTGATGAAGGATACAAAGCACTCAATTCCTCCAATTTTGATTCTAAAGGATAGTTATGAGCAATGAGCTGTTCTTGAGAATGTACCTCCGCAACACTTGACACTTTCTGGTGGAAAAGAAGTGATGGAATAACAAGACTTTCAAGTTCCAGGATGCTCCTTTCCATCAAAACCTTCTTCCAGATCTGATAGATATAATTTCTTTTCATTCTCGAATCGTATCAATGGGCTCCTTCCTTCTCAATATGGGTATCCTCCGAACTAGAACCTCCTTCACCTTGATATTCTTCATTCTCAAACATGAAATTAGAAAGATCAAATTCCTCTAAAAATTAGGTCTTTGAGAAGATAGAGAGGGAAAAGAGGTAGAAATCCTCTGCATGGTCTCATCAGCATTCTTGATCTTTGAATCCTTCTTCATCTCATGAAACTTGTTATGGCTGATTGTAACATCTAATGATGAATTTGGAAATATTTTACCACCTTCCAAAAGTGATGCAAGTTCTTGACATGCATGGCAATTAGGGTCATTGCATTCATTAGAATCAGCTTGCACACTTGAAATTCTTTCTTCTATTACTGATTTTTCCACCTTTAGTGATTCAAACTCCTCTGATGGAATTGAGCCAATATGAATATTGCATTCTGAATAAGTAGACTGATGGTCCTCCTCATTCAACTTTGGATTTGTTTCAGGTACAAAACTAGTTTGTTCAACTGTTCTTGAATTTCAACTTCTCCAGAAGGTTTAGTCAGAATGAAGTTTGCTTGATGTTGAATTTTGTAGCTCATTTCCTCAAATCATCCACATGTTCTCCTTCTCTATTCTCTTCAACCACATACTCCTTCCTTTTTCTTATTTCTTGACAGTGCTCCTCCCAAAATGGATTTGGGACTATAAGAGGAGGGGTGGGTTGGTATATAATTGATTCCCTTACTATTTGAGAAAGAGATTCATTCTCTTGTCTTGATGGCTCTTGTAGAAAAGAGGGAACTTTAGAAGAATGAGGCATGGAAGATTCATGATGGAATGGAGGAATAGATGATGAAGTAGTGAATTTCACTTCAGGGGAAGCAACTGGAAAGTTAGGATCATGGGGCTCAAATTGCAACTGCATGGATGGAAACATGGGAAGAGGGTTGTAAGGTGGTAATACAGGGACCTCCCATTGATAGGATTGGCTAACATTACATTCATGAATGTCTCTTTTCTTGATCCATTCTCCAACTTGAGTCATGTCTTGATTATGAATTGAAGCTTTTGTTGAGGGATAAGCTCACATGGTATATGACCAGTCCATGGGTATGGAATTTTAAGCCAATCTGGGTTGCCTTTGTCATTTCATTGATTCTTATTCACATCATGTTATACTCCAACTCACGAACCTTCTTCTATAAGTGATCTTCTTTAGGTGTACAATAGATCCTAGAATCTGCATGCCATTGTTCTTCGGTAGCCCCTCCCATTGGTGGATAACAAATTGATCTGCATCTTGCTCCTATGGACATGCATGCTCAAACTGATACTCATCATGAAATTGGATTGGAGGTGGATTGTAATAGCTTGAAAATGGAAAGAACTGCCTCTGCTACAAGTGGGAATCCCATTGTGGAAATGAAGCCATGATTGCACAACTTCATGGATGGGACAAAATGGAAAGATATGGAAGAAAACTAGATGGAAAATGGGTAAAATGAAGGTCTGCAACATAGAGAGTAGGGTACTTAGACCAATGGAGTCACTAGTTGTGCTTGGGTATACCTCCTAAGGCTGAAATTTCACTAAGAGCACAACAACTTAATGAAATGAAGTGAAAAAAATACACACACCTATGAAAGATGTGCCTCTTGTCCCACCGGGCATGCCAAAAATTGTTGTCTCCAAATCACTGCACCCCCGAATGGCCTAGGAATTAATCATGACATTGGTGTGATTGGGACACATGGGATCACCTCTCAAGCTGTGGGACTTGGGCTCGAGGTGAACCGGAGAAGGGCTTCCTCTTCCTAAACTAAACACAACACTACCTCTAATGCAAGAAAAATGGCTAACTAAACCTATGCTAACATTTCATGGGATTAGGGAGAGAGATTTGCAAGGAATAAAACTTAAACTAGAAGCGGTGATGCACCAATTTTGGGAAACGTTCAACATCTGGAAGGGTTAATGTGGGAATAAGGCTTGCATCATTGACCACCTTCACCTTTAGCAACTAGAAAGGGTACAAAAATACCACAAACCAATGGCAGACGTTCCTCTGTTAAACTTTAAACATACACAACTAGAAAACAAAAATAATAACCAAAGACGTTCCTTTGTTAAACTTTGATTAAATAGAAAAGACGAGATTTGATTTGATACACATAATTTTATCAAGAGGATAATCACAAGCACATGTCAAGCATCCACTTAAGTGATAATAATAATGCAACTTTTAATCAACAGAAGGAAAATGGTTTCTCATAGCTGATGAAAGGTAATCACACTATTCCTTTCACAATATGAAACAAATAATCTAGAATAAAGGTAAATTAATCAATAATGCCAAGGAATTTCATTCACAAAGCATACAATGACTAATCATTCAACACAATAAAACAGATCTTCAAGTGCAAGGAAACTTTGAATATAATTAAAAGGTTTCAACAAAACTCTGAAAGCACTCTTCCAAGCTTGAAGAGCAACTTCACAAAAATCTCTAAAAATATATATATCACAAATAATGGAAACATTCCACTATTTATAAGTTCCTAGGTTGAGCCATTATAGTTGGGCCTTTAACTAACACTTAACTAAAAATAGAAATGTCATTAATATTAAGGGAACATGCTCCCATGAAAATAGCAAATTTGTTGCAAAAGGTTTTGACCAAGTCAACCCTGTAACTTTGACTTGATATCTCAACAACCTGAATTTGTCTCTCTTTTCCTCTGATGTGAATGGGTTCAAACATTAAGCTACTATGTTTGGAAAAATGACTCAGTCCACTTAGAAAATTTGCAAATAAAGTATATCTCAAAACCTAAAATCTTCTCTTCCCCTTGATGTGGAAGTAGACATTAAGCTTTGTGTTTTGGAAGTCGAAGTTGGAGAAAGTTCAAAATAAAGTCTTGAAAAACCGAAAGAAAAATCTCTAAAAAAATTTCCAGAGGAAAGTTTTGAAAGAAATCTCTCAAGAAAAGAAATTTTTCCAAAAAAATTTCTGGGAAAATTTTTCTCGAAAATTTCTCCGAAAAATTTCTCCAAAATTTTTCCCAAAAATTTCTCAAAATTTTTTCCAAAAATTTCTCCAAATTTTTTTCGAAAATTTCTCCGAAAAGTTTTCCCAAAAATTTCTCTGAAAATTTTTCCCAATTTTTTTTTTCGATTTTTTTCAAATTTTGGAGTTTCGGGCTTCAAAATTTTCAACTTGCTCGACATTTTTAATCCCAAAAATCTTTGAAATTCCGAAATGGAATTGTCTGAAAAGAATCCCGAAATTAAACTCTGAAAGCTTGATTCAACTCGGCCACCGTCATGATTTTTCGATTTCGAATGTAGATTCAACCACCGAAATGAGTTTGGTGCAGAGCTCACTCTACACAAATTGCACTAACACATGCCAACTAACTCAACGAGCAGCTCGACCACTTTTAGCTCTTGCCCATTGGCGTTGACAAATTTTCAAGCCTTACGTTGTCCTTTCTTAAACTTCTGAACTTTTCTGTGAACAAATGGGACATGAGGGTATGACAAGACACTTGAAAAACATATGCCAATTTTAACTGTGTCTTGCTTGAGTTGAGCAAGTATGGGCCCTTCCAAAGGCAATTTTCTCATTCCAAGACCAATTTGAACCTCCAAGATATGAAAAAGAAGGAACAATCCCAGAGGATCCCGAAACCTTCTCGGAATAACATATAAGGCTTTCAAAGCTTGAAGTTATCTTGATAACCCCAAAATCTTTATGGAAGAATCTTCGATCTCAGGGTGTTATCATATTGTCCATTTTTGGAGGGCAAAAATTGACCACATGTTCCTTTACCGCAACAACGTTATTACACCATATGGTGAGTCCCGTGCCACCACGGCCTACCACCATGATGAGAATCCATTAGATCAAGTCAACATTAAACTTGGTTTAAGCATATTAGTAGAGTGAGTTCACTTTGTAGGACGAGTCAATAGTACAAATCCAAATCTCTTCTTAACTCATCAAACTCATGATTTAACTCGGCGATCATGTTTTCATTGCTTGACGAGATCCCTAAATAACTTGGCGAGCTACCATTCAATGTTTGAGTTTTATACATACATTCACAACTTCACATTTAAAACACAGCTCACCACATTATCAACATTGGCATTGACGTTCTAATGTACCCTCCACAACCACATACATGTGGCATTCAAATAGTTTTGCACATTGATCTTCACGTGACCGAACAAACCGGTCAACCCAGCCATTGGCCCGATATATGTGTGGCCATGCACGGAGGTCGAAGCCTTTTAAAGGATTCAAAGTATTAAGTACGTGGGAAAAATCCTTCCCATCATTCAAAGAGCCGCAAGTGAAGACCCACGTTGCATTTGAGTCCGTATACTTAATAAAACAAACCGGTTAAAATCCCATTAGGATTGGTCATGCAAGTGGAAAAGCCACATGGAGATGGAGGTTAGAATGTGGGTTTATAAAAATATAATAAATCCTTATTATATCCATGGTTATGTGGATGTTTTTAAATGAAGTGGTGGAAGGGTCGGTTTGGGAGAATCGAACCCCGACCACCCATTTAATATATTTATGTCTGAGTGCTCTACCATAGTAGCTTGGTGATTATAAAAGTGGCTCAACCCTCTATGTACACATAATTGTTCAGTGTAGAGCCTATGTGCTTAAAGAACAATTTTTATATATCGCCATTTTTGGAGGATTTAGAGGCATTTTCAACCTTTGGTGTAAAAGGAAATTATTTCCTCACACTTCCAATGGTGGTATTTTTTTAACTAATTTGGAGGATTTTGGACATGGTTCTACCTTACAAAATTCATATCAATGCTTTGAGTTATTCTTGAGCCTATATCAAGTGTACCTCTCATCAAAGGAAGACATTTTGAAGACTTATACTTATGAAACAATCACTATACGTTGGGATGTTGCTACTCGGTGGACTTGGAGGAGAGATTATCTTTAGTTTATCTCGGTTCGGATTCACATTGAATCAACTAGATCTTTGATCACCTTTCTTTATCTTGTTCGAGATTCATGGTCGGAATCCCTACATAAATATCATAGTGGTTATCAATTCATATACATTCATTGGTAGCCTCATTAGGTTCATCACTTCATTGTATGTTTGTACTTATTTAAAAATCAAAAGTGTAATGAATTAGTTCACATGAACCCAAAGATGTAGGCATTTCAGAATTCCATTATCGATTTTATTTGTTGTGTGTGTGTGTTTTCTTTACATTACATTTAATAAAAATTGATAATATTTGTGGAGTTTTATACAAGTTCCTATAGGGTTTCATGAAAGGTTCAAAAGTTTACCCCTATTTACAAATCAAGTTGGTATCGTAGATGGTTTATTCATTACTTATTCTTACATTTGGCTACCTGACTTGTTATTTAATAATCCCATAAGTGAAAACTATTTTGCTTGATATTTTTACTCGGGAAGTTTTGGCAAAGTATTTTGGGAGACAAATGCTTTGTAGGTAATAATGGGGAAAGCATTAAAGAGGGAAATACTATAAGAGCTCAAGAGAATCAATAGATAAATGAAGGAAGAAAATGTTTTCGTGATGCAAGATCTCTTCCTCAAGAGAAAGTTGATTGATTAAAACGGAGCTAGCATCAAAGGATGCATTATTGATCAATTTGCATTGTGGTGATTAGATGAAGGAAATTCCTTATACTTTAGATGAATATACCATGACAAAGTGCACTATAATTTTCTCACCATGTGAATATTCTTCTTCCTCCCATTCGAGTTTTAGATTCGGAGTAATAATGTCTTTCGTTCATTTGAAAAGCATGCTAGAGGCATTGGATCCAAATTGTTATGTAAGATGGGGTTTGATGGAAGATGTCTTGACAAAGATAGTCAAGGAATTTCTAATCCAATACATGTTGAGGATCTTCCTCATTTTGGAGGTTTAGGTTAAACTAGTGCGGGAAAGGATATTGGAGAATGTTCCAAACATGCTTGAGGAAGACAAAATTTTGAAGGCCAAGTCAATACCCCACTAGTACTACGAGGTAGATTCAATGCAGAATCAAGTGTTTCTTTGTTAGAGATGGAGTTGGTAAGAAAATTCAGTGTAGACATATCGAGATTCCACCTCCACTTTCTTACCATAATCATAATCACAAGAAATGTTGTAAAACTTTGATCCACTCTTTTAGTTTGAAAAGATTGGATTTGTTATTAAGAAAATATACCATGCATTTCCTTGTATGTTTTGTAGGATTCATAATCATTTTATTGTCATATGTTGGAAGAGAAGGACTTGGTTGAATATTTTTTTCCGTCGTCGGGAACAAGGCAAGTAAGAAACCTACATCTCATCATTTAGAGGAGATAAAGGACAAGAGTGTTTCTTCATCTTAGAAGAAGGTAGTGAGGAATGTTTGTGTTCATTGTCATTTGAATTGGCATCGAGTGACTCTTTTTGAAACTTCATCCATCTTACCATCATAGTAATGGTTAGAAGAAGATAGAATACTAACCTATAACAAAGGTAAAGGAAGTTGTGATTCCACCATCAGTTGAAGATTCAACCTTGGATCAGGTAATACCTGAAAATGAAAGTCCTTTAAAATAGGTTGGTCAACCTGTTTTCAATTATATGTTGAATAACTATTAACATGCATATTAAGTCCCATTTTGGTCATTGATTGTACATGTGATTCTTGAAAATATAAGACCCCATTAGAGGGAAAATTATGTACTAACACATAATGTTGTGAGTATAAAAATTTATTTTGTAAGAAATTGTGCAGACACCTTTCAGGAGCTCTGATCCTTAGTACATTGGAAGAGGATCGTGATCATTATTAAGATTTTGATATCATCTTAGAACTTCATTCGTGTAGAGGCATAGTCTGGCATGCAACATGATGAAGATTACCAAGAGATGAAAATAGCATGGAATAGGCTCCACATGTCCTGAGGATCGAGATATTTATCTTTTGATTGTGGAGTAGCATTTTTACCGCATAGATATCTTCTCAAAGAACACTAGGTTAAGGGGTTCATAAGATTTTTGTGGACAAAAAGCCTTCTCACTAGGGAGGTGTGATCCGGAGGAAATTTTTGGATGTCAAGGGTTCCCTAAATCTCCCTAAACCATGAAATAATGGTAGAGCATTCCGCAAGCTTTCCGTCGGTACTTGGAATGTGGAAAATGGACTTCATATGCTTAGCATATAGCCTGACCAAAGTTTGGTCAACATTAAGAACTATGAGGTCAATTGACCAATATGGCAATAACACATGGTGGAAGCGGAGTGTAGTTTGAGGAGAAAAATAAAATTATAGTTTTGTGATTCTATTCTTCAACACTTGTATTTGGACAGATGGACCCCGCTTTTTGCTAGTCGGGGCCCTTTGCTGAGTTTGGCACACACTTTTCAAAGAGGGGGCCTTTGGCAAAGCAAAATTTTTATTATGCCTCGTGGTGGTCATCAGGACACCATGTGGCCTACCACCACGATGAGAGTGCATTATATTGACTCAACATTCAACTCGGTTTAACCAGCTCAACAGAGTAATATCACTGCTCAAGACGAGTCCATAAGTACAGGAGCGGGCTCTCTTTTTTAACTCAATGAGAGAGCTATCATTCAATGTTTAGGATTTACACAAACATTCACAACTCGTCATTTCAAAAATAGATCACCACATTATCAACATTGGAATTTACATTCCAATGTATTCATTACTGACCACATACATGTGGCATTCATACTTTTCACAACGGTCTTCACGTGGGCTGAAAAAAACCAGCCTAGCCCAATATATGTGGGTGGTAAAAGTGACGGTGTTACATGCATGGTGAGCCACAATTAAGCACAACGGTTGAAGCCTTTTAAAGGCTTAAAAAATTATATACCCATGCATGGGGATAAATCCTTCCCATCATTCGAAGAGTTTCGGTGAAGACCCATGTGGCAAATGGGGGTGGTATACTTAATATAGCGGACGGTTAAAATCCCATATAGATGGGCCATGCAAGTGGAAAATGCACATTGTGGAAGCGATTAGAATGCGAGTTTTGAAAATAGAATAACGCCTTAATAAGGCTTTATAATATCCACGATTATGTGGATGTTTGTAAATGAAGCGGTGGAAGGGTATGTTGGGAGAATTGAACCCCAACCGCCCATTTAAAATAGTTATGCCTCGCTGCTCTCTACCGTAATAGCTTGATGAGTCAGTAAAAGGGCTCGACCCTTTATGTACACAATTGTTCGGTGCAGAGCCTATGTGCTTAAAGGAAAATTTTTATAAGTCACCTTTTTTGGAGGATTTAGAGGCATTTTCCAAAGCATTTGGTGTAAAAAGAGATTTGTTCAAAATTTCCTCACGCTCTTAATGGTGTTATTATTTCATGGCGGGTTCATTAGCTAGGAAATATCCTAGCACATGAATTCATATTGAGGTAATTAAAATTGATAAAATCAAAGTCAATATTCCTATAGGTAGACATTAGGGGTGAAATGGTTTAATTTACTAATATTTTGAATTAGGTATTGGGGTAGGTTAGAGAGGTGGGCCAAAGGAGAGGTGGGATTAATTTTGACATTAAAATATAACATTTAATCGCTATTTTTTAAATTAAATATCTAAAAATTGCAAAAGGAGTGTTGTCATGAAGTTAAATTATAATCTCTTTTTGAATAAGGAAATCTCAATTAGGAGATTCTTAACCAAGAAATAGTAATATTGTAGAAAACTAGGATTGAGTATACTTTTCAACACAAATGATATTATTTCACCATCTTAATTATTTGAAGAACTATTGATAAATGAATAAAGTTTAACATTAACATAATTGATAATATGTCTTGAATGGATTCAAAATATATTTCTAGAGAAAAGGCATATTATGAAAATAATAATTGAGTGGAAAACATGATATATTTTCTATTTTATATATTAGGGTAGAAATAAAAATATTTTTTATTTGATATATCACGTATAAATAAAAAGGGGTAAATATAATTATAACATAAAAATAGGTAAGGTACATGGAAAAATAGGGGTATTTTCATTCTAATAATATACCAGAACGGGTATTATCAATTCAATAATTGGAGGTAAAACTAAAATTAAGGGTATTCTTTAATACCCTTTGATCGAACGTGTTATACCATTATTTTACTAAGTGAACCCCTTGTGTATTGTTTTCCTAATTTAAGGGAGTTTTGGTGTTGTTCTACCTTACGTAAGTCATATCAATGCTTAGAGTTCTTGGAGCCTTCATCAAGTGTACCTCTCATCAAAGGAAGAAATTTTGAAGACTCATGCTTCGTAATAGTCACTATACACCGAGATCTGCTACTCGGTGGACTTGGAGGAGAGATTGTCTTGTACTTATCCAATTCAGATTCACTTGAATCAAATGGATCTTTGATCACCTTTCTTTATCTAGTTCAGATTAATGGGAAATCATCTAGGTATGTGATCATCGGGGTGGGATCCCTATAAATATTTCATAGGGTGGAATCCCTATTAAACTATCACAGGAAAAATCCCTATAAAACTATCATAGTGGTTATAAATTTAGATATGTTCATGGTATCCTCATTAGGTTCATCGCTTCATTGTATATTTGTACTTGTTTACAAATCAGAAGTGTAATGAATGGTTCACATAAACCTAGAGACGTAGGCATTGCTAGAACTCGATTATCAACTTTCTTACAATGTGCGTGTTTTATTTACATTGCATTTCATTAAAATTGATAATATTTGTGGATTTTTATACAAGTGCCTATTAGGGTCCATGACGAAAAATTTACCCATGTTTACAAATCAATTGAAAAGGCCTTGGAACCTTTCCGAAAAGACGTAATTGGAAGGCGTATTTTACAAATTTAATATAAATGATTATAAGGATATTTGTAAATATAACATAGGATAATATTCCACTTTCAAGTATGTGTCATTTCCGAGATTGCACCCTTTTTTGAGACCAAGCTTAATACCTCGGTGTGAACATGAAAGACCTCCAAAGTGTGGGATAGTGACACCTTTTGAGGTTAATCTACTCAAGAAGGCTAGTTATTTATATCATAGCTCAATGTGACTAACTAGCCAACACTAAGTTATAATTATCTAATCCTATCCTAAGTATTCCAAGGGACCAAGGTTGAGAGATAAATTATGTAAATAAATAAAGATGATGCACCAAACTATAATAGTATTTGATTCTCGCTCTAGAGACATGGATATAGTGATACATGTGAAGATCTAAAATAATGCGCACATAAGTTTAGAAGACATAAATAGATAAATACCAGAGACGAGTAAGAGGACCTTGAAATATTCACATTATACTTTAACTCCTCTCTTTTCAAGTCCATTTTACACATGCTCCGACACCATCATGCTCCCCTTTTCCATGCCCAACCTCAAAGAAAATCCAAAATTTTTGAACTCCATTACTCACATGTATCCTACTTAAACAATAGAACATGTAGGAATTCTTAGACTAAGTTACATAATTGTGTGACTCAATGTAGTGTTCATTGAACATGATATCACTTTGGAATTCAAATTGTTAAAACATCTCAAAATAACTTTGTACATGAACTATGAGAAATGTGATATGTCATCACAAATATAAAAGTGGTACTCTCTTAAATATTTTTAATATAGTTGTGATATTAGGTGCATGTCTAAATGTAATAGCTACAAAAATGGAAACTTGAATTGAATTATAGTACTAGGATTAAACCTCATTTTGTGTTTGTCTTGTATGTTATTTAGAAAAATCTACAACCGAAATAATGGTCCTAGTGGGAATTTATCCCTACATAGCCTAAATTTCCCATCCAAAAATCAATATCGGTGTGTGTTTTTCATATTCTTAAATAATGTTTTTAAATTATATTATGAAATAAGATACATGTACCTAAGTTGTAACCAACTCACATATTGATGACTCTTGTCCATATTTTATAGATTTATACTTCTTAAAATCAATCAATTGCTTTCCAAACTCATGTGTAATTTCCTCATGTAGGAAACCACTCTAATGGGACAAGTTACCACAATTATTACATGTTTCGCCCAATATTTTGGAAAAAAATTGTCCATCAAATATTTCACATAAAAGACTTGGAACTAATTCTCTTGCAGATTTTAATGGAGAAAGCACCCTACATTCCTACATAATATTGAAAGTATGTAGAATACAACGTATATAGTAAAAAGATAAAACTGCATAGGAAATCCCATATGGATCTTACAACAAGTGGTGCATGTTTGGTTTATTTTGACATAAAATGACTTACACATCTCAAATGACCTTTGGCTAATCCTCAATTGATCCTTATATTGTTCAAGAAACTTAATATCAGGTTCAATTTGGGTTGTTTCCCAAGAAATGTTTTGGACATGGCTCACAATTTTTGAGTGTTTTATTATTCTTAATACATATTTATGATTAGTGAAGACCCTTATGTTCTCATGCTATATTTTTAATCAAAAAAATTCATTGCTTCTACTAATACCTTGTCTTATCTTTGCGATCTACCACTAAATGACCAATACATATGTGACTAAAGGATCATCTAATCTTTTTGTCTCTTTACATCTCTATATAAACTTTTCTTATTCCATTTTTGAGATGTACTTGTTTTACTTACAGATTGATGTGTATTTGTTACCTTACTCGCAATAGAATCAATTAATATTCGTCTTGTAGTATTATTATCTTTTTTATTAGTTTTACCTACTTGAATTAAATGCTTCATATAACATCCTCGATTAATTAATCATTTATTGAATTATTAAGATCGTTGATATATATATATATATATATATATATATATATATATATATATATATATATATATATATATATATATATATATATATATATATATATATATATATATATATATATATATATATATATATATATATATATAACTTGACATTGTTAGCATATTATGTGCTTAGATTAAAATGTGGGCATTAGAACTCATGGCACAATTGTTAATGTAAAGTGGCATTGATAAATGCGACCACTTATGTTATGTGTTATAGAGTTGTTACGTGGCATTGTTAATTAGTTTGAAAGTTTATTGAACTTAGGATGAAACCTAAGTTTCATGGCATATTGTAACATATGAGTTTTATGGTTTTAAGCCACACGGTGGCATGGTATTTAAGGCAAAGACTCCTTGGGAAACACTAGCTTCATTGAGAAGCTAGGTCATGCAAGTAAACACATTGTTTCATTTTCATTTGGTTGTTTTTGGAGCTTTGTTTGAGGGATGTGCAAAGAATTTTTAGGAGAATAGATGTTAGGTGACTTTGCATTGATATTTCACTTTAGAGGTTTGTCATCTCTAAATATTATGGATTTTTTCTTGTTTAAATACGTTGTTGAAATATTTAATGGAAAATGCATAGTTTGAAGTTTTCAACTTGGAAAATTGCAAAGAATTTTGGAGGCGAAATACGAAAGCATGGGTTTTTCTACTCTTATTATTTAGTGTTATTTTAATGATATCTGTGAATACGTTTTGTGTTTTAGATTATTATGTGAAATATGGAAAATGAAATAATTAATTAATTGAATACATTTTATTTTTAGATTGTTATATGAAATATGGAAAATAATATAAGGAATTAGTTGAATAAGTTTTGACTTTGGATTGTTATGTGAAATTTGGAAAATGAAGAAGGAATAATAGTGAAATACAAAAAATTTGATTAGTTTTATATATCCTTCTTAGAGCATTTACGTTATCATTCTTTTTTGTTGTTATGAATAAATGGTTTAAGTAAAACCTTGTTGAGTGTGTGGATTAAATGGGTTTTGGGATATTGTTTAAAAATAGGGTTTGGTTTGGGGAAATTATGATTTTTAGAATGGATTGTTTGGAATCTTCTCTCTCGGGGACATATTGGAGTTAATTTACTCTATTTTTGTGTGGGGATTAAGAACTTGGGAAAATAGATGTTGGGAGCTATGAGATTATTGATGTTCATTGTTTTCTATTTGGGAATAATTAAATGATGTCTCGGAATGGGAAGATATCCATTTTAGAGTCTTTATGTATATGGTTTCAGTTGGGACATTTTTTGGGTTCATATGTTGTTGATATATATTACCAATAGCTCGATTATGTGATAACTAAGAATGATTGTCTTGAGTTAGTTGGGGGAAATTTTTAGTAAGGAAATAAAGGTATATGTCTCCTTGATTATTTATTTCGATATCGTAATACAATTGATGATTATTATTTTTATTGATGAAATATCTCTCCCTTCTTTAACACTAAACATTTTGTGTGTTTATGTGTGTGTGTGTGTGGTGCCAAGTAAAAGGGTCTCTAAAATATAATTAATTCATTAGTTTTCAGTTGATTGAGGTTCTGATTGGGCTATGATTGATTGTTATAACCTTATGAAGTTTCACTTTACTGAAATATGAGTTAGATATATCATTGGTTATTGACCACATGCATTATGAACTTTCTAGTTGTTATTAATAGCAGGAAAGTTGGAAAATATCTTGTGAGTTATTACATCTTTAATTGATGTTGTGATGCATTAAATGAACCATTATTATCTAAATGTTTAAGTCTTATTAAATTTGGTTGTATACAAAGTGAAAGTGGACATAATGTTTTTATATAATTAATAAGTTTCATTAAGATATGTTTATAAGGTAGATTTTATAATATAAGCCGTGGAATTTACGATTATAACTTATTGATTCAAAATAGTTCTTAGTCGATATCTTATTGATTTAATATAAATTACATTAAATGTTATTTCATAGTAACTCTTGTAACAGATGATATTCGGTAATTAAATATAATACCACACAATCGATAAACATTCAAAGATGTAAAACCCTAAGAAAATGAAAGAGGGACGATGACTTAGCTGATTTTGTGTAACTGGGAGTGATTGAGACTATGTAGCTGCTAAAAATGGATGTGAACATTGTTAAAAGGCTTGGCTAGGGTTTGAGAAACCAAGACCATGCTAGGTAAGAAGACCCTTGCAGGAGGAAAGGAGCACCCTAGGTACTAGTGACTGATCCAGTCTTGCCGTTAAGATGATCATAATATGGTTTTTCTAGGTCGGATGGTATTCATTGTTTCTCACTCTTTATCACTCTTATTTTTGTTAGATTGTTGCTCACACCCTTTCCCTACAAAACAAATGACTAGATGAAAATTCCCACAAAAAATCAAATATAATAAAAATATGAAGAATGTGGAGTCAAAATAACCCTGACGGTCCCTCGAAGAGTGAACTTCTCACCGAGAACCATGCGGTACATCTCATAATCCATGTAATTCTCCGTGTGTATGTATATGTGCCCAAGGTTTCCCTTGTGCAAGTTGCACAATGATAGTGGGCTAGATATAGACTATCCCAAGTATGAAAAATATGTGTAATAAAATAGAATGATATCCCCTCCTATGTAGTGTATGTAGATCAATGCAACCCTTGTCCCTTATATGAATGTGCTATATGTATGATTTGTAATGCTCTTGTGCCTTTGTGTAAGCTTAGGTGGTGATAAATAATGTTTATAGATCAAGTACCCTTATTTGAGAGAAGTAACTAATTATATATATATGATTACCTTTTTGAATTTGGTAATTAGCAACTAAAAGATAGATCCAAAGTGTTAAAAGGTGACTAAGAAGTGAAAGGGACTCAAAAGAGTAAGAAGAAGAAAGAGAGGGACATGAGCACATGGAAGTGACAAGAATGTGCAGGCACTTATGTTCTAACTGGGCACTACTATTTAAGGCCATAAAAGATAAATTAGTCAAGTTTCAATGAGATGTAAGATGTGTAAAGATAATAAAGTACAAGAGATAAAGAAACCAAAAGTTCCAAAAGGAGTTGTCATCCACTATTTTTATTGCTTACGAATCATGTATACGTTAGTATTCTTTAAGGCCTATAAATGTACCCAAGTGCATATGTTTTGTGTATACAGTTTCTCCAACTTTATGTTGTTGAGTGAATGCTCAATAACATAAAGTAGATAAAATATGCATACCTTGTAAACCAAAGAGGAGTGTAGCCAATAACGTGTCGAGTAGTCAAGTATTCATGTGAAGCATGACAACTAGGAAAATGAGGTAGACCCTAGGGGTGAATTGTATGCATAGTAGTGTGTTATTGGAGCTTATGCTTGTTGATGTGAGCTGCTTCTTGTTTCTTGTAAGGACGGACTTGCAAAAAGAAGAGAAAAAGAGTAGTCAAAGTCTTGTATATGAAAAATCAAAGTAACGTATGTATAAGTATGTAAAAATAGTAAGTAAGGAAAGAGTGTACCTAAAGTCCCGTATATGGAAAATCAAAGTAACGTATGTATAAGTATGTAAAAGTATTAAGGAAAGAGTGTACCTAATGTATGAGAGAGAATAGGGTAAATTTTTTTCATGTTTCTCTTGGATATTTTTGATGCGAGAGGCATCTCGAGGAACCTTCAAATTGAAAAATTATCATAGATGTGGGCTCAAAAATAGTGTGTGGAAGCATGCAAAAGGCATAAGATATAGTTTTAGGTGTTAAAGAATTTGAATTTTCAAATTGGAGCTTTTCCCTCAAAAATGTAACTCAATTATTAAAGCATGTTAAAGAATCCTAGGGTTGTCAAGAGTTTGTAAGTGTCTTGTTGGGTTGTAGGATGTGTAATAAGTCTTCAAGTGAGAGTGTGAGTCATGAAATGTGTGAAAATAATGTAAAATGCCTAAAATGTGACAAGGGAATAATAATGAGTCATCAAAAGTGGTTAGGGTTAAAAAATAGGGAATGAAGATGGAATTCAAATATAGGAGAGAGAGGGAGTCAGTTAGATGGATTCCTTGAGGGAGAGGAAGAATAAGAGGTTAGAGGAAGAGAGGAACATCAAATTTTGTATGTACTACTGTTTGTGGGGTAATGAAAACCTACGGTTTTCTATCTTAATCGATTCTTTCTTGCAAAAGTAAAAGCTTTGATTGATTTCCTCATTGCTTAGTAGTCTTATGGATTCATTCATTACATTGTAACTCGAGTGTAAATTATTTTATTGAGTAATCAGGTTGGTAAGAGGCTAATACTCTGTTTTAGTTGGTATGAGAAAGCTAAAGACTAAATAACCTATGCATGACTATGATAAATCTTGGAAAAGGTGTATTGATGAGTTGAAAAGTGATCTATGTAGGGAAAGGTTTTATAATGATGATTTCATGGATGGTAGGTCGGTTCATTGTTACTTTTTATTGCATATTGGACAATCTCGAGCAAAACAGATCCAAGATTGTGAATGAGCATATTTGGGAGTGTAGGGTGCATTGTGAAATTAAGGTAAGGGATTATTTTGAGTTCTTGATTAGTTCCATTATTAAAATATAGGTGAGTTTTGAATAATTTAAGGTGATCATCCATCATAAGGTTTGTATTTGTCTTTGATGGAAGAAATGCATTGAAATAATGTATGATAATTGTGCACCAATAGGTGGGGGATAGAAAAATGAATGTAAAGATATTTTCATGAGTTTTCAAACTCTACTGTAAAGTAATCTCACCACATGCCTAAGGTAGAAATAGACCTATGATTAAAATTTTGTGACTTGAATAAATTTTTTGAGGAAGTTATAACAAAATAAGACTTACTTGGGTTTCTAGTAACCCTCCCTTAGGGTATTGCCAAGGTTTGCAATTTAAAGCCTCAAATCAACCACTTTTTCTTTGAAACCTTCAAGATATCAAAGTAAGGGATATTTTAGAGAAATTGAATGAATTTTGAATTTTTATTGGTGGTTTTGGAGTTATGCATGACAGGTTGTAAGAAGGACAGTCAAACACAATCTGAGGGCTATTTGTAAGAGTCCATTTACAAAGGAAGTGTGAGATATGTTTGCAGTTTGATAGTGAAACTCCATATACATAAAGAAAACTGAAATGGGTGTCTATAAAGGCTTAGTTTGTGTTGTGGAACCTCATGAGAAAGAATGTATTCTTGACAAAAGAGACCATGCCTCGGGACTAGAAAGGAGGTTGTGAGCCAGAAGGTAAAAGAGTGATATAGAGAAGAGGAAGGTTATTTAGGTTATGAAATTTGAGCAAACATTATTGGCCATAAAGGGTATCTAAAGTAATTTCTACATATTGACGGGTAGTTATAGAATTTTCTAACCTTGTAGCTAGCAAACTACTTTGTCTTAAGGGCACTGACATTGCAAGTTTGAGCAAGTTTAGTAAAAGATGATGTTTTGATCCTTTTTGAACCAAGTGGATGTTTTAATTAACATTTTTTATGGATGAGAACAAGGTAATAAGGTACAAGGAGGTTATTAGAAGACTGCAAAGCAAAATTATTGCTTGGTAGAGCTAAGAGCATGTCGAAAGGAGGATAAGTCAAGAAGGGTAAGTGCTAAGAGAGTTTTTATGCAATGAGATGAGTTTGATGAATGAATTGACCTTGAGAGAAGGGTGTATAAGGTTTATGAAATATAGGAATGAGACTAGCTAAGCCATTTTAGGTTCTTTGATCAAAATTAGTAGTTGTTAAGCCATTTTGGGCTTGGAATGATCCTCAAATGCGAGAGAGTAGGTGAAGTAGTTACTTGAAAGATTTTTGAATAGTGAATACATTATAGTTTTCTAATCCTTTCTACATTAATGTTGCTGAATTCAAGGAAAATTTTAGTGGTGAATATTCGTTAATTCACAAATATTCGGTTTTTGAAATTTGAAATTGGTGAATTTTTAGGGTATAAGTTAGGACCAGTTCGCAAAATTTTCTAGGTACAATTTAATTTTAGGGGTCAATTCACCATTCCCGTGAAATAGAAATTCATAAAATTCACTTGAATATAGTCAGTCGGTAGCATATTTTTATGCTACTTAGCCAGAATGACAACATAAAGTATGTTGTCACCGGTGCATAAAAAATACTACCAAAAACATAACTATATGTTATCTGCGGGTAGAAATTTTTATCTTACCATCCGACAACATACTTTATGTTGTCGGTTGGTAGCATAAAAATGCTATTAGCCGATAGAATAAAAATATGCTCTGGTAGCATATCAAAATCTCTGATCAGTAGAATTTAATAGTGATGTCGTGATGTCTTGATATTCGCCATTTGTGTGAAAGCTAATTTTCCTAGATTTGCCAAATATTTTCTAAGGTTTTTTTCGGAGGGACCCTTAAAATTTTCCCCTGGCTGAATTTGGGCGTCCTATCACCAAGGATGAGGTTTTTGGGTGATCTCATGCCAAGGATGAGGTTTTTGGTGATCTCATGCCAAGGATGTGTTTTTAGGCAATATCATGCCAAGGTTAAGAATGTTGGGGAGAGAGTTATGTTTATCTCTATTTTGAAGATGCTTCTCAAATGAATAGTGCCATGAAGATTGACACATCCTAATTCATAACCAAATTTGTAATCGAATTGTAATAAAGTTGAACCAGAATTGTAATAAAGTTGTAACAAATTTTTATCCAAAACGTAACTAATTGAATGAATTACGTAAGTGAAACCAAGTGTCTATACAATCTTTGTTTATACTTTTGTAAACTACTGAAAAATGTAATTAATTGAGAAACTATATATTTTTACCCCTATGACACAAATGCCCGGGTGGGACACAAGCGCTCATTGGTCCTGTGCAACTCTACTAGCGCTAGTGTGTGCTATGTGTGATATAACAAAAATAGAAATTTTGTATAAACACCAATATTGTAGAGTAATTTATGTAAACTATGATAAACAACTGTTGGAATATAAATGACACAAGAAATAAGCTAGATAAATATGAAACCCTAAGTATAAGAGAGGGAAAGAATGACTTAGATTTTGCAATTGATGTTGAGGCCCTGTGTAGACTAGAAAAAATGAGAAACAAGAAGGGAAGACTATTGCAAGTGAGCACGGTAAATTTTAAAGCTATTAGATGAGTCTAGACTAGGGCACCTGGATGGGGTGTGAGTACCTCGGTGCAGAGACCATTGCTAGGAACATGTGACATCACAAAAGCTCAAAACTTGATTGTTGGTGTCGTAAGATGGTTTCCAGTAGTCATTGTTGGTTACTTGTATGTTGCACTATGATCGTAGAATTCACCTATAACCTGTAAAAACCTCAAACTACATCAAATACCAAAAAGAAAATATGTAATATGGGGAGTCAAATTGACCCCAACAGCCACCCAACTAAGTAAACTTATGAATGAGTGTTACACCGCATCTCAAACTCCATGTAGTTCTTGTGTGTGTGTGATAGAATCATGCCCTAGGAATCCCTTATGCAAGTGCATGTGATAGTAGGAAATAAATAGATGTACTAATGTAAATAGATGTGTGGATGACAAATTAAAATTTCCCTTCCTATGCGTGTATGAAGAAAATGCGAGTTCCTTGTCCCTTGAATGAGTTCTTGATAGATTCCTTTGATGCTCTTAGAAGGCATTTGGACGCAAACTTAGGTGATGATAATATATGCTTAGAGCTTGGTCCTTTATTATGGTCACATAGCTTTGTATTTATATGATTTCCTTGGTTGAATTTTGTAATTGACAATGGAAGGTTGAACCATAAGAAAATAAGATGCCTTAAAGATTAAATAATCTCCAAAAGAGCAAGTAAGGTGGAGAAAGGTTAGGGCCGCCCAAAGGGGATGAGGGTGCCTGTGTCCTAGCATCTGGTTGGGCGCGGTGTCGAAGCCATAAAATATAAGAAAGTGAAATACCTAATGGACTATAGGGTGTTAAAGGCCGAAAGAAGAAAAAAACACAGAAAGAGGCCAAAGATAGCTTTCAATTACTAGTTTTCTCACTTAGGAATCATATGAATGCAAATATGTTGTTAGGACCTAAAAATGTACCCAAGTGCGTGATTTTGTGTCTACATTTTTCCCCACTTTATGTTGTTGAGTGAATACTCAATAACATAAAGTAGTTAGAAGATGTGTACCTGATAAACATGTAGAATGTGATGGTGATAACGTGCCGAGGAGACATGCATGCACCTAACCCACAAAAGAAGAGCGAAAGAGTAATCAAAATCATACATTATGAAAAATCTGTAAAAGTAATAAAATTATGTAAACGTGTGTAAAAGTAGTAAAGAAAGTGTGAACCCGATGATCATGAGTGTAAAAGGATAGAAATATGTCCTCAAAATATCTGTAGAAAAGCGAGTGTTTTGGGTGATCTCATGCCGAGAACGCATTTTTGGCCGATATCACACAAAGAATGAGTTTTTGTGATCTCATGCCAAGTGAGAGTTTTTGGGAAATCTCACTCCAAGAGTGATCTTTTTGGGCAATATCACACCAAGTGCGAGTTTTTAGGAAATCTCATGTCATGTCGAGGAAGAGTATTGGGAGAGAGGTCTAGTGTTACTTTCCTTCCATGATTGTTTCCCAAATAAGCACCACTGCATATGGTATGTCCTATGTTTAGTTCCATATTGTTCTAAATTTACTTATTTTCCCAATTAAAGGAGATTGCATGCATTCTATATTCGAGGCCAAAGTGCTTGATCTTGTGAAACTATTCTATGAACTGCTAAAAATGTGTTGATATGAAAAAGCAATTTTATAATACCCCAGGACATAAGAACCTAGGAGAGGTCGGGAGTGCCTAGGAACTAGTGTCTATAGCTAGGAAGCTGTTGTTTGTGCTAAACTAATGACCCAAGTCGATTCTGGGTTGTTTCGAAATTATAGCATATGCTAATTTTATATTGAAATGTGATGTACTATTGTATGGGGTGACTGATTCACCCAATGCATTCCCTTATCATTTGGGGTGCATGCAATGCCATTAGGATAATGTGGCCCAAAGAGATGACCTAATGCTGATATGAAATGTGTACTCCACATGGGGAGGGAAATGTACATGGTGGAAACCAACGTACATGGAAACATGATGGATAAATACATGTGTTAGTGGAGATAGAAGAAAACATGTTATAAAAAATTAGTGAAATAAGAAAATCTGCAGACAAAAGAGATCTTTGCGAAAAGTGGGTTTCATACATAAGACATCGTTCACAATGTCACAAGACAATCAGGGCCATAACATCCAAAAACATATAGTTTGTATACAAGACAAAGGAATAACTTGAAAACAATAACATAAAATGTCAAACAATTTCAAACAATTTCAAACAAAGTTTAATAGACAAAACCATGGTTGCAAAATAGTTCTTGCAAAGCAATTTTATAGTGTGTAAGAAAGTAGAGATGTAGTTGCCCTAGGAGCCTTGATGGGACTGGTAAGAAGTACAATGAAAAACATCAATTTTGCATGTAAAGATATATAGAAAGTCTACATCCACAACTAAACAATAAGTGAATGGGCATGTGTATATAGAAACGATAATGGCATCTTTGGATATATGTCTAGCATAGTAAGAAAGTGTAACATGTGAGTATAAGTAAACAAAACTAAGTACAACCAAGATATGTAGTATGTTGTGTGTGAATGATATGGAATAGTATGAAAAGTGAATATGATAGGAGCATAATTCCCCCAAGGAATATATATGATATGTGTGAGATGAGGTTAATTTATAAAATACCCCTCAAAAATCAAGAATGAACTATAACACAAGATTGCGTCATTGGGAAATAGTTTGAATTATTTTCTTTAGAAAGATAGATCAATGATGCATAGAGTGTAGAGTGTAGAAGATGATAGTATGATGTGTGAGAATAAAATGATAGAAATATGTATCGTGAAGCATGGAGCATGAAATGTGTAATGTGTGAGGTTCATGGATGTAGTATGCCCTCAACAGTCAAGTGTGAACCTTAGCACAAGAGTGCATCATAGGGTAATGTCGATACAAGTTTTGTATCAATTTGTGTAAGGATAATGCTTAGAAATTGGAAGTATGAAGCATAGAGCATAATAGTAGCAATGTTAGACACCTAATGATGTTAGGAGGGAGGAAGTAAGCATGATACCCCCAAGCGTATAAGGAGCTGCTATGAACTAGATATGATATTGGTGAAATAAAAGAGCCAAAGTAGGTAAATTGTACTAAAGGAAGTAGTATGTGTGCCATGAATAGAAGGATCCATAAGTAAACATGAGTATCAAAGCGTGCATGGAATAGTATAGGAGCATAGAGAGATGTAACAAGGTGTGGATGCATATATGAATTTTTTTGCTAACAATATTGACATGCGTTTCAAAACATGGGTGATGTATAGATGTGTATGTGAATAATAGGGATAGATAACTACTGATTATAATGGTGGCATAATTAGAATGGGTAGGAGAGTGCAAAATCTACTAAAGAATAGTGTCATCATGGTGAGGGGAAAACCCGATAGAGTCTAAGATCTACACTGGATAAATAGGAAGTGTATAAGCAATAAGAATGTACCCATTAGGAGAAAATATAATAGGTGTAGCATTGTGCATGTTGGAAATAGTGTAAAAGTAATTGTAACCATGAGGATCAACATGCAAGTCAAAATATGTGTAACATATGTAATGCTTGGATACTCATCAGTAGTAATATAAAATAATAAGAGAAATTTTGAAATATTAGAAGTAATAAAACAATATGAACTAGCCCCTATGATCATAGTAAAACGGGAGATGCCCATGAATGTAACAAGTTAAGGTGTAGCCATAGAGAATGCATCATGCATAGGATTGTGGAAAGTGCAAGGAGTAAGAATCAGGGTAAAACCAACATATAATGTTCTAACATGTAATGAGGAAGATGCAAAGAGAGATGTAACATTGAAAGAACAAAACATATGATCAATAGAAGTGCATTGAGAGTGAGACATAATGGGAGGAGTAACATGGGTGCCAATAGAAGATTAATCTTGTAAATAATCAGCACCAAGGTGCACCCCAAGTGGGGAAGGATGTATAATGTCATGAGCATCATGCATAAGAGGAATATCACAAGGAGTAACAACATGAGGTGTGGAATCTACTATAATAGTATCCATAGAAGAAGGTGGAGCAAGTGCATTGTGTGTATTGGCATGGGTAGAAAGAAGTGTATGCATAGTATGTAACCAAGGATGGCTTATAAGGATAATATAAGGAACATCATGAGGCATAACGTGACATGGAACATTAAGAGTGCAAGATCCCATAGTAAGGGGAAGAGTGATTGTGCCCAACACTTACTTAGGTGTATTATCAAATCCACGGATACAAAGAGTAGATGGATTGAGATGAGTAGCAAAAATTCCTATTTGGTGGAGAAATTAAAGATTGCATACATTAAGAATAGAACCAGGATCGACTAAGACACACTTAACAAGGATATTACAAAGTTGAACCTAGGTATAAAATGGGGAAACATTGAAATGGGAAGCCATGAGAAAATAAAAATGAGGATCCAAGAGTATTCGAATGCGGGTTCACCAAATGATTTAATGAAAATATAATTTTTTTATAAACCATGTTAGGAAAAGACGAGAATTAATAATTAAAAATTATGAATCCACAAATAATTGTCAAAGATTATAGATTATGATGTGTAGTTAAATTAACCATAGATTTAGATATTTATATATTGCAGATTACAAAATGTAATAACAAGAGCTTTAGAGAAAATACTTGGTAAAGAAAGTAAATGAAATAGAACACCAAATTTAAATTGGGAAACCCGAAGGAAAAAAACCCCACTAAAATATAACACTACATGTATTAACAATTTCAAAAACAATTTAACCCAACACTTCCACTTCACTCAGTCTCAAAAAAATAATTACATAACCGTGTCTCGCAGCTTTTTTATAGTTCACTTATATAAAATATCTTGAGTAGTTACATTTTGTATGTATCTAAAAATCAATACCAATCCATGAAGTATCATCCTATATATACAGGATGGGTGAACTGTCACACCGTCTCACTCTTTTAGTTGTGAAAGACCGACCTCAAGTTTATTAAATAAATTTTAAGACTAGGGGTTCGTGAAGTGATGGTACACCAAAAGGTATCCCCACTTGACATTATCACCCCAACACTCCCCTTTAATGTTAAGTGGGAAGAAAAACAAAAAACATGCCCAATTACCTTTTCCTACAAAAGGATTTACAGATCCATGAATCAACAACAATGATTTAGGCTAGTATGCAAACAAAGGAAATCATATAGGTCTTCCCATTGGAAAAATAAATTCTTGGGACCAATGTTTTACATATGAAGACTTATATTAGATTATGGATCCTTTTATAAACTAAGGCATTCCCATAACTAATGTTTCGCTAGGATTTACAAGTAAATTCACATAGTGTGAAACATTTACTTATCACAAAATGGAGGAAGTATTAGAAGTTTACAACAAACTGTTAAGAGGTGGAATTGTCATGCACACTCCCCCTCAATGGAAACTTTGATAGGCCCAACAAGGAATGAAACTTGTAAAACTTTATAGAACACAACGACTTTGTGAAAATATCTGCAACTTGATCTTCAGTCAAAGAACTTGAGATCAATATCACCATTCAGGACTTTCTCTCAAATAAAATGCATATGAACCTCAATATGTTTTGTCCTTTGATGCTTTGAGATGGATTGTTTGCAAGAGAAATGCAACTATGGCTATCACATAGAAGAGTAGTGTTCCTTTTGATTCCCATATGTAGTTCATCGACCAAAGTATTTTCAGCCGCATAAATTTCTTTATTGCTTCTATAACACTTCTATACTTTGCTTCAATAGAAGAGATAGAAATTGTTGGTTGCTTCTGCTACTCCAGTGATGGAACCTACACCCAAATTGAAAACATATCCAAAAGTATATTTTCTATCGATAGCATCACATGTATGGTCGAATCACAATATCTAAATAATTTTGCATAATCACAAGAGGAATAATACAAACCATAATTAACTATTCCGTTAATATATTTTGGAATTCTTTTTGTCATTTTCCAATGATCCTCATAAGGATCTTGCATGAATCTAGAAACAACTCCTAATGCATATGAATTATCAGACATATTAATAGTCAAATAAATTAGACTACTAACTAGTTTTCTATATAGAGTAGGATCAAATTTAGCACATTCAGTTTAGGATCTAATTTTACACCAACTACAATAGGAATGAAAAATATTTAAAAGTCAATCATGTTAAATATTTTATGTAAATTAGTAAAGCATACTAAGATTGAGATGCAACAATAGATTTATGATCCTGAAATAGTTCACAATTACATCCATCCAACTAAGCTTTAATATTCTTAATTTTATCCAGGTAATTAACAATTTTCTCATCCCCCTTCATGGGAGTTGTAAATAGTTCTAAAATTAGCTTAATTATCTTAGACAAATGATTTCCTTCATGCATAGTCTCTAATTGCTTCTAGGCATCAACAAGAGAGTCCATATGACCTATATGCATTAAAAATTCATCTTTTATGCTTTGCAATAGGATGGACAGAGCTTCCTGCAATATTTGAGAGAAGGAGCTAAGGTTTTCATGGGTTATAAGTCTTTCATCGGTCATTTTTCCACACCAGTTACACGATCTCATAGCTTCTAGCCATGAAACATGCTTTTAACCTTACTCTCTAAATACTGTAATTTGTTCCATTTAATAACTATGATTTATCCATTGAGAAACTAGCATTATTGGACATTTTTAATAAATACACACAATTATAAAAAAAAAGAAAAAAAAGAAAAAAATCCTTGCAAGAGATCCAAAAGAGTAAAAAAAGAGCTATCGAACAAGGTTACAGACTCCAACTCGATTACACTACATGCATAACTTGGCTTGAATTAACTATAGCTCACGAGTAGTTCAAATGAGCTTGGACTTAGTCGAGATACAACTTTTTATTATTATTTTATTATTACACAAGCAGCTTGGAAAACTAATTAAATAAAAAATGAGAAATAGAAGTGGCGAGAATCCACTTGGCACAAATCCAACGGCTAAGAGAGACACATGCCACAATTACGTGACGTTCTCATAACTAGATCTCCTTGGCGGACATGAAACAACTGGAATAGTCTGTATTTAATAAAATTATAGATCTAGAGTGGGGGTCAAGTCGAGATCAATGGATTAGCTTCATGAGCTATTAAGCAACTCGATGAAAATAACTCGCAAGAGAGAGCTCATAAATGAGATAACCAAGCTCGAACGAGCTACTTACCAATAAGCCAACAAAACACAAGAAAAATTTATCAAGCAAATGATGACAAACATCAAAGATCAAAGCAATAAAAAAGACACGTGTCATCTTTCTAGAAAATTCTAAAGTAGATCCTGAAGGAGGATGTGAAGTCCCCATAATTTAAGCAAAACAAATAGATTATCGAGATCCACAACGGGGGTTGACAAGTTAATTGAAATACATGGCGAACAAGGAAACACACGGAAAAATATATTAAAAAATGACACCGCTAAAAGCATAAGACACATGGTTTTTTTCTATTAAATCACACTTCACAATGCAAAAACAAGTTCGAAGATAATTAATAATAAAAATAGACTATTAAACCATGCATATGTGTCTTTAATTTATTGGATAATTTTTCACACTCGAAATGGTTATGACATAAAACAACCCAAATGAGAAGGAACATGGACACACTCTATTGGTTTCAGAAGCGACCAAGTATTAAATTTTTTGAAAAATGGTGGCTTAATCTTATTGGTTAGCCACTAACACATTTAACAATATTTTGCTTAATGTGAAAAAAATGTACGTTGGTGGTGCAAATTAACTTGCAAAAATTAATATGATGTTCATTAATCTACAGTCATTTAATTATCAAACCTAGGGACATAAAATTTCAATATTGCAGTGTTGTATGCATAGTTATAGATGTTTGGGAGGTATAAAGGTAAATTTTTGTCACTACAATTAAGAAATAACAATGTTAGAAATGAACTAGATTATGACTGAAAGTAAATACTATGGCTAATGAAAAAGCATGTAAAAACAAAGCATAGATAAAGAAATGGACTGCTGCTAATCTAATCATGCAATGAATTAAAGCAACAAAAAAAGGAGAGGGTTAGCAAACCGCAAGTGGGCCCTGCCTTGGGTGATAATACCTCATAAGTCTTGTGTCTACAAAAATTTAATGAAATCATATTCTTATTTCATCAACATGAAGATTACAAGTGGAAAATACAACAAACTCTCTATCTATGGATATCTATCTATGTATCTCCTCTCTCTATATCACTACAACATTAATCTTTCCTTTTTATATCTTCCATTACAACAGAGGCATGAAGAGATAGATTCCTACTAGTAGTTCTAGTTGGATTAAGTGAAATATCTTAACCAAATAACCCAGAAACTTACATGCATGTAATAGAACTATTCAATAGATGTTCTCATACAATCACATAACTTAATTAACCGATCAGTCAATTAACCAACTATTAAGTTATGAGATAAATCAATTAGTTCTCTATTTGAGTTGTAACACATGATCAGGTGATGGCATTGAGTCTTATTCTTCTTCTCATAATTGCTTCTTTTATTAACATGTGCGAGCTTTTGTGTAATTTACACATCTTGCAAGCTCCTCTAAATCACACATTTATGTATGTGCATGACCTCCTTTGGTTGAGGATGCTTTCCTATAGATGGGCCCCTTTGGCTACATGTTAGTTGTTGTAGATGAACTCTTCACTACGAATGAGTTCCTTTATTGCATCTTAGTTGTTGCATATGAAAAATTCTTTGTAAACACGGATGGAATTTATACAAAGCATCACTTAACATCATTTTGCAATCAAAACAATAAATGCATACTCATAATCCATGAAAATGTAAGATTTAGTAATAATTATATTAACTAATATATATGCCACAAGTTCAATTTATAATGGAAATTTTCAGTAGTATTAGAAATACAAGTTTAGGGGTACAATTGGCTAAACAAAATACAATAGATGAGGTGTTTAAAAAAGAAATAAAATGACTCATCACACCCCCAGACTTAACATCTTGAATGTCCTCATTCATTTTTATTTGGCTCCTCCTTGAGTGCTTTTGGCTCTTTCTCTAGCTTCTTTGGCTCCATCTGAGTGATGCCACATAAACATCTGAAATTGATTGGGGTAGATGTTCCTTCAGGCTTGGTGAAGAAGTATCATGCATTCCTTTTGTATCTTTCCATCACTTTGTCATGTACTTCCTCATCTAGTTCCTTGGTACTAGACTAATGTGGTATGAGATAGTGGAATATTGGTGGATAATAACCAATGGGAAACCAAGTTTTCCACATCCTTTAGAAACTTCAATGTATGCATTTACCCTTCTCAAGGTAGGAATGATATTGGGATAAGAGTGCATTTATTTTCTTTGCATTTCTAGGGACATATCTTGCCAACGTGTTCTGCAGGCATGTACTATTTCTCTAACATTATATTTGATGTGGTCCTTAGCTTCTTCATGAGATTCATGTCTCATCTGGTGCACTCATTGTTTAATGTTCTGTGTTCCATGTATTTTCCATATTGTTCAATAATTGACCCCTGTATTGGGAGCTTCACCTCTGATCATTAGTGGTTGCACTTTTGACAAGTTCTTGTATTCCTCCATCTGCTTCTCTCTGTATAATTCATTGTTAAAATAGGAACACAATTCCCTAATTGGAACATCTCCAATGTAAAGTACTAGGATCCAATCCTTGTCATATTCCAAGGCATAATTGTACATATACAACTCACATAATAGCAGTTGAATTTCATGAGGCATTTTTAGATATATTCTAAAGAAAGGTCTGGCTCCACTAATATCAAATGGAATATCAGAGTTGATATAGGTATACTTTAACTGTAACATCTGTTATTTCAAGAAAATGGCATAAATGTTAGAAGGTGGCCTGCATTTAAGTATGTCATTGGTCACTTGAATCTGTATCTTCTTCTAGATTTTTCTTGAGCCTGGAAATTTCCTTATCTTTAGCCTTAAGATCCTTTTCCTTTTCTTCAATGTCTTGTTGATGTTGGAAGATTAATTCTTCTTTCTCCCTTTCCCATCTACCCTGTAGCCTATTAACATAATTTTCAAATTGTTACACCCAATAATCTAACAAGGTTGTCTGAGTGCCTATGTTTCTACAAGATGGTTTTGGAGGTTCTTTGAAAAATTATCTGATGATAACCTGTGGCTGCAGGATAGCTTGTGACAACAATGGGGAAGCAGGCTCTAATATTGTCTCAGATGTATCCTTTGTAACTATAGGAATATCCCCTTGTAATATTTCATCATGCTCAAATGGTTGTTCTATCTCAATGTTATGAACAATATTTTCTATAATTTCTTCAACATCACAAAACAATCCCCAATCTCCATTTCATTAGGTTGTCTTTCAAGCACCTTTGCATGGACATGGAATTCCTCTATCTTCTCTGTATGTATTGTATCTTAAGTTTCTTCTACCAATCCCTCTCCTTCATGCTTATCATGGGTCTCCCAAGATAAAGCGCCTCTGTATGTTGTTGTTCACAGGCTTTCTCCAAAGCAGTTTTATCACCACTTTCTTCTCTTCCATACCCTTCATAGAATCCTGAATTTCAACATCAACACCTTGCTTATCTATTTCCATGGATATGGTGTCAATATTCTCTTGTGACATTTATTTATCACTATTTAGTTCTATGGTTTTAGTATTTGTGGATTTTAATGTTTTGGTATTTTTAGTTATTAGGCAATGAGAAAGACTAGGTGGTGCAAGAGTGGATTTGGAAGATGAATGAGTATACTTGGAGGATTTAGGACTAGTCTTGGAAAATTTCCTCTTACTCTTGGAGGTGGATGATTTAGGGGTTAAAAATCCAATTAGGATTTCAAGAAAGAGAATCCTTTATGGGGACACAGGAATAGGGTTATCTTTAGAAATAGGGGTCTCTATTGCCAAAGAGGTGGAAACTATGGGTTTAGGTTGAGAAGTAGAAGCTACGGGTTCAAATCGTGAGCGGAAGAACTACTCCGCACTTCTTATTCTCTTCCTTCTTCCCAATAACTCATCAATGTGTTTTGACCTAGCAAAATCTTCCCATTTCAATATAGGGTGTTCTCTTTCTAGTGTATGTTTTACAATCAAAGTGATGAGACAATGGTGAGACAAAGACGACCCCCTTTGTGACTCTCTACTCATTCTTTTCAAGATTTCATTTAAGAAATTGGGAACATTAACATGTATATCATTCTTCAAATGATTCAACAACTTAAAATGGACAATATTCAATATGGAGTATCTACCCTCACAGGTAAAGTATTTGATAATGTAATTAGAAAAATCAGCCCAAAATGGTTTCAAAGAAGTGTGAAATGTACATTTTATATCACTCACAAAATTATCATTTGTATCACAAAATTCTCATCGAAGTTGCATCTAGGGTTTCCTTCTCAGGGAAAATCTCACCTTATGCAGAATCCACATTACTAAAACTAGAGTATCATCTTCCACTTTTACTGTTAAAAATTTTAACAATAGCCTCTCCATCCTTAAATATAGCTACAAATTATTTTACTATAGGTTCATGGAAACCCTAGAACTTATTAATATACGCCATCCATCCGCTATCTTCAAAATACTGCAATATCTGTGGTTGGTTGCACAATTATTAATGGTGTGTAGGCTCATGGTGAATCAGATCTCCTCCCATCCTAAATTTTGTAAACTCCATTAGCTCTAACAGGAGAATCTCACAATTTGTAGAAATGATGCAAGAATTCGAGTGAGTGTTAATTTTTGGAGTACTTGTGTTTTTGAATTCTGTGACCAACTCACAAACAATGTAAGAAGGAAATGAATTAAATTTGTTTGAATGTTGCAAACGTGTGAGGTGACATGGTGTGATGGAGTGGGAGGATGTGGAGTGAAAAATCATAAGGTTTAAAGGTGGTGGTGATAATTACTATTTAAAGTCATTCATGACATGGCATAAACATTAATTAAACACAAGCATTCTATCAATACTTTATTAAAGTGAAATGAGTGCACTTATCTTGAGAAATGTGTTGGATGATGTTGATATGTGCCTTATTGTAATTTACACCTTTTGGATGATCATCATCATCAAGTGCTCCTTCGGGCCAAATTCTCCTACTAACATTACATGCACCCCAAACAAGGGGCTATACATTAGGTGAAATAGTCACCCCATGAACATCTCGATCCTCGCACACTGCACAATACAAAAGCAGATATTTTCCAGCTTTAGAAATGGACCAGATTCTAACTTGGGTCCTCAGTTCAAAGACAAACACCAAAGACCGAGATACGTACACTAGAGCCTAGGAAATCATGACCTTCTTGGGCTTCTATGATTAGGGGAAGTTAAAATTATCTTCTCGTATCAACACAATTGTAACTTGATTTTGAGAGAAATTTTCATAGTACAAGAACAGTCCTCCAATAATCAGAATACATTCTATCTCCTTTTTCTACTTGGATCGAATTGGAACAACACGAACAAAGTAGGATCACACCATCTGTAGTGGTGTATAAATTCAGGAAGCAATCATGGATGGAGAATAAAAATAACTTTCTCCCCAACACTCTTTTTCCGTGGCGTGAGATCACCCAAAAACTTGCACTTGGCGTAAGATCGCCAAAAACTCGGCATTGGCATAAGATCGCCCAAAAAAATTGTTCTTCTACAAAAATATGGGAAATTTTCTACCCCTTTCACTCTTCACGGATCAGGTGCACACTTTCCTTTTACTACGTTTTTACATGATTTTACACATTTTTACTTACTTTGATCAAAATTTTCATATATACATGAATTTGACTACTTTTTTCTTTTTTTTACGTTTTTTCCTTACAAGAAGCAACCTACACAAAAAATAGGCTACAATGAAAATAGGTACAACATGGTACAACATATATGATTTCACCCCTAGGGTCACTTCCTATTTCTTAGCTTCCACGCTTCATTTTTATCACTTCACGCTTTCACTTGTCTCCTCGGCATGATTTCACCATCAATCTACAAGGAACAAAGGTATGGAAATTATAAACTAATTTATGTTATCAAGTATTCACTTGAAAACATAAAGTGGGGGAAAATGTAAACACAAAATCACACACTTGGGTAAATTTCTAGGTCTTAATCACATACTACTATTCATATAATTCCTAAGTGAGAAAACTAGCAATTCACAGCCTATCTTTGGCCTTTTTGACCGTGTTTCTTATTTTCTATTTGGCCTTGTACACCCTACAACCGAGTCTTTACTTCATTGTATTATCCTTTATTACTTTGGACACCGGTGCCCAGACAGATTCCAGCGCAAGGTGCCCTTATCCTCCTAGGCACCCCAACCTCTCTTTACTTTACTTTCTCTTTTTGGGCATCTTATTTTCTTATAGGTCAAGACTCCAGGTTGTCAATTTTTAAATTAAACCAATGGAATCATATAAATATAAACCAATGTGACCATAATAAAGGAACAAGCACTAAGCATCTATTATCACCACCTAAGTTTGCATTTAAAGGCATTCTAAGAGCATCAAGACATCCATCTAGCTTTCACTCAAGGGACAAGGGACTACATTTTCTGTATACACGTATAGGAGGGGAAGTTCATTTTTTCATCCACACGTATATCTACATTGCTACATTTATTTATCACTCACTATCAAGTACATCTTACACAAGATCTTCCTAGAGAAATATTTCTACTCAAACACACAAGAATTACATGGAGTTTGAGATGCGAGTACAACACGTAGTTGTAAGTTCACTCTATCAGGTGAACATCGGGTTAGTTTGACTTCCCATTTATATATTTATTTTTAGGATTTGATATCGTTTGGGGTTTTGAAAGATATCATTTGGTTTGCATGTTACATGTTAATTCGGTAGTCTATCAATGACATACATCGACCAATTAATAACGAAGGTTCACAACCACCGGTGACACACCAAAAATGAGTTTTGAGCTCCTTCACGTCATGGGCACCTAAAAGATGTCTCACGATGCCAAAGCACCCTCTCCCTAGTCCCGACTCATTTGGAAATTGTAAAATTTTCTAAATGTGATGCGACTATCTCCTCCTATTCATCGAGTATTTCAGTCCTCAAAACTTTGGGATCAATTATAAAATTAGCTAAGTCTTCTATTCCCTCTCTTACACTTAGGGTTTCATTTTCATATAGATTATTTCTTTTGTCCTCTTGTAGATCTAACAACTATTATTTATATTTTACATTTGTTACTCTTTAATTAGGGTTTTACAAATTTAATATTTGTTAAATAAGCAAGCATCTTAAATTCGATGGATGACATCTATTTTCCATTTCATTACCCTATGACGCACTCTCGTGCTATGGTTCACACTTGATTTGTTGAGAAAAAACTGCATATATGAACATCTCCTTTCACACCTTAGTCTCTGTACCTTGTGTCATATATTTTCTAGCATATCCTTGCACATGAACAAAAACCCATTTCCGATTATGCACTCTTGTTTTATGGTACATTCTTGACTGTTGAGGGGGAATTTATAAATGAACCTCATTCTCACATTGGGGAAATCACTCATCTCCCCCTTGATCTTAATAAAACACGGTTACGAATGTTATTTTACATCTTGTCATTATTTTATTATCAACATATCCTAATTTTACTCTCTTAGCTTATCTAAGTCACATCATCACTTTTACCTATTTACCAAAGTACATCACCTACATATATTTATATTTATCGTATGATATAACACTCATTTTTATTCACATTCATTCTTTATCTATTTTACTACTTATCTATTCTTTCCACATCATACTACATCCCAACATTAAAAATCAAAACATCAATTTCATTAATACACATACAATCTATCAAATTACACAATTACTACCATGTACAAATCATAATCATCACATAGTATACAACACACATCAATAAAAAATGCAACATCAACATCCATATCTACATATATCATCCAAAATCATAAGTTTGAAAAAAATTTATTAGAGGGTGAGCCCTTATACATCAACAAATCATATACAATATATAATCTATCATCCTCGATATCACTCTTTACTATCGCTAGAGCTCTAGAACTAGAGGCTTCATCACTCACCCTATGTCGTTGATCTTGACCTCTATCCCTCTCTACTTGACTCCATAATGCAATAAGATATACCATCTATTCCGCGTATTATCCCTATATCTCCACATATCACATAAAAATATCCCGAGCTAGGCCTCCTCCTCTTACTGGCCTCTCTCACTCGCTATTCCTCTATACGAGACTCATTACGCTTTCTCAATAACATTGTTCATGTAGCTGATTCTATAGCCAGTGGATCAAACAAATGGACATGCTCACCCGTAATAACATCAACATGATCTCGGCTTCCTCCCTCCCTAGAAATCATTTAGAGGCTTGTTCGCATCAACATGCGTATACACAAATCTACAATTAGTAACCAATAAGCATCACCTAAAACACACAAAAATATTACTAACTACACATCTGAAATTCCATTAACTATATCAATGCATCAATAAATAAAAATCAAAGATACTAACACTCTTCTCGAGCCGCTACTACATCATATAAATCGTGGATAGGTGCCTAACCCTTACCTCCTCCTACATCTAGCCCACCAAATGGATCCACAATTACTGGAAGTAAAACACCCATTGGTGTGTCGCCCACCACCGGTCATACAACTCCATGCTACAATCTCAAATACTCATGGTAAAAATGAAATCACTATTCACCATTTCACTATTACTATATATAGTAATTCCACTCCACCATATACTATAGTTACTATTTTCCACTATTATTGTATTTAATACAAGTTACACAGCTTTCTATCATATCCCGAGCTTCATTTTCCTTTCTTGTTTGTTTGTGCCATACGAGATAATAATCTACTATAGCACCATACTATACAAATCTCAACATCTCATAATATCATTTGGCACATATACTAATCCACATCTACTCATACTTTGACAATACTATCCCATACTATTTCTCATTTATTATTACAACATCTTATACATCTTGATTTCGCTCAGTGCTCATTTCTCTACCCTTAAACCTTTCACCGAAAGGGGAGCACACAATTGGGATCATCCCATAATCCCTCTTAGGTTATAATACAACCAATCAATAGTCCTAATACATTCTATCACATTTTTCTCAAATCTCATTTTAAAAAAGGTACAATCATTCTATATTACAATCAATAATTTCTATTATTTCAAATCTATTCCCCCAAATGACCTAACATGGGGAAAGGTAAAAATATCCGTGAATAATATAAAAAATACATATTATTTCAAATCAATATTCTATCACTCAAATCAAATATATCAATTGGTACAATAAACACATTTATTATTCCTCCCATATGACCTAATTTGGGAGTCACATTACATTACTATCACTTCTAGATGACTTAAATTGGAATTCATCTAGAAATATTAAATCAAAACACATCTTACTATAGGAGTGGGGTAAATGAGATGTCAATACCTTTCCTATATTGCTCCTATATGGGTTCTTCAATCATAACTAATCAAAATTAATCGAACTAATCAGAACTAAATTTGGTCTCTATCTCGTATGCAAAGTGGTAGGAACTTTTGGGGATGTAGTCATGAATGGAGATTAAAACTAGAACTCTCTCTCCAGAAATCTTTGTCTTGTGGTAGTATGCCCAAATCCTCCCATTATCGAACAAATCGGGTCGGGAATTGATCACTCCCTACCCCTCTCTATCATCTCGAACAAGCAATCTAAAATATCCAGATCTCCAACAACAATAAAAATATTTCTACAAGTTCTCCTTACGATGGTTTGTTATCTCCAATTACACAAAATGGGTAAAAACATTGATCCATGGTTGGCCACACTACAAACTTCAATACTCTACACACACTTTATACAATTTGGGTTCTCCGACTATGTACAAGTATGCTCCTTACTTCCTCTACATTACTTGAATTGCATTTAAATAGCATTTGGGGGAATGTAGACAAAAATTCATGCACATGCTACTATTTTACTATCTCATCAAATATTTTTTTATTCATGGATATTAAGTAAGAAAAGTATTCACTGGTGACATAATACTTTATCCATCTACTTGATTTTATTGTTTCTATTGTCTTTCTCTCTCACATATATCATTTTTGTACCTAGTTATGGTTAGGTCATAGGGATCCCTATCTGTCTGTCTTTTCACATCTATCATCATTTATCCTAGGACACCAAAGTGCTACTACTCTAGACACTAGTGTTTAGACGCTTCGTCCATTCTAGGTGCTTTTGTACCTTTTATTCTTTTTACATATTTTGACATTTGTGGTTGGGTTTTTCACCTATTTTGTCTTTATCCCATGCTCATAGTTGGTATTTCGTGTCACTTGTGTCAAAATTCAAACAAGAGATCCATATATATACATATTATACACACTATTATTCGCTAGAAATTCTAAAGAGGAAATTACATCTACATACTATCACTACCATTAAAGGGATTGCATTTTTGGATGCATATACTACATAGGAAGGGGAAGTGCTAAATTCCATATCACACATTTGCATCTTATCTAGCTATATCCCACTATCTTGGCATAATTGGCATGAGGGTAACTTAAGGACACTATTTCACACACAAGCACAAAGAAATACATGGATTCTGGAATGTAGTGTAGTGCTTGGTCATAAGTTCACTCATCGGGTGAATTTTAGGGTTAGTCGAATTCAAATATTATATATTTCATTCCAATTTGATGTGTTTGTGAGATTTTGTAGGTAACTAGGGTTTTTTTATAGGTTACATGTACCCTCAGAGATCAAATAATGAATATAAAGAGATCGACAAGATTTGGTAGTGAAAACCTAGCGAAACATAAGAAAGTAGATCCCAATACTTTATATAGTCCCCAAAGCACCTAGACTAGTTGTCGCCGTTGCCTGTACTTTTTCCCTATACCGGTGCCCATGGCAAGCATCATTCTCGGGTTTTGAATTCACAGGGAGAAATTGTGACACTGTTTGGATCCTATCTAGTACTTTACAAGGCCCAAATTAGTTCCAGATACAAGAATTAGCTAAGTCATTTATATCTCTCATTTACTTATAGTTTTTACATTGCTTGAGTGTTTAACATCTGTATCTTTACTATATTTTACCATATCGAGTTACTCGTAATTATACTTAATTAATTTTGTATTAAAAAAGGAGTGCCCATTGTCAAAAATAAACATGATATGATTTTGGTAGTAGTGGATAAACTAACCAAAGTAGCTCATTTCACAATGGGAAATCTTAAGGATGATTCCCCAATACTTGTTAAATGGTTTGTGCATGATATTTTTTTATTGCATGGAATTTTAGAACTCATCATTTAATATCGGGATCCAAGGATGACCTCTTAGTTTTTGTAAACAAATACCAACTCGAGTTGGGAACAAATTTGAATTTTAGTTTGGCCTACCATCCTAAAAAAATGGACAAACAGAAAGAGTGAACCAAGTTTTAGAATATATTCTCATAATGTATTATATGGATCAATAATACAAATGGAAGGAATAAATACCATTAGTTGATTTTTTTTTCAACAACACTTACCACTCATCATGAAAATGGATCCATTTCAAGTGTTCAGAGGGAAAAAGTGTAGAAATCCTATTAGCTAGGATAACATGGAGGAAAAAGAGGTGGTGGGTCTGGAAATGTTGACTAAAATGGAAGATAAAGTTAAGCTCATTTGTGAGTGGTTGAAATATGCTTCGATAGGTAGAAAAGCTATACTGATTTGAAAAGGATTGACAAAAAAAAATTGAGCAAGGAGACAAGGTATTTTTTAGGGTAAAACCCAAAAAGATATCTATTTCATTTGGAAAAGTTTCCAAGTTATCTCCTAGATATGTAGGACCCTTTGAAGTCCTAGAAGTTATATGTCTGATGGCTTACAGATTAAACTTACCTCTCGCATTATCTAGGATGCACAATGTTTTATATATATATTTTTCTAAAAATAATGTATATCATATATCAAATGTTATTAATTATAAATAATTACATCTTCAAGACACATGAATCGTCGTCTTTGAACCAATAAGAGTGTTGAAACACACAAATTGGGTCTCAAAAATTGAAATTTGCTCAATGTAAGGTCCAATGGGACCAATATTATGAGAACAACACAACTTGGGAGAATATGAATGATATGATGGCTACTTTTCCTTTCTTGTTCAAGTAAACAAAACTGTTTGTTTTTTATAATTTGTGATGGATTAGTGGAAAACTATTCAATAATTATTATAAATAAATGGGAATCTAAGCCATACTGAAAGAATTTTTGGGAATTATTTGTTGTGATAAACTTGATACAACCAATTTTTAGAACTTTCATTAGTTCAATTCTGGAAAAATTCTATTCAAGAGAAAACATAATTGTATTCTACATTTTATTTATGAATTTTTCTTATTATCGATAAATTAGAAATGATTATAATTAAATCATCGGGATGATTATTCTTTTTAGAGGGGAAATATGCAACATCCTAGATTTCATTAAATTAATTTATTGAAATATTAATATTGTTGTTACACACACACACACACACACACACACACACACACACACACACACACACACACACACACACACACACACACACACACACACATGTTTTGACATTGTTGGCATATTATGCATGCTTAGATTAAAATGCGGGTATCGACACTCATGTCATAATTTTTAATGTGAAGTGACATTGCTAAATGATACCACTTATGCTATGTGTTATGGAGTTGTTAAGTGGCATTGCTAATTGGTTTGAAATTTTATTGAACTTAGGATAAAACCTAAGTTGCATGAAATATTAGAGATGAGTTTTATGTTTTAATCCACAAAGTGGCATGGCATTTAAGGTGGTTGGTTGGAATTTAATGTGGACAACATGGATGCTCTTGGGAAATGCTATCTTCCTTGAGAAGCTAGGTCATACAAGAAAACACATTGTTTCATTTTCTTTTGGTTATTTTGGAGCTTTGTTTGAGGGTTATGCTTGGATTTTAGGGGGAATATCTATTTGGTGATATTTGCATGGACATTTCTTATCCTGGATATTATGGAATTTTTACTTTTTAAATATTTTTTGAAAGATGTAATGGAAAAACACATTGTTTGAAGTTTTCAACCTAGAAAATTTTAGAGAAGTTTGGAGGTGAAATACATAGGCATGGGGTTTTCTACTAGTATTATTTCCTCTTATTTTGATGATATAACCGAGTACATTTGGGTTTCGGACTATTATGTAAAATTTGTACCATGAAATAAGGAATTATTTGAATAATTTTTGGTTTTGAATTGTTATGTGAAATTTGGATGATAAAATAAGGAATTAGTTGAATACGTTTTGGCTTTGGATTGTTATGTGAAATTCGAAAATGAATAAGGAATTAGAGTGAAACAAAAAAACTTGATTATTCTATAGATCCTTCTTAGAGCATCATTGTTTATCATTTTTTTTTGTTATGAATCAATGGTGGAAGTAAAACCCTGCTAAGTGCGTGGATTAAATGGGTTTTGGGTTATTGTTTAAAAACTAGGTTTAGTTTTGGGGAAATTCTGATTTTTTTAGTATGGATTATTTGGAATCATCTCCCTTAGAGACGTATTGGAGTTAATTTACTCTATTTTTGTATGGGGGTTTAGAACTTGGGATGTTGGGAGTTCTAGGATTATATTATTGTTCATTATTTTCTAATTAGGAATAATTAAATGATGTCACATGATGGGAAGATGCCGAATTTCAAGTGTTTATGTATATGATTTCAGTTGGGACAATTTTTGGAGTTCTTATTGTTGATATATATTAACAATGGCTTGATTATATGATAACTACGAATGACCATTTTGAGTTAGTTGGTATAATTATTAGGAAGGGAATAAAGGTTTATGTCTCCTTCTATTATTTATTTCTGATATGCGTAATAAAATTGATGATTATTGTTTATTATTGATGAACTCCGACTCCTTCTTGGGATTAGACATCTTGGTTAACTTCAGTTCAATTAAATGAGTCCTTATTCAGAATTGTATATGTTCTTGTAAAAAATGATAATATATATGTGTAGTCAACTCAAAAAGGGTCTCTAAAATATAAGTACTTCATTAGTTTTCAGTTGATTGAGGTTCTAAATGGGATATGATTGATTGTTGCAAATATGAGTTGTTAGAAAAACCATTAGTTATGACCACTTGCATTATGAAATTTCTAGTTGTTATTAATAGTGGGAAAGTTGGAAATAATATTGTGAGTTATTACATGTTTAATCAATGTTGTGATGCAAAGTAAATGACCCATTATTGTCTAAATGTTTAATTGTTATTAAGTGGTTGTATAAGAATAATCGAGATAATTTTTATATATAATTAAGAAGTTTCATTAAGATATGTTTATAAGGTATATTTCATAATATAAAATATGGAATTTACAATTATAACTCATTTATTTATAATAGTTCTTAGCCAATCTCTTATTCTGTTATTTCATTATAATTACAACATAGAATAAGAGTATGCAGACTCATGTCAAGTTCTTATGAACTAACCCATATCTATATCTCTCTCCTAGATTTTTACAAGAAATGTGGAATATATGAAGTAACTTCTTGGATTATATTATGCGATTATTTTTACGTCTTGAGTTTATAGCGAAATAAATACAACAGGATTATTTATAAATAATTTGATTATGTGATTGAAATATCATCGCATCTTTAAAAGGGCATTATGGCCCAATGTACTATTCTTGCTGACTATTGTAAATCATTCTTAATGAAGATTAAGATATTTGTTTCTTATTAGAAATACGGTCTTATGAATTATCTTAGTTAAACTTAAAATGTAGATATTTTACTTATAAAGTTGATTTATTGATTAAAATAATAAATTCTTAAGTTATGTGATTAATTTTGATTTCATTAATTCCGATAGAATATTCAATGAATATCAAAGATAAACCTAAAAGGATAAAATATAAAATGACATAAATGTTTATGTAATTTATAGTAATATGGACTAATCATGATGAGTAAATCTATTTAAATGAATTAGTATGAAAATGAATAATTAATCTACACCTAACAATAATTACTAAGTTTTTAAAAGTACAACAAGAGGAACTAATATTAGTTAGTAACTTGTTGAGTTACTATGACCCTCTTATGGAAACCTATTAGGTATTGTGAAAAATATTTTAAAAAGACTTGCTAGGGATAACTTAGCTACATTACTCAAGTAAGGTAACCTTGGTATAAGGAGCATGGGGCATAATGTTACCTCATCATATTTAGGTAGAATATTAGCTTAGTTCCAACTTAGGATAATTATGATAAGGGTAGTGAGGACGTAATGATGGGTAATCATTATGTGCTCCCTATTTTTCCCTTAGGAATCCTAAGATGATACAGATGGGATTATTTTCATATAGGGAAATGAGCTAGTAATGGAATCTCCCTCTTCTTAACTAGTTCACCTTCTTAAACAACAAGGAATCTAGATAACTGTATTGAGATGGTTGTGTGGTGGAAGATGAGTTTCATAGGCTAGTGTGTGGTCTCGAAACTAAGCTTCAAGGAAATCATTGAAACTTTGGCCAAAGTAATGTATTAGCTAACTACATTTTCTAATCACCAATCCCCTAAATAAATAGTGTCGATACCAGATGGAAGTTGCATGAATTTATTCTAGGTAGGAACTTAGGATATGCACATAGTTCTCATAACATGTAAAAGGTTAAACCAAGTATACAAAAGTATACACACTCAATTAGAGTGACTTAAGGGAGATCATGGAGATCTGGATATACCCTTACACTACACATGGTTATTATATGTTATTAGATGGATTATGAATATTTTAACTATGATGGATTATCTAGCAATAAGATAAATAACAATGTTGAACATTGGTATCATTGATTGTATAATAAGGGTGTGCTTTTAAAAACATGTTTCCCTTAAATTTGTTGATCATAACAAGGGTGTTACACTTCACTTAGATTCTTTACGATTGCATTATTTCTTCCCTCTAGTTTGCTTTTTTGAACCCTAAAGTATGTATCACATACCTAATTTATTTTTATTTTCATAGTTTCAATTAAATAATTGACATCATTGTGTATGTGTTTTTTTTTCCAAATTCATAGTTCTATATTTATTTAGCATGACATCTAGTTGTATGTTTTGACATTTTACCTTCCATTGGTTGTAATATATACTCATCTATATCAATCAAATATCTTGGCGTTCTTCCAATTTTCTTAAGTTTAAGTGTAATGTCTCGTTTCTACGTGCACGTGTTCATCCTTCGGTGATCGAGTGCTAAACATGGAACATCATTGTGCCTTAAATCGATCATTGGTGGGTTTCACCTTGGTCACAGGAAATACTCAATCATCTCCCTATTCATCGTGTTTTTACGGTGTCGTGTTTTCATTGTCATTGCTGGCCCTCACTGGCCGCGTGACACTTATTTCCCTTTTTGTTGAAATCCTGGCCTTTATTTATGCGTGGAGGAAGAGCACTTATCACTCATTCTTCTTTTAGGCTAGGCGTGTTGGTCCTTCCTTTGGTTTGAATGCCAAGTAGGGGGGTTGGCCACTAGTCTTTCCAGTGACCCTTCAACCACTTCGACTGTATCTTTTATGACCTTATTCTACCTTCCTTGACTTCCTCGTGCCCTGTATCCGCCACGTCTTGGGGGAAGGGAAACCCCTGTTTTGGAGAGTCGCAGCAATTGATCTGGAGCTGAACAAGAGTTTTCACTGTTATTCTGACTTTACAAGATCCCATCAACAGGATAATGAAATGGATCGGGCCATTTCTCTCTCCATTTCAAAGCAAGCGAATTGTCGATCCTAGGGAGTTTGTTAGAAAGCCAAATTTGAGTTTATCAATGTATACAGATCAGATCTCGTCAATCAACAATAATTATGTGAATGAGCAGCGGCAACAACTACTTTTTCGCCAATATTTAGTTCATTCAGCAAACACTATGGCACACCAAGACGTGCTAGAAAGTTTCAGAGGAAGTTATCGATCCATCTATGTTCGACACACCCAATGCTTCAGTAGCTCCTCCTCAATACAACAAGCGCTTCAAAGATCCGCCATGAGAAGTAAGAGAAACTTGTTTTTTTATTTTATATCTGATTTCACGAATATAAGGCCGACAAACAATTTCTGGTCATGCTTGTAATCGAGGATATCAGGAAAGTGGTATTGTTTGCATGCATTTGTTATCTTAGGCGTGTTACCTCCACCTTCATTGGGTCTTGTGAGGTGTGTTCTTGTCCTGAATCCACAAAGCATGACTCGCAATGAGGATGAGCCGGGCGATGTGCATGTGCGGCTTGGTAGAGGCCTTTTTGAGCGCTTCTAAGGCAGTGTGTCCACCATGTTGTTGCTTATTCAATATTCAATGCATCCTCGGCATCAACAGAGATGTCACCACTGCTCCTTGTCATATTGCATTAGAATCTTGCCTTAAAAAAGAGAGTTGAGAATTAGCGAGGAGCTTCTGCACGTTTTAAAACTTTAATATACCATTTACTCTGAAACATTAGTCACGTGAAATTTGATTTTTATTCTCCTTCTTGTGATGCTCACCTCTCAATAACTATGCACAACTCAGTACAAATGTAGAAGCAATGAAGGAGTTAATTCTCAAACAGAGATAATAATGGGTTTCAGGAATGGAGGCTTGGGCATTTCAGTTTACAGGCGTCTCAATGAGAATTTTTGTCGCAGAAGGACTCTCTGTTTTGGGTCACCATCCCTCAAGGTGGAGGATCCCTTAATTTGGAGGGCACTTTGAATTTGAGAGGTGCTCGACTTTGAATTGGGAATTTTGTAGTAGATCACATATGGGCCATGCCCATCACATGATCATCATGAAGAGGTTGTAGATGGAGTAGCAGAGGGAGTGTGTGTCCAAATTGGGATTGGGCCGATATTGCATCAAGCAAGCATGAAGGTAATGGCAGGTTACTTATGTGGGAGTACTGCTATTATTGCAGACACAGCACATTCCGTGTCTGATGTAGTTCTAAGTGGAGTTTCTTTATGGTCATTCAAAGCAGCCGCATCAAGCAATCTAGTGACCGGTCGGCCTTAATTGAGGATGCTAAGTCTAGGGACTGCTTTTATGGATATGGAGTCCGTACCAAGAGATGTTTTTTTGTTATAAAGCCATCTTCTTTTGCTTCGTCTCAGACTAAGGCTGCTCCTAATATAAGAGCACCAAGGTTAGGAGTTCCAAATTAAAAAAATCAGATGCATATGGAGATGGTGGAGGTGTTTGGATGAATGACGAAGGATCAAGTTCAATTGCCAAAATGGGGCCTACAGAAGTTCTAGGGCTAATCTTGGAGCGGTGTTGGGAGGATGATGGCAAGTATTTTAGACCACCCACCCTGGCCATGAACTCCTACCTATGCCAACGTGAAGATGTTCGATGTTTGGGCACCCAACGAGCTTGAAGAAAATGGAATTAGGCTTGGGTTGCTGTTGCAGGCCCTGTCCATCTTGTTATCGACTGCGGGAGCTTAATCAGGCACGATATTCTCTATACCATTGATTCTTATGCTGTTATTTAACTGATTCATTAAATAACTCTACTCTTCTTATAAATGTCTCGTGTGATGGTATGCTGTTTGGTTTTCACTTCCCTTGCTCGTTTGTATTCCTTTTGGCGTTAGAAATGATTGCGTTGGTTGAAGCCTTTATATTGCTTTCTGGGTTTTAATAAATATTAGTTGGGTGAAATTTGTTCTTAAGACTAATAAAACAAAAGAGGTGAGGGTCCTGTAATGAAAATTCCCGAGTTCTTTGTGTTGGTCTCACGATTTGAATGTTTTATCCAACATTGTCGTTGGACTCAACCTTATAGTTCCTATTTTGTTCTTATTCTTGTTTCTGCCCGAGATCCAAGTTCGGTTTATGTTGGGTATTTGTGAAATAGTGATTGAGCATCTGCGAGTGCATTGTGTATAGGTAAATGATGCTATTCCTGTCTCTATTCTTTTCTTTTAGTTGTTTTAGGTTCTAGTAACCCTTTCCAGCTGGCTTAGTGTGTGCTTAGCTTGACTGATCTTTGAATTGAGCCAAGTTAATATTACTCTTAACTAGGTTAGTTGCTTTTGTTTTTTTTTTTAAATCGCTCGAAGAAATACCTTTATTCTTCAAGCGTCATGGTTGATCTTCATAATTTGATATCAATTCATGTTCACCATTTGGAGATTGTTTTCTTTGGAATTCACCTTCTCTCCCTTGGTGACTGTTGTTTATTTTGAGGAATGTAGCTGATCCTATGGAATGTCTTCTTTAGACGTTACTCACATTTCTTTTGGATAGCTTAAAATGTCAGAGGAAATACTCTTTTTCGTACCTTGATTTTGTTTCACACATGTTGGAGGATACGAGATCTACTGGATCATTATTGAGGAAGTTTTCAATTCTTAAAATTGGGATGTTGGTTTTATGCATAAGAAATTACCCTACGTTTTTCTCCGTAAAGATGTTTAAATTTCATTCTCCTGTGACTTAGAGGTTGGTGTGTTTGGAAACTCATTGGTTGACTGGTTTTTGTGATGATCGTTGCAGATACGACCTCCTCTTTGTCATTGTAGTAGAGTGGTTACATGTTGACCAGAAAGGTTAAAGTCAACTTGTTGTGCGATTTACATGATCCTTTGGAAGCTATGTATCCCTGTGTTGTGTTCTTGGGAATGATTGAGTAACCCTCTTGTAAGATTTATAATGGTTATGTTTGGTCTTGTCAAGTTTGTCCTTTTTCTTAAGACATCCTCTTGATTAGAAGAAAGTTTAATAGAAGGATTGTTAGGATAGGATGTGGCCCATATGGGGTCATTTGTGCGTTTCATTCCTTTTCTTTTCAATTTATTTATTCTGTACTGACATAAAATTAACTGTTTTAGGCACATCACCTTAATATGAATGAGTCATGTTGGTTTAGATATTCTCATGTCGATTGATTGTTTGGGATCTTCCAGTGGCATAGTGAATCCTTGGCTTGGTGAACTAACTTAAACAAATAGGGACAGATCACGTTTGGAATTAATTCTCTTCTTGTAATTGTTTTGTTTCGAAATGTTATCTTGTTAAAATGACGGTCATTATTGTGATATGAGTGAAATTCACTATGATGTTTATTAATTGCTCCTATGAGAAAATGATAATTAAATAGAGTTAGTGCCGTCCCCTTTTATTCAGACATTTTATGCTATTGGACAACTCTTTAATTGCTCTTGTTTAGACTCTTAGATTATTTTTCATAATCAACGGTGTTTTCTTCTTCCTTGAAACAGTTAGATAACAACATATCGTCTTAATGTTATAGCTTTTATCGTGCTCAGTTCTTGCGAACTGACATGTGCTAACAAATGTGCAGGAGGATTTCCTGAGTAGAAAAAAAAAAAAAAGAGAGAAAAAGAAACACGTGTAGAGAGTGGTTTCACCTTCTTAGGAGGCTATTTGCATTTAATGTTTTCCTTTGCTTTAAAACATTGGTATGGAAATTGTGAAGACTATATAGAAGGCATTGTGTTATAATTTTGTATTGTTCTCATGTAGGTTGTTATCTTTTGAAAGTCAATTTGAGAAATATTATCACAATAAGATTAAATGAACTTGTTTTGACATGCGTATCCTTCGTTGAATTTTCACTTTTCAGAATATGATTTATCCTTGAATTGTCAAACCTAATTATAATTATCTAAACTTGAATCAACTTACATCACTTTGGTTACCTTTGGTCATGTGTCATTTGGTAGAGGACTATGTTTTGAACCTAGCAAAAAGAAAACAAGAGAAACAAATATACCTTGTGATCCCACGTAAACTAATCAACAATCTCTTATTGTGGTGAATCCTTAGAATGGTCTTAAGGTGAAATCAATGATTGAATTCTTGGAAGATAATAAGATTATAATAAAAAGAAGGAACTTGACTAAGAAACTCTTCGATCTATCTTACCCGTTGAAAATGTAAACAATATACTTATGTCTATCTCTTCAAGTGAAGCCCGAGTCAACCTATAATATTTTTGGTTAGACTCTTGACCCCAATGTAATCCTTTTTGACCACTAATAAGATCTTAATGATGAATCCAAGTTCTAGACAGTCATGTACTGTAAAAATAAAATAAAATAAAAATATGACCGCTTAAAAAGGGTAAAACATACATGTTTAAAAGCACAACGCTGAAAACAGTTTGATGAAGTTAAGAGCCTTGAGAAACTAACTACCTCCTAACCAATGAATAAGTTAATCAAGTAAATGAAGCAACCTCTTACCATCCAATAATTGGTTTACACTGTATATTAACCTTAACAAGGTAGGGGAAAATTTCTTCAAAGGAGACATGAACTTCAGATTCTCCTATCATGATTCCTCTGGGAAAAGTAAAGAATGTAAAAGCACTTACAGCTAAAACATGATTCTAAAGAAACCTTCTATGGGAAGACCTTGTTTGTAAAATTGCATACTTTAGATGAACCAGTGTGTCCTTAGTGTGTGCCTCATGTTTATCTCGTAACCAAAGTGTGGTCCGTGTTGTGGAAAGAATGTCTTTAGTTGGTCAGATTCCCTAGAGAACTTGTGTAGTGTCGTATTATCGCTCAAGCAAGTCAAAAAAATAAATTATCCGTCTTTTACCGTGTGTTGTTCTTGTGCATGAATTTTTGGGTCGTTACATTAAGGGTGGGACTAGATAAGACATCATTTATTATAAGTGATGGTGTTATTGCTTCAACCATAGGAGGGGGATGTGTGTCTAAGTTAACATCTAAATATACGGGATAATATTAAATTGTTCTTCATTTAGAATGGTTTCAACCGAGGTCATCATATGATCATCATGTAAATTCATTGTATTATCATGCTTTAATAATTCTTTATGGATAAATATTTCATTACATTTTGTTTCTCTATATGTTTAAACATTAATTACAAATTCATTACCATGTCTTACATATTCGATTTCATCATTTGGCGATATATTTTCTTCTCTACTCTCACTTGAAGATGTTTATTAACTCAATTTTATTGAATTAGACATGTTATAATCAATAGAAAAATTTCATTATAGAATAACTACCTTGAACTTCATTATAACAATTTTTCTTTTCTATCCCAAATGCGTGTTTTTCATTCTCTTTCTCTTTAAACTTCAAATTCTCCATCTGTTTTATATTTAATTTTTCTTTTATTATGACTACCAGATCCCATAGTAAATTTTTTATTCTTTTTAAGTCATTGAGGATCAAAATTTGACAAAAAGATTAATTTTGATGTTCTAAATAAGACAAAATGGAGAATTGAAATGTTTGTTATGTGCAGAGTGAGTTCATAACCCATAAAGTGTGAAATTTGTTGTGAAAATGGTAAAGGAAATATGAATTTAATGTTTTTTTTTATAATTCCACAAAATGTGTATTCCCTTTACAAAATACACATGCCCTTTAGAGATGTAGTTGTAATACAAGTAGTTGAATGATAAAAATTCATTAATACAATCATCATTTACAAAGGGCATACACACTTAGTAATTTTCCATTTTTTAAAATGTTTTTCCTCATACATAACTATGTATTTTGGATAGGGAATATGAACCTCATGTTTGGACCTTCATTTGATTAGCTAAGAATCCTTTTTGAGGATTTTTGAACATTTTTCACCTTCATAGCACAATAGTTTCCTCATCTGTGTGTATTTAAAAATAAATTATATGGGTTTGTGGAGGGGAGATTCTAGTTTACAATTTTTTTATTATTTCCAATTACTACTTGATTTCTACATAATGTTAAAATCCATCATTTACATAATGTTAAAATCCATCATTTATTTATGGTGATTAACTATATTTCACTATAATATTACAATGATTTCATCCATATTTTGACCTTATAGAATTATCTAGTAAATAAAATTTTTAGAGCATCCTAAAATTCTTTTGAAATTGCAATGTGATTTTAAAGTTTTCCCATGTTTTCACCCTTGTACAATATTTTAAGTCCATGTCTCATTTTTCAGCTCCAATATTAAACATTTGAGTAGATATGAAAACACATAATCATATTTGTATTACAATGATGAAATGCATGTTGTGGCTTGAGTCATTATTATCAACCTTCCCAAGGGAGGATGAGTGTTATCAAATGCCTATCAAAATAGCTGATCACCATTATTTTAATGCATTTTCCTTTTGGTTTCAACTCATGGGATTCACAAAAATGCTTGGTTTTGGCATGGGGATTCATTATAAAAGCTTATGACGTATCACGTGCATTTGTAGAATACTAAATAATACCCCTATTTTAAAATATATATCTCAAACTTTAATTAATAACACCCCTTTCTAATACAAATTTTCAATTATAAAATACCCCTTATTTGACCGTATATCCAAACTACCCAATTTTCCTTTCACATTATTTATAAATGTTATATTTCCACCTCTTAAATTCATATCTAACATTTTCAAAACATCTAATTATATTTCCACTAAAAATCTCAATGAATTTCATAGGACTCAAAAAATACAAACCCTAATATGTGTAATTTAATGTCCCTCTTCCTTTTTTTCTTTGTCCATACTTGTCACAATAATAAAAATGTGTATACTAATGTGAAGGGTCATATATGGTTGCATTCTTGTTAGTTAAATTTATCACTCTTCACGATATACATTCTCCTAAAAATGAATAAAATGAAAATAATATAACTTAACAACGACACTTTGAAGGATGTCCCATCTATTGAGAGTTTTATAGTGTCATGCATCTAGAAAAATAAATTATTTTTCTAAAAATCACACCACAATTGTGAAATAACACACAATGAGAATCATCTAATTTCAAGGATTCTTCATCCACCCTTAAATATTCCTCCACCCTACCACTCCACATACCCTACTCCAATATATTTTTAAAAACCTTTATACTTTAACCCCTATACCCCTTAATATGGGGTAATATATTAGGTCCATTTTGACTAATATTTAATGCCCTTATATGAACTCATGTGATAGGAGTTTCTTTGGTTTATGGATATCTCATGGGTTTTGGTGATGATCCCTTGATTGAAGCCGTTGGTGTTGATCAATATCACAATTTGCAGAGGTTTTCAAATGCACAAGTGAAAAGTCTTTAATGATTTGGCGCCCTAAAATGAATAACACAAACAACATGTCAAGGTTAGAGGATTTTGTTTTGTCAAATACTTTACGAAGCCACAGCTAGCGGAATGGGTTCGTTAGAGACCTGATTTTGGAGACACCATGCGAGGAAGAGTACCCAAAAATGTGGTGATATTGGAGGATGTTGAGAAGGATAGGTTGTCGATGGTGGTAATAAAATCCATGGAGGTTCACATATGAGACTTGATCTCAATGATATTAGTTTGGCTTAAGTAATTGGCTTCCTCACTCTCCAACAACACCATGGAATGCCTCAACAAAGCATATTTTCCCCATATTTTTAAAAAAATCAAATTTTTTTTGCGTAAGGGAAAATTGTTAGCACCCTAAAAATTATGGACAAGTTAGTTCCATTTATTGAGGTACCCCTCCATATGGCTTGAAAAAGACACAATACAATATTATTCATATAATATTATTTTTATTAGTTTGAAACATTTAATATATATTAATTTCATCATACATATATGCACCGTCCCTGAAATATTCTCTCTATTGTTTTATCCTTGATATGGAAAATATTTTAATAAGACCTTCTAGATATATGTCAAAATATCTTTCCAAATTTTTCACCTCTCAAAAATTTAAAAAATATAAAACTAGACCAACCTATCAAAGTTAGTATATTAAAAAGTGTTGCACTTCTACCTACGTTGAAATAAATAACCTTTTGTAAACCATGTAAAATCCATCCTATCCATCTTTCCTATTTTGGAGAGGAATGTCTACGATGAAAAAGGTAATGCCCAACATTAATACATTTCTCGCAATTATATTTTATATCTTTGTCATCTCATATTTCTAATGTGTAGAAATTGTTTCATATTTGATATTGTGCAAAATTTTCATGAACCACTTCATTCTTAACTTTTTAAAACAACACTACTATGGTATTATGCAAGTTCACACATCCTCTCTCATCTCCAAAACATTGCAACGAATAGAACCGTTATAATGTATTATTGTTGATGTTGACCTATACACCAAAAAACCTTTCAAGAAAATAAAACTAAAAAACCTTAGTTCAGAATTATTTTTCAATGAACAAGATTTTGTACATGTCCTAAATCTACTTAGAAAAGGATTTCATGCCAAGAAAACATATTCTACTCCAATGTACCATGATGGAAAAGGTACGTGAAATTATTCATTGTGACTAGCAATCACACCTAAGTGGTGAAGTACTAAAGACACCACTAGGGTGCCATTGAAGAATTTAAAGTTGAAGGATCAAGGTGAAACCTATGATGGGGGAACAATATTGATGAAAAAGGGGTTAAGTGAGGATAATTTTTGGGTTTGAGAACCTATTAGAGGGAACATAGTTGAACCTTTTTTTCTTTTGACAAGTCACATATCAACCATGTATCACTTTTTATTAAATTCAAGACATCATCCATTTAATAAAATGTTTGTTTAACATTACACATGTCTTGATAGGTGCCAACTTGAAAATCCATGTTTTTAATCGGATTTAAAACTATTAAGGATTAATTTAATCTTAGATTGTATAAGCATGGAAAATGAACAAAAAAACAACAAACACAAGTGAAAATGTGTTTTCATTGGAGCACAAAATTACTTGGGCATGGACATCCACATCTTTGAGGACAACACTAATTGGTTTTATCAATTCTATATTGTCTCTTAATGGATATGATAAGATAGATGACAAGGATGAGCTAGAGGGCATGATAAGAAAGGGAATAAGTGTGTAAAACTCAAACATATACAATATTCATTTCTAAGGGATGTGGTGAAGGAGACTCTGCAAAGCCTCTAAGGATAGGGAGAATTAATATGTCAAGGTCAATGGCATGACGCTTTCACCCTTAGGCATAAGTCATCCCGGTTCCTTATTGGCATGTGTAGATGTCAAATGAAGAATCAAGATAGACATTTCAAGACTATGTTTCTTCCTCTATTAGGAATGTGCATTGTATTAACAATTATACTCTTCTATGAGAATATTGAAAAGCTCATCCTCAACATCCTATGGATCTATTTGAGGTCCTTAAACTATCTTATGAGATAGTTTACCCACTTCATGTGGTTCTATTACATGATTCAATTTGACGCTTTTAGACCTGTGTCACTATCCTCCCATCTAGGCCTAGAGTAAGCATAAGAAACAATCAAATCTTAATCGAAGGTGAAAATTCTAAATGTTGTTGTTAGCACTTGGAGTGGAAAGACCCTAGGTTCCAAATATTTTATTCCACAACCTCTCGTTTTGCTATAGAAAAATAAAAAGAAACACACAATTACCAAAGCCACCATTACGTCGACAACAATGATCGTAAAAGTGATCACCATCACTTATATATACACGAAAAATATAGGCCAAAAATGAATTATCCATAAATAATACATGTTATCAACTTATTGGATGTTAAATGCCCAACTTGAGGAAAAGGATAAATGTAACCCTTTGTAAAGTCATTAAGCTACGAAATTTACAATACATGTGGCATATAGAAGGTATAAAAGAGTGCATAAAATTTTGTGTTTGGCCAAAACCATGTCGTAAATGGGAAGATCTTTTCTTGTTTAAATGTCCACGATCAATATGTTTCATTGTCTTCATCTATCAGATTGAGTGGTCATCATCAACGCTATCTTGTATATGAGTTTTTTTCCTTATCATTTAGGCTATGAGGTCCCATGAGAGGGTCCCACATTCTTCCTTCTTCCTTATAATGCACCTTTTTATGTTTCTTCACTCACTCTTCTCCTCAAGCCCTCATAAATTGAATGTATCATCGCCTCTTATGCTTCTCTTGGCTTGGTGCTCACATCTCAAGCAAAAATTATACTATCGCCGAACTCGACTTGATCCCATCTCTTTGATCTATATTGGATTTGCATTTTATTTTGGGATCAATAGGAATCAACATTGCATTAAGGATCCTACAAGATTGACATCATTTTGCATCATGGATATCATATTGAGTAATGCAATTCAAAATTGCTCACATCTAACATCTCTTGGCACCACTAATGGGATCAACCTAGTTTGTATCTTCTCTCAACTTGTCCATTGTTCGAGTTCTACATGTGGTGGTTAAACATTGCATTGGTTGACTCCCAAAATGGCTAGATAATGTAGGCTACATGTGTCTCCATGCCTCAACATATGGGTTGGCATCTCTTCCAATTGTCCTCGACCGACATCTATGCATTCAATAGATTCCATGCATTCAAATTTGTTAGCTCATCAATATATTATAATATTCAAATTGATCAACCAAATTATAATCTTAAAAATGATCAACTAGTGAATTACAATCATCAAACCACTTAATTGAATTATAATCTTCAAATTGAAATGTTCTCTAATTATAACCTTGGACATGAGCTAGAGCCTAGAGTATCGAAAGAGGGCCCATGCATGCACACAAAAATTAATTATCCTCTTTTGTCAATGCCTCAAACATTAATTACGCTAATAGACATTTGCAAATGAGAGTCTTGGAGGTTGTTCCCGACACGTATTGAGGAAATAGAAGGTCTAGGTTTCATGTCCGTGATTATTGTTGGATGACATCATCGGACTATTGATGAGGGAAACCATAATCATAAAAGAGAACCCCTAATCATAAATGTGCATGAAATTGGCGAAATAGGGAATCATAAACGTAGACTTTCCATATTAGACATGTAGAGTTTGAAATTGAGACATACACAAGTTTCTCTATTGGAAGTATTCATTGGCCATGCATTGTTTTCGAGATATATATCTAAAATATATTGTCTCTATGACATGCACACTGCACCACCTTTCTCCTTCAAATGATATACAAAAATGACACGTGATTCATATGTGCCTGGTCCTAAGAAATAAGAGTTTTGCATAGGTTCCTCCGAACACTTTCCCTGCCCCTAAACTTCTCTTCCCTTAAACTGCCCCTCTTAAATTTCGCTCCCTTAAATTTTACTTCTTTTACATGTTCCCTTTTAGTGTTTCCTTTGTATATGATTGTTACTCTATACAAAATGATAGTAAGCTACACATGTACTACGCCACTTTCAACCTTATTTGATAGGATCTCATGGCAATAATAAACACCATCCCATTTTTGTGGTTTGTCCCACCCAAAAGGAAGCACCCGTTGAGGCACCTTCTGAGCTTTATTTACCTCCGACCCCACGAATTCATATGTTTGAATGATATCCCAGCTTTCATTTATATTGTGCGAGTTCCAATGGAGAAGGATGAGGAGGAAGGTAAAATTGTGATGGGAAAATACGAACTAGAAATGTTGGTCGGATTCGGTGGATGGGGAAAAGTATACCGCGCAATACACACGAAAACCTGCAACACAGTGGCCATTAAGGTTTTTGACAAACAGAAACTTTCCGCCACCTCCCTTCGTCAAACAGAAATAGAAATCTCCGTCATGAGATCCCTGCGCCACCCCAACATAGTTCAACTCTACGAAGTAATGGCCACCAAAACAAAGATTTACCTAGTCATGGAGTACGTAAGTGGCGGAAATTTCTTCCACAAATTACGAGCCGCGAGAAGCTTTGAAGAAAACGAGGCCAGAAAATATTTCCAGCAGTTAATCGGTGCTGTGGATTTCTGTCACAGCAGGGGCGTTTACCACAGGGACCTCAAGTTGGAGAATTTGTTAGTCGACGGTGACGGGAATCTGAAGGTGGCGGATTTTGGGTTGAGTGCGTTCAGGAAGAAGGATGTTACGTTGCACAGAAAATGCGGGACGGAGGAATATGTTGCGCCTGAGGTTTTAACGAATTTTTTGGGTATGACGGTGCCAAGGCTGATATTTGGTGCTGTGGAGTTATTCTGAATCTGTTTTTGGAGGGGCGTTATCCCAAGTTTAGTCATAACTATCGTCTGTGTTTTAACTTTTGTTGGGGTGGAAGAAAGAGTTGGAGTATGATAAATTGTTGTTGCTTTCGGATGGGGCGAAGGAGATGGTGGGTAAGCTTCTTGATCCTGATCCTCTGAAACGTGTGAGTATGGCTCAGATAATTGAGGATCCCTGGTTTGCTAAAGGATTCAGGGCCGAGGTGGAAGACAACACAGGTAGTTTTATATGTGGAATTTAATCTCTGTTTCATTAAAAAAAACTTAATTTTTAGTTGGGTGACGCCATAATTGTCCTTTATCTCTAAATACGTGTCTTTTTCCAATTGCTTCTACCACTAATCTTCATAATATATTTTCGAATTGCTTCTACCGGTCTACATTCTTCATAGGTTTAGAATGATTAAATTTGGTTCTACTGAATTATAATAATTAAATTCGGTTTTATTGTATACAATATTATACTTCTTTTAGTTTATTTAGGAATTATTTTTATGATTCTAAAATCCACACAAAATTATATATAATTCTTATAATTCATCATACTAAAATTATAATTTTTTTAATAGAATATATTATTTTATTAAGAAAATATAATTAATTGATAATTTGGTATATTTTAAGTTAATAATATTAATAATTTTAAAAGTTACTTGTATTAGACAATCCAATTTCTTTATATAAACTAGATTTGAAATTTTAAAACTTAACATAAAGAATTATATTCACCATTTATTCTTCCAAAGGAAGGGTGGGAAGCCGGATCCAAACATGAAGGGCTTTGAAAGCAAGGTTGCGTGGAACACCTGGTTCCCATCTTCCGGAAACCTGCCATAAAACCATGGAGCACCGAGAATAATCTTTTACTAACAAATGTTTAGAGTGTTTGTATGATAAAATTGGCCCCTTAAACCATTTGAATAATAAATAAGTCTAGGTTAAAAAAATAAATTATTAGAATTATATATTTCATAAAGATTATTTAAATGATAATCTAAAATCATACAACATAAAATTAAATATTTAAATCTCTTGATTTATTAGCAATATGTATGAAAAATTCAATGACTATACTAAGTAAAATTTTAATCAATGACACTCTTCTTATATTAAAACTCCACTCTTTGTAACTCTAAGTCATTGGATAATCACCTATTTCACCATATTACCGAAAAATTAAAAATAAATAAACATTTAATTAAATATAATAATATATCTCATAACCTGAAAAAAATATAATTCATGCTATCAACTTTAAATATCACATTTTCTATACTCTATGAAACATCTAATATTCTTATTATGAACATTGAACTAATAATCCATAAAATGTCATCTCTTATTGCATTGAATTGTGGGCTCAACTATAATTGCAATGCTCACACCTTATATCAATAAAATTGAAAAAATAGTTAAAAAGAACCTCTGCTGAAAATATTCTTCCTTTTATATTTCTTTCCTTCTAACAAAGGTTTTCTGAGTGAATGGCCTCTTACAGTTAAACCAATAAATACAAGTATTCACAAATTTACATTGCAAAATCAGTAATGTAAATATAGTTGGTTCTTTCACTTCTATTTCAAAAATATTACAAGAATATTTTCAAATCCCAACTTAAGTAGAGTATTTAGTATTAATCTAATAAATCTATATCAGACTTCTAACTAAAATAAACATTTGGATTGATCGTGCATTATACTCATTCTTATCATTATAATTAATGGGAGGAAATCATTTTGCTAAACTATAATCTTTAACAAATCTCTTTAAGAATTGTTTTCGCTATCTTTACAGAGGATTCAATTGAGAGTCTTATTGGAGAAATTGAGCCGAAATCTCTAAATGCATTTGAGATAATTAGTTTAATGTCATTTGGGCTTGATCTCTCAACTTTGATAAGCAATTATGACAATGCAAAGAAAAATTCAAACTTGTGTTTCACATCAATGCAACCTGTGCATAATATTGTAGAAGTTTTTGAGAAGATTGGGAAAGATGGAAAATTCAAGATCGACAAGATACATTGTGCAGTGAATATGAAGAGAAAGGAAGCTGTTAAGAAGGGCATTTGGGAATTAAAGCCAAGATATCTGAAATAGGTCCATCATTATTTGCTGTGAAAGTGAGTAAAGAGGATGGGGACACGGTAGAGTATAAGAATTTCTGTGACCAAGAACTTAAGCCTACGCTTAAAGATATTGCATGGGTGTGGCATTGCGGAGATGGAAAAGATTAAATTCTTAACCAAATAATGTAAATAAAAACTATTACTTGTAGCCTTGCTTATTTGCAAGGTTTAGTTTGAAAGGAATTGTTAAAAAGAGAAAATTATTGTTGTAATTTGATTTATTTTTTAATTTTAAACGATATTTGAATTATTTATGATTTTTTTAAATCGATTAATATTCTTAATTTTATTTTTGGGGAAATGAGGATTATCTCATTATTTTTTCAAATTTTATAGTTGATCGTAGAGTATGCTACTTTCATTTAAATAGTTGTAAATCAAAGTAACAAACCTAAAAACCCTTGTGTAGGGCGGTGAACATTTTTGGGTGCACATTATTTTTCTTAATGCTTCTATACCGACTATTTTAGAGTTGGGGTGAAATATAGTCATGGTTTCAAACAAAAATGTATCAAATAGAGGAGATAACCCTATAACCATGGACCTTTATTTTAGGGGTGCGTAGATTTATGTAGGTGCCTTGCTAGTATAAAATAAATTATTATGTAACATATGAAAGTGTCACATCACTATTTTCATTTGACGCAATTATTTGGATAGAAAAATAGATTTTGAATTGATTTAGTACAAAGACAATTGGTATAAAGCATTTGGAAAGAGTACTAATAACTGAAGGTCCTCTGTGCCAGATTGTGATTGGCTCTTAAAAAGTATCATTAATGAAAAACTAAAAACTATTGGTATTTTTTCCAGCAAGTTATAGAAAAATTAAGTATATATGTTTTGGTACATGAATAGCTATGGGATCCTTAAGAATTTTATCTATAGTGTATTCTAGAAACCTTTATTACATTTTTGTCATCTAGATGTGCAACCACTTGTTTTTTATGAGATAGTACGGTATATTGTTTATTAAATCCAAGGACACCTTGGATCTACTCAACTTGGCTTCTTACAAAAGTGAATGATAATGAAACTAGATCCATAAAAATTGATATGAATATGATAAATTTACTAAAGTTCTTATCCACGAAATATAATTTTTATTTTAGATAGTATATTGATCCGTTGTTAAAACTATAAATCATATGTGAAATGTGTGATGAAAATGTCGAAGGAAATGTGTCAAAGAAGTACTTAAGAGAGATTAACATCAGATGAGGAAGACTTATCGGGGAAATGGAGAATAATATTGAAGCAAGATAATTCTAGAGGTGTGAAAAATGTTTTGGAATTTATGTGAAAATCCTCTTTGTCATTGCCAAATATATACGAAACATGTGTCATTTGTGTAAATCATTTGAAGGAGGAAGGGCGTGAAGTTTGAATGTCATCAAGGAAATGCCTTTTGGAGATAATAAGAAAGAAAGTTGTGGTCGATGAATAATTCAAATGAAAACTTGCATATATTTGAATGTCAAATTGTACATATGTTAGATATAGTAACACCACGTTTAAAATTCCTTATGTTGCTAATTTTCATGCACATTTACAATTATAGTTTTTCAATAGCAATTAAGGTACAAATTATGGTTTCTTTTTATCAACATTATGATAAAGATGTTCACAATGGCCACTAGCACAAAACCTCAATCTCTCATTTCCCTTATGTGTGTTAGGCATAGTTAATGATACACATATTTGGAAACACATTACACAACAATTAAATTTTGAGGCATCGAAACAAAGAAAATTTATGTTTTTGTGCACATATTGGTCCTCCTTTGATCTTCTACCTCATCCTGCATAAAAATGGAATATTTTAGTTAAAGATTATAATTTGGCCAATCTATTAATTCGAGTCGGTCGATGTGAAGATAATGATCTATGATGAGCCAACAAATTTAAAAGCATAGATTTATTTGAATGCATGGATTTCCATCGAGGATAGTTGGAAGAGTTAAAAACCTTACGCCTGTGGCATGGGGAAATGTATCACTTACATCATCTAGTCGTTTGGAGAATCGACAATTTAATGTAGCCAAATTCTAAACAAACTTAATACACTTGTAAATAATATGAACTCCAAAAGAAAATAGATCTCCTTCTTTGTTATTGAATCATGAATTACAATGTTTCCTAAATAGTAAAACAACTCCCAACTCGAATTTTCAAGAAAACTCTAACTAACTTTGACTAAATGTAATGCCCGTTGGGCATTGACTGCTTGCTTTACGCCACCTTGCCCCTATTGTTTTTCATTGAACGTTTATTTGAGCTCCCTTTTTATCGTCAGGTGACTTTGACCTTATTGCGGAGTTATTTTGGAATAGTTTCTTCCCTTCTTTCACTTTGTCTCGCCATCTCGTTCTGTCGTAAGTGCTCTTTTGTTGCCGAGGGTCATTTCTAACTTTCGTCTAGTGAGCTTATCATGATTTTGATCAGTGGAATGCGTAATGACTTTTTGTTAAAAGTTCTAATGGAATATTAAAACCTTTTCAAGGCATTTGGGCATTTTTTTTAGGTACCTAAAGATTTTTTTTTTTTAGCTAAGATTGGCATGTTAGTAGTCATTTCAGCCTTGGTTTACGTGGAAGGGGAGAGAGGTTTGGTGGTGGTACCTTTGTAGGAGGGGACTATTTTTCTATGTTGAAGGGCCCATAATAAATGCACAACTTAATGTTTTATCTACAACTTTTGTTCTCCCTGGCAAGTAACCTTACCTCATGCGTGGGTGCCTTGAAATTAAATAATACAAAAAGACTCTTGTGTTGATGTCAGTTGGAAGTTGGGTGAAAATTCTGGTCTTTCCTTTAATGATCTTTAATGCGTATTGTTGACATCGACGGGTTTGTTGTTCCACCGTTCTCCTGTTCAACAGTGCTAGTACCATTAGTTCTCCATTAAGGTTCTCAGATTTCTGTTGTACGCATTCGGCGTAAAAACCAGGGAGAAGAACAAAAGAGATGATGTTTGAAAAGTTGATAAGTTTTACAATTTGATGTCTCAACGTTACAAATTGGGTGAGGAAGTATCTAGTTGCAACTACTTTTAACATTTTGTAATAGACGAGGAAATTGGTGCAGACACCAGTGCAGTGGTGGTGTAGAAAACATGCCGCGATGCTACCAACAAGCCTGTAGCAATCAAAATGCGAACCTCTAAGCCTGTGTCTGTGTTTCAGTCAAAGTAGAAAACGCGGATGCGAGCTCTCATCCACACCAAGTCTTGCACAGTTTGTAGAAAATCGAGAACAACAATGAAATAACCTTGATGAAAAATCGAGAAATGGTGCACAAATATCCAAATGCCATTGCGTGTAAAGGTGTAATTCAGAGGCAATTAAATATATTGAAGTGTGCAGAGATTAGGATCGTTGGCTGTATTTAAAGAGTACTTTTTGGTAGTAGCTGGTATACATATCAGGAAACACTGGGGTCAGTAGATGGCAAGTGTCAGGGCCTTGTGAACCAGAGAAGGGCATGCTCCGTGCTGTTGGAATCGTTGTTGCCCGTCTTGGCGGATCCAATTCTGGAGGAGGAACCGCTTAAAGCCCTCATGGAAGGAAAAATTGTGAGCGCCCCTGAAATGCCGTATATTTATCCAATCGGCCCGCTCATGGTGGAAAATACTGATCGGCCAGAGGAGTCGGATTGTCTGAAATGGTTAGATTTGCAGCCTCCTTCCTCGGTCGTGTTTGTGTCCTCGGCAGCGCGTTTACAGGTCCGCAGATTACAGATCTGGCGCTGGCGGTTCTTAACTGGGCTCCTCAAGTGGGCGTTCTTTCGCACCCTGCTACAGGAGGCTTCATTTCTCACTGCGGGTGGAACTCTACGCTGGAGAGCATCTGCCATGGGGTTCCAATGATCGGTTGGCCCTTCGATGCGGAAGCGGGTGATGAATAGGGTCATTCTGGTGAAGCGGGCATGTTACCTCCACTTTTCATTGGGGGCTGCGAGGTGTGTTCTTCTGCGAGGCAAGGTCCTGTAAACTTTATTCTTCTGTTATAATTTATTTCCATCTAGTAAATGCATCGAAATGTCTCAGTCAATGTTCAGATCTGGTTGGCTAGATTTACAAATGTATGTAAACTGTGTCTATCAAGGTTCAGTACTGGTTGGTTGAAATTAATTTAGATAAGTTCACCTGTATGTCACTCATATGCTATAAATCTAGTTATTATTTTTCTGTAAAACAGGGTTCAGATCTCTGTTTTCCTTCTTTAATGGCCTCATCCGTTCCTTTTGATTGCAATTTTAGAATAGGGTTTATAAATAGTTTTTGAAGGTAGTCACATACAGTTGTAGTTTAGGGTTATGCACATGATTTAAGATATTTCTTTTCGAAGCTAAACACACAGGTTAGCTTTTCCCTGCGCAGATGTAGTATTATTTATAGTTAACGGCCCCATAATTTTTATTGGTCAAGCAGTTTACTACAACAAGGTTTAATGTTGAATATCAGGAGTTAGCCAGGCAGCAGGCATGTTGCAGTATAGTAGAAGCCTTTTTGAGCGCTTCCAACAAGCAGGAGACCTGATGAAATTTATTACAAAGATTCTCTATTGAGACTTTACTTGTTTTACGATGCAACTCATGGAAGAGGCAGGAGGGGCGATGTTGAACCAGGAGGAATAGGCATGAGCTGTTTTTTCCCTTTTCCAGCTATTTCTTTTATATTGATTGCATGATTATTGCTTGTTCTCCTGGTAAATGTGTGTTGTATTTGTTTTGGGATAGCTTTGCATGAGAAAATATCAATTGAAATGTTGTGTGGTTGTGGTACGCCTTTCCCACAAGATTGTAGTTTTTTTTGGATAAAATGTGCGTGGAGTTTTACTGGATACATCTGTGTTATGCCTGTAAGAGTAGTTTTGTCCTTTTTCGACCTGGTATTGGACCATCTTCAACGTGGCAATGAGTTATTGTTTGCTTAAGTTTTGTCCTCCTTTAAAAAAAAAATAAAATAATAATAATAATAAATGAATAAAAATATTTACCTCATGAGAAGTTGTGTATTTATTGCCTTTTGATGTTATCAGATCTGGTATTAATTTTGTCTTGGAAATGATACTAGAGAGACCCTTGCTCATCCTTTTCTTTTAAGCAATCTAATTTTGGTATAATCTCATCCCAATTTCATCCAAACTGGGAGGTCGACTACAAGGTTGGAACATTCAAATTTCTATTCCTTTTAGAAGCTTTAACAAACTATGTATTATGCTTTTCGGATGTTTGTGACCTATGTGACTAGAAAGTGGGTTTTCGACACCGTCTTATGCAAACATTTTTTGGCCAAATCTAACTTGCTTACCTAGCTTATGATGACCTTAAAATTTTAGTACATTAGCTGCCAAGGGATATCCTCACTCGTTAGTCCTACATTTTATTATCTCCCTAGCTCGGTCTTATGAAAGGTCCACCGACTTCTTTGTGATGGAAAATTTGAGGGTTTGTTATAAGGAAAACCTTACTCAAACCTTTGGAGAAAATACTTAAAGTATTCAAGGGACTCTCGTTTTGTACATGGGATACCCTATGCGCCCGACGTAACTGTGTAAGTTTACTTAATTCTTTTTATTATTATAAGAAAAGCCTTTCCTTGTCGGACGCCCCCACGGTAGTGAGTGCATGAACAGTGTTTTACCCCTTCCGAGCAACAAACAATGAAGTATATGTCGGATGTGGTGAACATGGAACTAAGTCTGAGGCTTGAGATGCTTTTGGGGACCTGTGAAAGGTAAATTACATTTACCCCCAAGCAACAATGTTTTATGAGACCTTTCTTCGTTATATCAGTAAGTAAGTTAATAGTGTATAACATTGAAATATTTTATTATGTTGGGAATGAAGGGTTTTTCGTTGAGGGATGTGCGGAGTTGGCACTTGCGGCTTAAGAGTGCTTTCAAAGTTTCAACTTATCATACGTGGACGTTGTTTAACCTTGAATATATATAATAATATATTGGGTATAACAATAAACAAAAAAAAAACATCAGCTGCATTCTTTAAGGTGTACGCATGTGCAATGCATTCCTTTTTACATGATCTTTGAATTGGGTCCTTGAGTGGCCATAACCCCCATAGGCTGTATGAGTTTTAGTGGACTTGTGTGGCATTCTTGGTCCGAGTAGGGATGTTCGGAATAATAAAACTTGTTACCTTTTTTTGACATTATCAGGAGAATTTACTATTCCATATCGGGTGGTTGTTATACGATTCCTTTATTCTGTTTTGTGAATGTGAAGCTGCTATCGCTATCTTACTTAAGGAAAATTAAAAAGGTGTATTATGTGGGAAATTTGTTATAATTTAGAATGTATGGTGTAAGAGTAACCTTGGATAGAAAATGCACAATTTTGGCTTTCATATGTCCTGCAGTGTGCCTTTTGTTAACTAGATATCTATTTTGTTTACATTCATACAAATTACTTTTGCTTATGCCTTGGAATGGAAATCATGCACTAGTCATTCAATTAATTTTGATGAAATATCTAGGAAAAGGGAATGCATGCTCATGCCAGTTCTTTTGAACTGACAAAAGCTAACATGTTTTTGCAGGTTGTTTTTCCGAGCTCAAGTATGAAAGAAGTGGTTGTTGTAGTTGCATAGATGATATCCACTTTGGTGCTTGTATGTTTTTTTTATGGTTAACTATTGATAACATCTAGTGGAAAATTTAGAAGAGGATCAATGTCTTAGTATTTTTGTATCGTGGATTATGTCGTCTTAACTTTGGAACCTTGAATTGTCTGTCTATCTTGGAAAATATAAGAAAATTTGTTTACCACTTGTTGAGTGACCTTAATGGATTATCGGTATTCTAAGAGTTGATGTAACCTTTTTTTTGTTTTCGTAAATGAATATTGTTAAACTTTATCCCTACGATTAAATGTTGAGTTAAATCTTTCTAATACTTAGTCATAGTGTGTTATAAGTAAAATAAAATGGGTTGTTTAATACTTATAGAAGTTAAACTAAAATTTATATTGCAAATAAATTTGTGTAGAGGTGACCAACTTGAGAGCATGTAATTCCATAAGTGATCAAAGATGAAACTATCTTTTGTTAAGTAACATTATATAACCTGATATCCCTAGCGACACTAATGAACACTATCCCTTTTATGGTGAAATTCTTAAACGAACTTAAGGGAAATCTATGGTTAGATCTGGAAGATAATAAGATTTAATAAGCAGGAGAAAACAATTTAGAAACCACGCAATCTATCTCTCAGCCATTGGAAGGCAAATTGTTTTATTTTTATAAAACTCATTTAGTAAAGCCTAAGTAAAATCTTTAATAATTCAGGGTAAGTCCTCAAGTTTCAATTAAATCTTGGTAATAACAAATGAGGTCTTGAAGATGAATTCAACTCGACCTTCTTCCTCTAACCAGTTTTATTTTGGTGCTTGGTAATCTTTCTCTTGAGTTTGTTGAAAGCGAATCCATATTGTAATAAGGTTATGAGCGAGTTTTAGTAGCATAAGTGAGGATAGATGGCCTTGTGGAATTAATTTACCTCCTTTATTAAATAATTGAATTAAACAAATAAATGTCATAATAGAGAAGATTTAAAGTTAATTACTCGTGTGAAAAGGAATAAACTTAGCTTGGTAAGATGAATTGTATGAATCATATCCGAGTCTCCTTGAAAACGTAAGCTAAGAATTGCAAGATGTCTTATTAAAATAAATAACCCTCAAGAATATCTCATTGTGGTTGGCCCTAACTGTAAGTGTGTTTTGTGGTTGGACTTCTATGTTGTCTTGTCTAAAAGAAAAGTAAATTGTCCTTGAAAGGTGTGAGCATTTCCGTGCTGCCTTTAGGGCCATCCTTGTATCAAGTTGTTCACAGTGTTAGTTGTATCCTTGGTGACGACATGTTGCATCATGTTATGTGTCAAGCAAGTCAAAAAAAAAAAAATTATCCTGTCTTTTACTGTGTTGTTTGTGTGTGTGAATTTTTGGGTCATTACACTTGGTATCAGAGCGTAGGTTCATGCTCTCGAACCTATGGGCCGGATTGGTGTTGTATGGTGATGTTACATGATGGTGATGGTGTTACATGATGTTGTTTCATGGAGATGATGGTATTGCATGATGATGATTTATATTGGAAGAGTAATGTGCTTTAAGTGTGATGTGATCCATGTCGTAATTGTGATATTGTGAACGCACATGATGTGTATGTCACCTTGTGCGTGTTTGTGATCATGTTGATATGGGGATGGGAGTATTCTCTCTCCTTCTTGTGGATTCTATGAAGAGTTCACGTGTGAATTACTGTTTGTGATGTGTGAAAAGAATTATAATGTGGATGACGTAGTGTTGGAGCATTGTGGCATATTGTGATATGTAGGTGTATCAATGTGTTGTATGACTAGATTGATGTTAAAAGAAATGAGTTGTATCATGATGTTTTTACCATGTTTTGAAGAAATGTGTGTACCACCTTGTTATGTAGCAATGGATGTTATGTTGTGATGTACTATGTTCATCGTATGTATGATTGTGCAAATATGTAATGCTTCATGTTGTGATTTGGGGTCATACGGTGAGTGTATGAACCCTATCGTATGGTGATTGCACTTTGGGTGCAGAATGTGGTAAAGTGATGTGTTACACTCAGTGAATGTATGATCGTGATCTACCCTGTATATGTACCATATGTAAGACGTTATGGTAGTTATGTGTGTGCCACCATTATGTTAGTGATGTTGTTGTATGTTATGTTGTGAACCTTACGCTAACCGACCCTGAGGGTAATCGGTAGAAGTGTATGTTGAGAGTGAGGAATGGTGTACCATGGGTCAATAACTTGAGCTGAAACTCGGTTTAGTAGATAACATGTGATTCTTTCCTCTCTCCCTATGTGGTTGTATGTATGCAACCTAAGTGTATCTATGACTATGTTTAGCCTTGTCGAAGTGGTGGCGGGATGATTCAGATGGAGGTGATGACAGTTGTATTATTGATATGTATTTTATGAGCTGAGGCTCGATGTTCCGAGTGCTAGCAACTCGTTGAGTACCCCCTTGGTGGCTAGATAAGGCCACATAGTTATCGTAATGTGACATTATTATAAGTTGATTTTATTTGTAAATTGAGCTTTTTACTTTATTTTGTAAGGACCAGCAACTTTTCTTGATTGCCATGCTTTACAATTTTGGGCATTTCCTTGGTTTGTGGCACTAACATGGGGATTTTGATACTAACTATGGCTATTTGGCCATTTATTTTGCTTGATTTTGGGTCTTCTTTTAAATTTGGAATTTTACCACCTTGCCCAAGGCTTGTACTTTGCCACTTGGCATTTGGATTGGATTGTTGTGCTGGTTCTATTGTCGTGATGTGTGGAATAGGGTCATAGGATGCACCATGAAATGGTTGGACCTATGGACCCGCTTCGTTGTATGGGGGTATGCCCCAAGGAGTTATAGATAACTAGCGGGTTGTTGAACCATGCGTTATTATGTCACTTGGGTTAGGAGTGTTCGAACTCTATGTGTCTTGGACCATAGTTTGAGGGAGGTCAACCAGACCTCCTTGAGGGAGGAGGAGGGAGGCATAAGAGTTTGAGGAGGCATAAGAGACTTGAGGGAGGCATAAGAGTTTGAGGGAGGGCTTATGATGAGGGAGGCTTTGATATTTGTTTGTATGGTTGATGTTATGGGATATATGTTGAGTTATTGTGATGTTTGGTAGTGGTCTTTTGATGTATGTGTTACTCATGTCAGATGGATATGTGTTGTGATGTTGTGAATATGTCATTGATTCCCTTGTGGACACTATGTACCTGTAGCATGGTTTGGTGTTATGTGAATTTTTCATTGATGCAAATTGAGGAAATGTCTGGTGGATTGTAGTACTCTTTTGGTTGAGTATTTGGTATGTCAGTCATTGATGTGTGTCGAGTACTATGTTATGTGGAGTGTGCCTATTCATTCCATATTTGAGTAACCTTTTGTGGTGTAATACAATCTTGAAGTATATACTTGTGTGCTTGTGAATCTGTAGTGTCTTGTGAACCTGATAGGGTGTTGTGTTAGCAGTTCATGTTGGGCACCCACAATAAGGAATAAACCAAAACTCTTCAATGATGAAATTTTAAAAGAAATTAAACTAAGAATAATGCTAATGGAAAGAGACTAATGAAATAATAAACAAGAAAGAACTACAATCTTCACAGAACCTTGAAAGTTAAAATTTCTACCAAATGTTCCTAAGGCTACTTTGTGGCCATGCTTTAATCGAACTAAAATTTTAAACCATAGGTGTAATTTCTCCTTTACATATGTTCTTTTGTGAACCATTTCTTTTCCTCTGTGTTATGTCGCATCGAGGACGATGCTTTCTTAAGGGGAGGAGAATGTAATGCCCCGTTTGGCATTACCCTTACATTCTTGAAGTGCGTAGTGACCTTTCCCTTGTTTTTCATGCAAAAGTTTATTTGAGTCCCTTTTCCCGAGTGACGGATCCAAGTGCGGATTCATTTTGGAATAGTTTCTTCCCTTCTTTCACTTTGTCTGGCGTCCTCAGTTTTTCGAAGTTATTTTTTTTCTTTTCTTTTCTTTAACTTTGTCTGGATGAATCATGATTTTGATTGAGGGAATGCGTAAACAAATTGTTACAAAAGTTCTAAGAATATTAAAATTTAAGGCATTTTATTTTTTTAGGTACCTAAATTTTTTAAATAAGATGGAGATGTTTATTAAACAAAAGTAAAATTTAATGGAAGGGAGAAGAGGTTTTATATAGGAGGGGATATTTTATTAAATAGAATATTATTAAAATGCATACTTAATGTTTTATCTATTATTTTGTTCTAGGTAAGAGAGACCTTACTTGTTTGCGTGGGTTAAAAAATTTTAATGTTGAAGAAGACTCTTGTGTTAATGAAATGGAAGTAGGGTGAAAATTCCTGGTCTTTCCTACCATCTTTAATGCGTATTGTTGAAGAAGAGTCTTTTGTTGTTCCCCGAGAGTGTGTGACACTTCCACCCCAACGTCCCTTTCTCCATTTTTTTTCATGAGAATACAATGCAATCATTTGTGTAAGATAAAAGCCGTATCCGAGAGCGAAAGTGATGAGCTGAAAAGTTGATAAGTTTTACAATTTGAACTTTTAAAATTAGGTGAGAAGTATCGGAGTTGAATGCTTTTACTTTTGTTTTGTAATGACGAAAAGATGGACTCTGAGGTGGTGGTGTAAATACATGGCGAGCTACCAACAGGAGCCTCATTAGCAATCAAAATGCGGTTCTAAGATAGAGATGCATGTGATTTGTCAAAGTAGAAAACGCGGATGCTGAGCTCTCATCCACAGGCTCTTTTTGACCTTGCAGAAAATCGAGGGTTTTTATGATAAAAATGAGAAAGGTGCACAAATATCCAAATGCCATTAGTGTAAAGGTGTAATTCAGGAGGCAATCCAATATATATGAATATAGAGATTAGATGTTGTAAAATTAAAATAGTACTTTTGGTAGTGTAAACAAATTTGGCGGAACAAGGCATGGAGGATCATAGATGGAAGTGGGGGTTTTTGTGAGCGGGCTAAGCGGGCGAGGGCATGTCATCGAATTGTAAATCGTTGTTTCAGGAGTCTTGGCGGATCCGATCCTTTTGGAGGAGGAGGAACCGCTTAAAGCCCCCTTGGAAGGAAACCTTTGTGGAGTTTGAAATGCCGTATATTTTCCGAGGAAGCCCGCTCATGGTGGAAAATAAGTTATCGGCGGAGAGTTTGATTATGCTCACAAATGGTTATTTTAGCCTCCTTCTCTCTTTAAGTGTTTGTTTCGGAAATAATTTTGATAGGAAGAAGCGAGTGGCACGGATTTGCGTTGAGGAATATCTAGCTAAGATGGTTCTCCTTTCAAGGGCGTTGTGGCTCATAGGTTGCTTTAATCTGTGCATGGAACAATCTTGCTATCTTCTTATTATTTTGTATTGTTCACAATGATCGGTTGGTTCGAGTTGCGGAAATGAAGCGATAGGGATTTCATACGGTGAAGTGGCGTGTTACCTCCACTTTTCATTGGGTGCTACGAGGTGTGTTCTTCTGCGAGGTAAGGTCCTGTAAACTTTATTCTTCGGTTATAATTTATTTCCATCTAGTAAATAAATGCATGAAATGTCTCGATCAATGTTCGGAGATCTGGTTGTTAGATTTACAAATGTATGTAACCGTGTCTATCTGAGGTTCGATCTTAAAAGAAAAGTTGTTGAAATTAATTTAGATAAGTTCACTGTATGTCACTCATATGCTATAAATCTAGTTATTATTTTTCTCAAAATCAGGTTGGATCTCTTTTTCCTTCTTTAATGGCCTCGGAGTTCCTTTTGATTGCAATTTTAGAATAGGGTTTATAAATAGTTTTGAAGGTCACATACAAATTGTAGTTTAGGGTTATGCACATGATTTAAGATATTTCTAAATAAGCTAAACACACAAGTTAGCTTTTGATCTGTATGATGTAGTATTATTTATAGTTAACGGCCCCATAATTTTTTTTATTGGTTGATTACTACAACAAGGTTTAATGTTGAATATCAGGAGTTAGCCAGGCAACAGGCATGTTGCAGTATAGTAGAAGCCTTTTTGAGCGCTTCCAACAAGCAGGAGACCTGATGAAATTTATTACAAAGATTCTCTATTGAGACTTTACTTGTTTTACGATGCAACTCATGGAAGAGGCAGGAGGGGCGATGTTGAACCAGGAGGAACAGGCATGAGCTGTTTTTCCCTTTTCCAGCTATTTCTTTTATATTGATTGCATGATTATTGCTTGTTCTCCTGGTAAATGTGTGTTGTATTTGTTTTGGGATAGCTTTGCGTGAGAAAATATCAATTGAAATTGTTGTGTGGTTGTGGTACGCCTTTCCCGCAAGATTGTAGTTTTTTTGGGATAAAATGTGCGTGGAGTTTCTTTGGATACATCTGTGTTATGCCTGTAAGAGTAGTTTTGTCCTTTTTCGACCTGGTATTGGACCATCTTCAGCGTGGCAATGAGTTATTGTTTGCTTAAGTTTTGTCCTCCTTTGAAAAAATAATAATAATAATAATAATAATAATAATAAATGAATAAAAATATTTACCTCATGAGAAGTTGTGTATTTATTGCCTTTTGATGTTATCAGATCTGGTATTAATTTTGTCTTGGAAATGATACTAGAGAGACCCTTGCTCATCCTTTCCTTTTAAGCAATCTAATTTTGGTATAATCTCATCCCAATTTCATCCCTGGGAGGTCGACTACAAGGTTGGAACATTGTAAATTTCTATTTCCTTTTAGAAGCTTTAACAAACTGTATATTATGCTTGTCGGATGTGACTGGCTATGACTAGATAGTGGGTTTTCGACGCCGTCTTATGCAAACATGTTTTTGGCCAAATCTAACTTGCTTACCTAGCTTATGATGACCTTAAAAATTTTAGTACCCTGGCCAAGGGATATCCTCGTCAGTCCTACATTTGTATTATCTCCCTAACTGGTCTTATGAAAGGTCCACCGACTTCTTTGTGATGGAAAATTTGAGGGTTTGTTATAAGGAAAACCTTACTCAAACCTTTGGAGAAAATACTTAAAGTATTCAAGGGACTCTCATTTTGTACATGGGATACCCTATGCCCGACGTAACTGTGTAAGTTTACTTAATTTTTTTTATTATTATAAGAAAAGCCTTTCCTTGTCGGGCCCCCACGGTCAAAGTAGTGAGTGCATGAAGTTTTGTTTTACCCCCTTCCGAGCAACAAACAATGAAGTATATGTCGGATGTGGTGAACATGGAACTAAGTCTGAGGCTTGAGATGCTTTTGGGGACCTGTGAAAGGTAAATTACATTTACCCCCAAGCAACAATGTTTTATGAGACCTTTCTTCGTTATATCAGTAAGTAAGTTAATAGTGTATAACATTGAAATATTTTATTATGTTGGGAATGAAGGGTTTTTCGTTGAGGGATGTGCGGAGTTGGCACTTGCGGCTTAAGAGTGCTTTCAAAGTTTCAACTTATCATTCGTGGACGTTGTTTAACCTTGAATATATAAATAAATATTGGGTATAACAATCAAAAAACGTCAGCTACATTCTTTAAGGTGTACGCATGTGCAATGCATTCCTTTTTACATGATCTTTGAATTGGGTCCTTGAGTGGCCATAACCCCCCCCCATAGGCTGTATGAGTTTTAGTGGACTTGTGTGGCATTCTTGGTCTGAGTAGGGATGTTCGGAATAATAAAACTTGTTACCTTTTTTTGACATTATCAGGAGAATTTACTATTCCATATCGGGTGGTTGTTGTACGATTCCTTTATTCTGTTTTGTGAATGTGAAGCTGCTATCGCTATCTTACTTAAGGAAAATAAAAAAAAAGGTGTATTATGTGGGAAATTTGTTATAATTTAGAATGTATGGTGTAAGAGTAACCTTGGATAGAAAATGCACAATTTTGGCTTTCATATGTCCTGCAGTGTGCCTTTTGTTAACTAGATATCTATTTTGTTTACATTCATACAAATTACTTTTGCTTATGCCTTGGAATGGAAATCATGCACTAGTCATTCAATTAATTTTGATGAAATATCTAGGAAAGAGGGAATGCATGCTCATGCCAGTTCTTTTGAACTGACAAAAGCTAACATGTTTTTACAGGTTGTTTTCCGAGCTCAAGTATGAAAGAAGTGGTTGTTGTAGTTGCATAGATGATATCCACTTTGGTGCTTGTACGTTTTTTTTTATGGTTATACTATTGATAACATCTAGTGGAAAATTTTAGAAGAGGATCAATGTCTTAGTAATTTTGTATCGTGGATTATGTCGTCTTAACTTTAGAACCTTGAATTGTCTGTCTATCTTGGAAAATATAAGAAAATTTGTTTACCACTTGTTGAGTGACCTCAGTGGATTATCGGTATTCTAAGAGTTGATGTAACCTTTTTTGTTTTCGTAAATGAATATTGTTAAACTTTACCCCCTACGATTAAATGTTGAGTTAAATCTTTCTAAGACTTAGTAATAGTGTGTTATAAGTAAAATAAAATGGGTTGTTTAATACTTATAGAAGTTAAACTAAAATTTATATTGCAAATAAATTTGTGTAGAGGTGACCAACTTGAGAGCATGTAATTCCATAAGTGATCAAAGATGAAACTATCTTTTGTTAAGTAACATTATATAACCTGATATCCCTAGCGACACTAATGAACACTATCCCTTTTATGGTGAAATTCTTAAACGAACTTAAGGGAAATCTATGGTTAGATCTGGAAGATAATAAGATTTAATAAGTAGGAGAAAACAATTTAGAAACCACGCAATCTATCTCTCAGCCATTGGAAGGCAAATTGTTTTATTTTTATAAAACTCATTTAGTAAAGCCTAAGTGAAATCTTTAATAATTCTGGGTAAGTCCTCAAGTTTCAATTAAATCTTGGTAATAACAAATGAGGTCTTGAAGATGAATTCAACTCGACCTTCTTCCTCTAACCAATTTCATTTTGGTGTTTGGTAATTTTTCTCTTGAGTTTGTTGAAAGCGAATCCATATTGTAATAAGGTTATGAGCGAGTTTTAGTAGCATAAGTGAGGATAGATGGCCTTGTGGAATTAATTTACCTCCTTTATTAAATAATTGAATTAAACAAATAAATGTCATAATAGAGAAGATTTAAAGTTAATTACTCAGTGAAAAAGGAATAAACTTAGCTTGGTAAGATGAATTGTATGAATCGTATCCTGAGTCTCCTTGAAAACGTAAGCTAAGAATTGCAAGATGTCTTATTAAAATAAATAACCCTCAAGAATATCTCATTGTGGTTGGCCCTAACTGTAAGTGTGTTTTGTGGTTGGACTTCTATGTTGTCTTGTCTAAAAGAAAAGTAAATTGTCCTTGAAAGGTGTGAGCGTTTCCGTGCTGCCTTTAGGGCCATCCTTGTATCAAGTTGTTCACAGTGTTAGTTGTATCCTTGGTGACGACATGTTGTGTCATGTTATGTGTCAAGCAAGTCAAAAAAATTATAGTTTACTAAAACCTGCTATTCTTAGTAAGTTCACATACTTATTCACATGGGAAAAAAATTGCCATGCATATTCTACATGCTTAAATTAGAGGAATTATCAACTTTCCAACTCATAATGAAACTAATAGATTAAAATTAAACAATGCCCTAAAATAGAAAAAAGCTCGAACTACAACTTAAATCCTACTTTTTGGCTTCAAGATGGCGGATTTCGGGCCTAAAAATTTGCCAAAACTTTCTTCAATCAATAAGTTAGGTTGAGTGTTGCGTTCATCTCATCGAAACATGTGGTTTCATTGTTTCAAAAAACGGACTCAAACGGACACCGGAGCACAAGTTATGACGTTTTCAAATTCCTACTAATTTTGGCGCATCATTCTCCGTGCTTCAAAAAAATGCAACTCCTATAAGTTGTCTTCGTCAAACTACTTCCATTTATTTGAATCCAAATTATCAATCTCCCACTCTATGAACCAATTATTTTCCACTTGTTCTAGTCCTTTCCAATGTATTGAAAATTTGTTGTATTTCCCATGTCGCGTGTCCATTATTTTCTTATCTAGAATCGATCCACTTCTTCTTTCTTCTTCAATAGAACTTGCTGCCTCCAATCTACTACTTCATTAATAACATCCCCTTCGCACCATCCCCATGAAAAGAATACAAATCAAACATTAAACACTGGAGAAATATCAAAATTCCCTGGAAATTCTACCTTATAAACATTATCATTTAATTTTTCACGATTTTTCAAGGACCAATCTTCTTGTACTTTAGCTTGTTATAGGTTCCTTTTGGAAACCTTTCCTTCCGCAGTATACCGTAACTAACTCACCAATTGTAAATAGATTTCTTCATCATGCACATCTATTATTTCTTATTATTACTATTCTGACTTCTTCCGCACTTCTTCCTGTGCAATTGTTGTATATGTTCGGAAAATGTCGCATCATCACTAATTTGTGCCATCAACTAGTAGTTGTACCAAATCTAACAACCCATTTGGATTACTCCCATACACAATCGAAAATAGAGGCTTTCCAATGGATCTACTTATGGAACTGTTATATGCAAATTCATCTTGTGGTAATGCTAAGTCCCATTGTTTGATTTTCCACAACTATGCACCTTGGAGTTTCCTAAACTCCTATTTACCACCTCTATTTTCCCATCGGTCCGAGGATGATAGGCACTTTATTGAAGCGTAGTCAAGCTCCCAACTTCTTCCATAAATTCCTCTAGAAGTGACTTAAGAACCCCGTGTCCCTATCTCAAGCAATGGTTTTGGAACACCGTGTAAACTAACAAATTCTACGAAAAACAAATCTGCTTATGCTTGTCACATCACTTGTTTTCTTGCACACAATAAAATGAACCATCTTATAAAACCTATCAACAATTACAAAAATTGAGTCATTACCTCGTTGTTGTAATGTGTAGTGTAGTTGTTGTAGTGTGTAGTTTACCAAGTATGGTTAGTAAAGCATGTGTGTTGTTGCAGAGTATTATTGTTGGTGGTGGCATTGTTATTGCCCCATTTTATTGCTTATTTCTCATATGGCCAAAATTGCAAGGAGAAAACGATCAAGTAGTCAAATATGTATGTATGTAAGTGTAAAAATCTATGTAAAAGACACATGTGTATGTAAATGTAAAATATGTAAATGTAAATGGAAAATATAAATGTAAATGTAAATGGAACATGTGCACCTGATCCATGTCGAGAGAGAGTGTAGAAGGATATATTTTATTGAGAGTTTTTAGGGAGATCTCATGCCATAGGCCGAAGAAGTGTAGGGAGGAAATGCTTAGTGTCCTCCAATATCTAACTACCTCCCTGAATGTGTGTAGAGATATCTACATTAATTACACTAATAGGCATTTCAAGTGAGAGTCTCAAAGGTTGTGTCAACACGTATTGAGGAAAAAGAAGGTCAATGTTTCATGTTTGTGGTCATTGTTTGATGACATCATTAGGACTATTGATGAGGGAAACCATAATCATTAAAGAGAACCCCTAATCATAAATGTGCATAAAATTGGCGAAATAAGGAATCCTAAACGAGAGTTTCCATATCGGACATGTTGAGTTTGAAATTGAGACATACACAAGTTTCTATTGGAAGTATTCATTGGCCTTGTATTGTTTTTGAGATATATATCTAAAATATATTGTCTCTATGACATGCACACTGTACCACCTTTCTCCTTCAAATGATATACAAAAATTGCACGTGATTCATATGTGCTCGGTCCAAAGAAATAAGATTTTTGCATACGTTCGTCCGAACACTTTCCCCCCCCTAAACTTCTCTTCCAACTCCTCCTCCTCCTCTTAAATTTCACTCCCTTAAGTTTTACTTCTTTGACATATTCCTTTACTTTGTTTCCTTTGTATATGATTGTTAGTTTATACTGAAGGATAGTAAGCTACACTTGTACTATGCCACTTTCAACCTTATTTGATAGGTTCTCATCGCAATAATAAACATCATCCCATTTTTGTGGTTAAATTACCGCTCACCCAAAAGAAAGCACCCGTCGAGGCACCTTTTGAGCTTTATTTACAGCAAACCCCACGTAGTCATATATTTGAATGATAACCCAGGATAACCCAGCATTTATTTCAAATGTGTGATTTCCAAATGGAGAAAGATGATGAGGAAGGTAAAGTTGTGATGGGAAAATACGAAATAGAAATGTTGGTCGGATTCGGCGGATGGGGAAAATTATACCGCGCAATACACACGAAAACCTGCAACACAGTGGCCATTAAGGTTTTTGACAAACAGAAACTTTCTGCTACCTCCTTCGTCAAACAGAAATAGAAATCTCCGTCATGAGATCACTGCGCCACCCCAACATAGTTCAACTCTACGAAGTAATGGCCACCAAAACAAAGATTTACCTAGTCATGGAGTACGTAAGTGGCGGAAACTTCTTCCACAAATTACGAGCCACGAGAAGCTTTGAAGAAAACGAGGCAAGAAAATATTTCCAGCAGTTAATCGGTGCTGTGGATTTCTGTCACAGCAGGGGCGTTTACCACAGGGACCTCAAGTTGGAGAATTTGTTAGTCGACGGTGACGGGAATCTGAAGGTGGCGGATTTTGGGTTGAGTGCGTTCAGGAAGAAGGATGTTACGTTGCACAGAAAATGCGGGACGGAGGAATATGTTGCGCCTGAGGTTTTAACGAATTTTTTTGGGTATGACGGTGCCAAGGCTGATATTTGGTGCTGTGGAGTTATTCTGAATCTATTTTTGGAGGGGCGTTATCCCAAGTTTAGTCATAACTATCGTCTGTGTTTTAACTTTTTGTTGGGGTGGAAGAAAGAGTTGGAGTATGATAAATTGTTGTTGCTTTCGGATGGGGCGAAGGAGATGGTGGGTAAGCTTCTTGATCCTGATCCTCTGAAACGTGTGAGTATGGCTCAGATAATTGAGGATCCCTGGTTTGCTAAAGGATTCAGGGCCGAGGTGGAAGAGAACACAGGTATTTTTATTTGTGGAATTGAATGTCTTTTCCATTGGAAGGAAAAAAACAAACTTTATTTTTAGACCAGTGGATAATCTCCACCACCCTGTCAATGCCGATCAATGCATCATGACCATTCATGGATGGTCATGATGTATTGACCTGTATTGACCAGGTGCATATTGAGTGAAGGGTAGCCTCTTCTTCTCTTTTAGTTGGGTGACACCATAATTGTCCTTTATCTCTAAATACATGTCTTTTTTTCAATTGCTTCTACCACTCTAAAATCTTCATAATATATTTTGAATTGCTTCTAATGGTCTACAATCTTCATAGGTTTATAATGATTAAATTTGGTTCTACCGATTTATAATAATTAAATTCGGTTTTATTGTATACAACATTATACTTCTTTTAGTTTATTTGGGAATTATTTTTATGACTTTAAAATCCTCACAAAATTATATATAATTCAGCGTATTAAAATTATAATTTTTTTAATAGAATGCATTAATTTATTAAGAAAAATATGATTAAATAATAATATGATATTTTTATTAGATAAGGTAACAAAAAGGTTTTGAAGGGAGCTAGGAAAAAACGTTGTGGTTAATGAATAATTCAAATGAAAACTTGCACATATTTGAATGTCAAATTTGTACATATGCTAGATATAGTAACTCTACATTTAAAACTCCTTGTGTTGCCAATTTTCATGCACATTTACAATTATAGTTTTTAAGTAGTGATTAAGGTACAAATTAGGGTTTCTTCTTATCAACATTATGATAAAGATGTTCGTCAATGGCCATTGGCACAAAACCTCAACCTCTCATTTCCCTTATTTGTGTTAGGCATAGTTAATGATACACACATTTGGAAACACATTACACAATAATTAATGTTTGAGGCATCGAAACAAAGAAAAATTATCTTTTTTGTGCACATATTGGTCCTCCTTTGATCTTTTAGCTCATCTCGGGTATAAAAATGGAAAATTTTAGTTAAAGATTATAATTTGGCCAATCTATTAGTTTAGTTAGTCGATGTGAAGATAATGATCTATTGATGAGCTATCAAATTTAAAAGCATAGATTTATTTGAATGCATAGACTTCTATCGAGGATAGTTGGAAGAATTAAAAACCTTTATGTCAGGGCATGGGGAAACGTATCACTTACATCATCTAGTCATTTGGAGAATCGACAATTTAATGTAGCCAAATTCTAAACAAACTCAATATACTGTAAATAATATGAACTCCAAAAGAAAATAGATATCCTTCTTCATTATTGAATCATGAATTACAATGTTTCCTAAATAGGAAAACAACTCCCAACTCGATTTTCCAAGAAAAATCTAACTAACTTTGACTAATTCTACTCGGTGGCGGAAATTACTATTTTTAGCAAGCTTTCTTAGAACCGCTTATTCTTAGTAAGTTCGCATGCTTATTCGTACGGGCACAAAAATTGCCATGCATATTCTACATGATTAAATTAGAGGAATTGTCAAATTTGCAACTCATAATGAAACTAATAGATTAAAATTAAACAATGCCCTAAAATAGGAAAAAAATGAACTACAACTTAACTCCTACTTTTTGGCCTCAAAGATGGCGGATTTTGGGCCTAAAAAAATGTGCCAAAACTTGCTCTAATGAGTAGGTCGGGTTGAGCATTGCGTTCATCTCATCGAAACATGTGGTTTCATTGTTTTAAAAAAGGACTCAAACGGACACTCGGAGCACAAGTTATGACCTTTTCAAATTCCCGCTAATTTTGGCGCATCATTCTCCCTGCTTCAAAAAAAACGCAACTCCGCAAGTTGTCTTCTTCAAACTGCTTCCATTTATCTCGCATCCAAATTATCAATCTCCCACTCGTGTGACCCAATTATTTTCCACTTGTTCCAGTCCTTTCAATGTACCGAAAATTTGTTGTATTTCTCATGTCGTGTGTCCATTATTTTCTTATCTAGAATCGACCCACTTCTTATTTCTTCTTCACTGGAACTTCACGTTGCCTCCAATCTACTACTTCATTAATAACATCCCCTTCGCACCATCCCCATGAAAAGAATAAAATCTAAAACATTAAACACGGAGAAATATCAAAATTCCCTGGAAATTCTACCTTATAAACATTATCATTTAATTTTTCACGATTTTATAAGGACCAATCTTCTTGTACTTCACTTGTTATCTGTTCCTTTTGGAAACCTTTCCTTCCACAGATATACCATAACTAACTCACCAATTGTAAATAGATTTCTTCATCTGTGCACATCTATTATTTTTATATTATTACTATTTTGCAACTTCTTCCGCACTTCTTCCTACAATTGTTGTATATGTTCCACAAATGCTTCTGCATCATCACTAACTCTGCCATCAACCAACAAAGTTGTACCAAATCTAAGCACCCCATTTGGATTACTCCCATACACAATCGAAAATAGAGGCTTTCCTATGGATCTATTTATGGAACTATTATATGCAAACTCATCTTGTGGTAATGCTAAGTCCCATTGTTTTGGATTTTCCCAACTATGCACCTTAACAGGTTTCCCAAACTCCTATTTACCACCTCTATTTTCCCATTGGTCTGAGGATGATATGCACTATTGAACCATAGTTAAGCTCCCAAATTCTTCCATAAATTCCTCTAGAAGTGACTTAAGAATCCCGTGTCCCTATTTGAAGTAATGGTTTTGGAACACCGTGTAAACGAAAAATTCTCACGAAAAACAAAATCCACTACACTTATCACATACTTGTTTTTCTTGCACACAATAAAATGAACCATCTTAGAAAACTTATCAACAATGAAAAAAATTGAGTCATTACCTCGTTGTGTTTTCGGTAATCCCAAAACAAAATCCATACTTAGACTGTCTCACGACCCTTTAGAAGGCAGCAATGACATATACAACCCTTTATTTTTTTGTATGTCCTTTCGAGACTTGGTAAATTTAGCACATCTCTCCACATATCTTACCACATCTCTTTTAGATTTGGCCAATAGTATTTCTCTGCTACCAAGGCTATCATCTTATCTTTACCAAAATGCCCAATTAATCCTCCATTTATGCAACTCTTTCACTATATTCTCTCTCATAGACCCAACTGAGAATACATAGTTGGCGTCTCTTGAATAGATAGCCATCTGTAAAATTTAATCATCTTGGACATCTCCGTATTGTCTCGTAAATGGATGAATTAATCTTTCAACAATATTCTTGAAATCGAATCAAGAATACGAATCCTTTATTGCTTCAAAACCCATCACCTCATTTTCCACATTGGTAAACAAAGTCACATGCATACTCAATGCATTTGCAACTTGATTATGTTTTCTAATTTATGTTTTAGAGAAAATGTATAACCCTACAAAAATGATACCCACTTTACATGCCTACTATTCAACTTCTTTTGTGTATTCACATACTTCAGGGTTATGTGGTCTATAAATAACACAAACTCTTTAGGCACTAAGTAATGCCTCTAATGCCTCTTAAAATGTTTGTCAATTGCATAAAATTCCACATCTTAAGTAGAGTAGTTGTTTCTTACCTCATTCAGTTTATCACTAAAGAAATCTATTGGCTTTCCACCTTGACTTAGAACAACACCAATACCCACATGTGAGGCGTCACAATCAACCTCAAACACTTTATCAAAATGGTAGTGCATAAATGGGTGTTTGTGTCACCTTCTTCTTCAAGAATTGAAATATATCCTCAATTGCCTTTGTCCACAAAAACTCCCTTCCTTTTGTGCAATTTGTTATAGGTGCTACAATATAGGTGAAATTTTTAATAATTTAAAAAAAAAATGTTGCTAGACCATGAAAGCTTCTTACCTTTGTTATACTCTATCGAGTAGGTCATTCAATAATTGACTTTATCTTCTTTGAGTCCATTTGTACCCCATCTAGTGAAATAATAAAGCCCAAGAATACCAAACTCTCTTACATAAATGTGCATTTCTTCATACTTGCATAGACTTTATCTTTCCTTAATACTTCAAATATCACCTTAGATGTTCTTCTTTAGTTTTACTAAAGATCAAGATATCATCAAAATAAACCACAACAAACTTACCATTATACTCTCACACCACGGTGTTCATGATCTCATAAAATTTACTTAGTGCATTAGATAACCCGAACGACATCACCGACCACTCATATAATCTATTTCCTATCTTGAATTTTGTTTTCCACTCATGTCCTTCTCTGATCCAAATATGATGGTAACCACTTCGAAGATCAATCTTGGTGAAATAACTAGATCCAACAAGCACATCCATCATATCATCAAGGTGAGGTTTTGGAACCTATACTTTATTGTAATTTTATTGATTGCTCTGCTATCCATGCACATTCTCCATGTTCCATCCTTCTTTGGTGTTAATAAAGTTGGGGTTGCACACGGACTCATGCTCTCCCTTACGGCCCCCTTTCTCACGAGCTCTGCCACTTGCCTATTCAACTGCATGTAATGTCGGGTGCATCCTATAAGCCGCTTGATTTGGGAGTGAAGACCTTGAAATCAAATCAATATGGTGTTGAATATCTCTTTTGCGTGGTAATCCATCTGGTAGCTCATCGGAATAACATCATAAAATTCTTTTGTTAATTTTGTTATTTCTATCTTTGGTATTTGTGTACTTACAAGTTCATCCTTATTTGTGTCTCATGCATAACAAAAATCGGTTGCCTTTGCCTCCTTCACAAATTCCTTTCGAGAAAGACTATTTTCAGCCTTCCCCTCTTCCTTAAGAGGTAGAAAAACTATTTTTGTGCCATCCTTCCGAGAAAGTATAAGTATTCTTTCCCCATCATGAATAACTTTTCTATCAAATTTATGAGGTCTTCCTAGCAACATATGACATGCATCCATAAGAATAACATCACACCAAATCTCATCCTTGTAACTTATTCCCAATAGAAAAACTTATTAAACATATCTTATCAACGGTAACTTCGTTTACCCTTCTCGAAACCATGCAATACGGTAAGGGATTAGGATTCTTCTCACAATGCGAGAACCAATTTCTTGACCATCTCATTTGAAACCATGTTCTCACAACTACCACCATCAATAATAACATTACATACCTTTCCTCCTAAAGTTCATCTTGTTTTGAAAATATTTTTACGCAGCCATGCATCCCCCTTGATATCCTTTCTTGGAGCAAGTCATTGTCCTCTTGATCATCGATTTTCTCCAACATATGGTGGAATTTCTAGATTTTTTCGTCTTCTACTTGTTCACCTTCAACAAGATTTTCTCTTGGAGTATCTCCTTTGCCTCTTGTCATGTGTATAATAACGCAAGCATTCAATATCCCGATGCCCCTTTTCACCACATGTGTAAAAAAAAGGTCTTCGTGGAGCCTCCCATCCTCTATTGCCAGCATATCCTCTACCCCTAGAAAATCCTCTACGTCTTTGTTAATTTTGGGAATCTTGTCTCATATCTTCTTATTTTTCCACTCCATGAGGTGATTCTCCCCTACCTTGGCTGAAACCATCTCATCCCTAAAAGGAAGATGAGCTCCCCTATTCATTCAGGTGATCTCCTAAAACTTTGACGACTTTGTTTTTCCTTGGCCTTTAAGGCTAATTGATAGGCATCCTCCATGCTCTTAATCATGTGCATACTTGATCTCATCTTGAATAGAAAATTTTAATCCATTTACATACCTTGCAGTCATTTGTTCCTCAATTTCTTCATGCTCTACATAAATGGACAACTTGTAGAACTCATTTGTGTATTCTTGCACTATTTGTAAGTTTGTTTGAGATTACGAAACCCACCGTAAAGGGTTTGTGCATAATCCATAGGGAGAAATTTCTCTTTTAGCCATGTCCTAACTCTTTCTTTCCCCTTTCTTGACCGCTCTTTCGTAGGTGATCTCACCATAACATAGCATGACCTTTCAATTTTGTGCATGCAAATTTTACCTTCTTTTCTTCTGACATAGCCTTCCACTCAAAATATTTCCCATGCTAGTCAACCAGTCTATCAACTCCTTTGGTTTTAGACTACCTCCATACTCGAAACATCAACACTTATCCCATCATTCTTTCCTTTTAATGATCGAAGCATCCTTTCTTCAAAAGCTAAGGGTGGTGCTTGCGTTTCCTCCTCTTCACAAAATTCTTCTTCATCTATGTCATCTCCACCTTGATTTCCTCTCTGGGTTATCATTGTAACAAGTGCAACAACTTGCCTATGTAGATCTTGCATATTTCTATTCATCTGGGAAATACCACCTCCTCTTCCTCTTCCTGCCATTTTTTTAAAGACTCGAACCTAGCTCTGATACTAGATAATGTAGCCAAATTCTAAACAAACTCAATATACTGCAAATAATATGAACTCCAAAAGAAAATAGATCTCCTTCTTCATTATTGAATCATGAATTACAATGTTTCCTAAATAGGAAAAAAACTCCCAACTCGTATTTCCAATTAAACTCTAACTAACTTTGACTAAATCTACTCTAGGTGGCAGAAATTACTATTTTTAGTAGTTTACTAGAACTGTTATTCTTAGTAAGTTCGCATGCTTATTCATATGGGAAAAAAATTCGCATGCATATTCTAAATGACTAAATTAGAGGAATTTCCAAATTTCCAATTCATAATGAAACTACTAGACTAAATTTAACTAATGCCCTAAAATAGGAAAAAACCGAACTACACCTTAAATCCCAATTTTTGGCCTCAAGATGGCAGATTTCGGGCCAATAAATGTGTCGAAAACGTTCTCCAACTAGTAGGAAAGGTTTATCAGTGCATTCATCTCATCGAAACATGTGGTTTCAAAAACAAAATGGACTCAAATGGACACCGGAGCACAAGTTATGACCTTTCAAGTTCCTACTAATTTTGGTGCGCATCATATGATTTAATCTTTGACCAGAATGATAAGCGAAATGGTGGATGAGTTGAGAGGAAGATGCAAAATTAAGTGACTTTATTAATGGTAAGAGGAAATTACATATGAGAGTATTTATGAATTTTAACACTCATTACAGGATCCATGATGCAATATAATGTTGAAATAAGAGGACCCTTAATACAAAGTCTAATTACTATTGATCCCAAAACCAAATGCAAATCTAATTTGTATAGATATTGATGGATCAATAGATCTTAATGAAAGTACAATATTTGATTCTAGCACAAAGCCAAGTGAAGTATAGGGGAGAGATGAGGAATTCACTTTGCAAGGATTTGTAAAGGAGAATGAGTCAAGAAAACTAAAGACATAATTATTTGTTAACATTACAAATCCAACATCCAACATTGTGCAATATTGTTTGTGCATAATTTGTAGTTGGCCTTTATTTTTGTGTATATATAAGTGATGGTACTCTAAATTTACATTCTACATTTTGTCAAAATGAAATAGAGAATTTTTTTTATTTTTGTGCATGTTTCTATTATTCTTTGACGGATGTTAGGTTGAGGATCAATATATTCACACCATAGGTCTTTCCACCGACAACATTGACAAGTACATCTACAAAATGTAGCATGATTCAACCTAATCAAAATTAGCATTGAGCTTAAGAATAACAATGTACCACATATATTTTAATCCATATGGAAGGTTCTCTCATTGAAAATACTCAATTTTCCATTAGCTCTAAAACATTGACATTTTTCCCTTACCAATGGAAAGAAATGAATTTTTAACAAAATATGGGGAAAATGGGAGTTGTTATTTTATATTTTAACGACATTAATATTTTCAATTGGGCAACGTTTCATTTGTTAGATAAGACGAAGACATGAATGGAAAGTTGCAAAGAAAAAGGATGGAATATCAAATACTTTCATGTCACATCCCTATTTCATGAATCAAATTATTCCTTTCCAAATAATATATGTTATTTTTATCCACATTATCATCTCGATCTTAATGTAAACTCTAGTGATCCTTTCATTGGTGTGAGAATATGTCGGATGTGAGAAATCATGAATTACAACACTCAATACATTATGTCATGGTGCAATAAAGTGTCATAACTTATATGACCCTCAATGCAAAACTTGATGCATGTTGATCCCAAAATGAAATGAAAATCCAATATAGATTGAAATTAAGGGATCAAGTCGAGCTCAATTAAAGTGTAATCTTATATGTTAAAACAAAGCCAATGGGAACCTCACGTGGAGGCGTATGGGAACTCACTCTATAGATGTTTATAGAGGAGAATGCTCCAGGAAATATAAAAAAAGAATATTTCCAAGGTAGAAAGGAGAATTGTGATACCCTTTTTGGTACCTTGGAAAGAGGATGTGTGACCCTTCTATAGTACATGTTTCTGAAATGACAAGCTTTATAAAATAGGTCACGACATGGATATTACGATATAAAACGTAATTAAAGAACCTACAATCATTCGATGAGTTTCATGATCCAGGATCACAATTTATTCACATTGATCTACTTTGGAAAATATAATATATACACAATTACTTATAAACATTACAAATCCATCTAGTATTTTTTATTTTGTAGTATTGTTTGTGGATAGTTCTTAGTTGGCCTTTCTTTTTGTATATAGAAATGATGGTCTAATTTTATATTTTTGTTTTGTTGACGATGGAAGACTTGTGATCTATGGGGTTGTTTCAATTACTCTGCGGAGGGTGACAAGTTGCTAAAATGAAAACATTCACACTTGGGGTCTTTCTACCCCCAACGTAAAAAATTACATCTAAAAAATGTAATATGAGTCAACCTTTAATAAAAATAGTTTCAATCAAAAATAATTTTGTACCATGTATATTTTAAACCATACGGGGATCGCTAAGTAAACGATTGTTAACTTGTTTGTTTTGTTAATGCCACTAAAAATCAACCCTTACATGACCTGAAAGAAATGGATTTTTTAAAAATATGGGAAAATTGGGATTTTCTTTTTTATTTAATTTTATATCTTATGGCATCAGTTTTCTTTATTGGATGATGTTTTATACTTTAGATAAGATGAATATATGAATGGGAAGTTAAATTAAAGAAAATTTGGGAGTTAAATGCTTGCATCTCCCACACCTATTATATGGCATAGATTGTTCCCACCCAAATAACATATCTTATTTTTTGTTCTACTTTACTGTCTCGATCTCATTCACATTATTCACATGAAACCAATGCGGATACCTTTGGTGTAATAAAACCAATAACCCTGGAATATGAGGCATGATTTTTTAAAATGAAATTTAAATTTCAGTTAATAATTTTCCCATTTACAATTAATTTCTATATGTTTATGAATGTTGGTGTTTCTTTATTTGTGTAGACACTAAATTACACACTTTGGGTACATTCCTATGTCCTAGTCACATACCTTTACTAAACATATGACTCCTAAGCGGGGGGTTCATTGGAGATAGGCAATATCCTAGCACGTGGGTTCATATTAAGGTAATTAAAATTAATAAAAGTAAAGTCAATATATTGGTAGACATGAGGGGTGAAAGGGTTTAATTTATTCATATTCGAATAAGGTATTGGGGGTAGGTTAGATAAGGAAAGGCCAAAGGAAAGTGAGGTTTAGTTTGAATATAAAACTAAAACATTTGAACCCTAGTTTTAGAACTAAATACTTTAACATTGCAATTTAATGAGTGTGGTCATAAAGTTAAATTATAATCTCTTTTTGAATTAAAGAAATCTCAATTAAGAGATTCTTAACCAAGAAATAATAAGATGGTAGAAATCTAGGATTGTGTCAAGACGCTTTTCAACACAAGTAATAATATTTTATCATTTTATTTTGAAGAAATATTAATAAATGATTAAAGATTTATATCTATAAGGTAATTTGTAATAGGTCTCAAATGGCTTCAAAATATATTTCGAGAAAAAACACATATTGAAAAAAATTGAGTAAGAAATATGATATATTTAATGTTTAATATATTAGGGTAGAAATAAAAAAGTGGTAAATAAAATTATCGTAGAAAATGGGTAAGTAAGGTACATGGAAAAATAGGGGTATTTTCATTCTAATAATATAACAGGGGGGGTATTATCAATTGAATAACTAGAGGTAAAAATTAGAATTAAGGGTGTTATTTAATACCCTTCGAACACACGTCTTTATACCATACTTTTACTAAGTGAACCCCTGTGCTCTAAGCGAGTAAAGTACTAATTGATCCTGTCTTTGGCCTATTTGATTTCTTTCTAGTTTCCTTCTTGGCCTTACACACCCTATTTCCCTGTAGACACAAAATCATGCACTTTAGACATTATTTAGTCTTGGTCTCATACTACTATTCATATAGTTTTTGAGTGAAGAAAGTACTAATCAGCCCATGTCCTTTGGCCATTTTACTTTGATTTTTGTCTTCAACACATACTTTCCTAGTTTGTTTTTGTCATTTGGTAGAATTTATAAATAAGGCCATTGACCTAATGTTGGAGCACCCTAATGCCCTGGTCCCATTTGGAGCACCCTTATCCTTCTATACTTTCCCACCACTTTTTGGGCACTTACTAACCGCTTTTTGTTTCTCATATTTTTAGTGGTCATCCTTTTCAGGGTTAATTGCAAAATTAGAACAAGATAACCATATAAATATAAAGTTATAAGACCATAATGAGGGACCAAGCTCTAAGCACTACTATCATCACCTAAGGTTGCATCCATCAAAGACTCCATTTACATCCATCTAGCTCCATCACAAGGCACAAGGTTGGTTCATCTGCATTACACTACATAGGAGGGAAGTTTATTATATTCCATCCACCATTTTATTACATTTTCTACACAATTATTGCTTGTTAATTTCACAAAGTGTGACTAGAAAAAAATTACCTAGGGCATGATTGCACACACAAGCAAATAGAACTACATTGGAGTGCGAGATTAGTACAATGTTGAGTTAGTAATTTCACCATCATAGTAGCTGAGGAAAGTCTGAACCCTTCATATGCATCTTTCTTATTTAAGGGTTTGATGTTTTCTTGGGGTTTTACAGGTCCTTTCTTCATCACTGATTACCAGTGACATCAAATGCAATCCAAAACAATTTGTGTGATAGGAATAAAAAGTAGGCAATCACTTAATGACACCTTAGAGGAGATTTACAAATATTTTTCACAGACCATGGCGCCCATATCTCATACCAAGGTTCCCATAAGTGCCCTTTTACCTATCCAGGGTATCCCAATCCCCTCGGATTTCCTAGGTATGTAATTTTAAGGAATTTGGCACTGTCGTATCTTCCTCCTGTTTCTCCGACCATCTCATGTGCAACACAGTCTAGAAAATTCATCGAATCAGCTGAGTTCTTTCTAACTCTCTCTGCACTTTAGGGTTTTACATATCTACTTTCTTAGTTGTTTAGGTCATTTTCTTTATACATTTATCTGTTATTTATTGTTGTCCTTAATGTTATATTAACTATAGAATTAGTAATAATTCCACATTTTAGTTAATCATTTTGGTGAACCCGACATCCAACACTACCTTGTACTTAGGGATTTTCTTCTTTCCTTTACTATGGCTCAATCATCTAAGCTTTTGGTATAAGCGCTATTGTTATACCAGTTTTGGTATAAGCTTGCTATTGTTGCCGATTTCATGTAAGTGCGTACTCAACATCCTCCTCGCTTTATTATGCCTAAGGTGGCACATCTATTAATGTAGTAACCACTCGTCTTACTTTTCCTAATCCTCCATGGCTCCATCTGCTAGTATTCCTCCACCCATTACTTTCATGGTTCCCCCTACAACTTCTAAGGGATATGACAACATTGAACAAATTAAAAATACACCGCTTGAATTTCTCTTTATGACTTCTTGCATAATGCACCAAAATTCCACTAGACATTTGAAGCCACCCTTCATGTTGTTCACATAGAAAGTGACAACTCGGTGGTTGGCTTTGCACACTTCATCAATATCTTTGTAATTTACCTCATGCCATATAGTTCAATGATGAGGACATGTCACCTTCTGCTAAAATCAATCTGTGTGCACCTTTTCTTATCACTGTTGTTGTTAGCACCACTTGTATTAAACGAGTGCTTATTGATAATGGATCAACCATTAATTGTGTGCTTATTCCTCTTAAAGCAACTAGGTATTAGTGATAATCTCATTTCTAATAATTCTACTATCATCACGGCTATGTTATCGTCGTAAATGTTTACGAATTATTTCATTACACATTAGAGTTGGACCTAAAACCCTCCTCACCGACTTCTATGTTATATATTCCTCATTTCAATTGAATCTCTTGTTAGGTAGACCTTAGATTCACACAATGCAAGCCATTCCGCCTACTCTTCACCAATGTGTCAAATTTTTGCATGATGGCTATGAACATACTATACCTACGATCAAGATCCATTCAAGTACTATCACATAGACCCTATTACTGTTATGCCTATCCCACCTTCACAGCGTATTCCATATAGTAACCTTGACACATATGACATTGGTCGGTTTAGTGCTCCATAATCTTATTCTATCGCTATAAATACTCTAGTAATTTCTACTCATACTACTGCCATCATTTCACCTACATCAGCTACCTTACCTGCTACTACTCAACCTTTTGAGGTGTCATCTTCCCTTTTCCCACCTAGTGCATCTCCTAGTAATAAACATGACAACTCTATCCAACTTGATTGTGTTGTCTGAGATGATTATGAGAGCTCCGAAAATGAAGTAGATTCTTTTGAACTTATTGAGAAAGAAATAGGCCAATTGAATTTCACTCCTCTCGATGTAGCTGCCTACTTTGTAGACACCTTTGTGGTGATGGCCTAGGTGAATATAGGTTCAAATCTCTCCCTCTACTAATGATACTATACTTTATCGCGGATCTATTAACATCTTAGACATTGTTTCATCTTTTATTACATCATTAGCATTGTCACCTCCTCTTTCACGTGCACATTATTCTTTAACAACTCCTTTTGGAATCACATCCCAATCGATTGCACTTGGTTAAATACTATTTACACACATGATAGCTTGGTTAGGCTAGGTATGAAACTTAATGACATATTGCCACCTCTTCATTGACTAAATATTTATAATGGCTATTTTCACATTACGACCGCATATGGCTTCCATGTCTTTCATTTCATGGTCTTTGTGGCATAAAATCTTCATGCGATTATCCACTCACCTTTGGAATAATATTTTCTTAACTATATTGGTGGTACTTTAGACACAAACCATACTTTGCTCACATTTCCTATGCCATTTGGAAATATTTCTATTACTAATGACTCATTTCTAATTACACTCCGAATATTTCTCGTTGGCATGCACATGGTTGTCCACCAATACCATTCACTGATGAAGAATATGCAATGAGTGTATACACATTACGTTGTAATGGATCTTTGTGTGACCCACCTCACTCTATTGCTCACCAAGTTTCCGATGTTGCTCTAGTAGGTTTTGACCATGACAATGATGATCTCCTTGATAGTGGTACATAGTCACACTCCCCACTACACACTTGGGGGCATCACATTTACACCCCCTACCACATTAGCATCGGTGCATATCTCATCTTTGCATCATCATACATCAATCTCCTCACATAAGCATATTCATCACACATTTTAACATCATTATTACCCGATGACACACTCTTGTGCTTCGATTCACACTTGACTATTGAGGGCTACATACTACACATGAACCCCACACATTGCACACTAGGTTTTACACATTATGTTTCTTCGAGGCATATCACATCATATATCTTACATTTTACATCATACACTCTACATTTAGTCTACATCATTTCAAAATTTATGCATTTAAACATCATACTAGTCTTCATCATACGGGTGTCACATTTCTATTTGATTAACTAAAATTGACTAAAAAAGGTGTAGAGAAGGGATAGTTAATATAATTTAGGACATATAAACTCAAAAAAATAAATTTATTAAGACAACATGTAAATGACATAAGTAATGAGAATAATAAAAATATAACCCTAATGTGTAGATAAAGAAGAGGAAAGAAATCGAGGTGATAATAGATGAGCTGTCGGATAGTGTCGTAGAGGTGACTAGTAAAATTTGAAGTAGTAACGGTTGTTCAAGAGTGCCAAAGGATGGAGCTAGAGGATCTAGCTAGACTGGAGTGCCTGGAGGAGGATCTGGGGTGCTGCGAAGGGTATTTGTGGACTACAATCTAGGCACCCCAGTCTGCACAAAATCTCATAATCTTATCTTTATATGGTCAAAGGGTGATCTACAATATTCTATGTTTTTCACATAAACTCCGTTGTACTATTTCAGATGTCTCCATTAAGTCAATATGGAAGAAATACCTGTAAGACACTAAAATAAGCATCAAACCATAAAAAATAAAAATGCATAAGAAAGGTGTGTGGTGACCTCAATTGTCACAATGGTGCACTTACTAACTGAGCGTTGCACTACATCTCAGACCTAATGTAGTTCTATGTGCATGTGTGTGTGAACATTCCTATGTTGCTTTTGTGCTAGTCACACTTTGTAAAGTAGTGAGAAATAACTATGTGTAGAAAATGTAGTAGAATGTGTGCATGGAATAGAATATAATCCCTCCCCCATGAAGTGTGATGCGATGTCCTATTCATGTGCCTTCATGATGGAGCTATGTGGATACAAGTGATTTCCAATGCAATAGATGGATGCGACTCTAGATTGTGTGATAGTAGTAAGTGATGGTAGGTCCCTCATTATGGTCTCATAACTTTATATTTATAGGGTTCTCCTAGTCTAATTTCATAATTAACCTTGAAAATGCTTGAACCAAAAGGAAGATAAAGATGTAAAATGGCTAGAAAGAGCCCAAAAAGTGGTGGGAAAACTCTAGAAGGATCGGGGCACCCATGGTGGGACCGGGGGTGCCCAAGCGCCTTAGTACTAATTTAGGTGCTTGATTGAGGCTAAAATAACATGTGATGAAAAAAATCTGATTGAGCATATGGGTGTAAAGGTTCGTAATGACGAAATAAAATAAAATAAAATGGCTAAAGGATGGGGGTTAATTAGTACTTTCTTCCCTCAAGAACCTTCTAAATAGTAGTATGAGACTGAGATAAATAAATGTCTAAAGTGCATGATTTTGTGACTACATTTTACCCCTACTTTATGTTGGTAAGCAGAAATCTCAGTAACATAAGTAGATAGAGATGCATACGATACCAATGTAGAGTGATGAAGAAGGTGTACAGAAGGACTAGAAAAAACGTGGAATGAAAAAAAAAAAATATGGAGGAGTGTGGAAACTAAAGATGAAAAATGCACAAAGAAAAAGTGATGAGAGTGAACCTAGGGTGGAATGTGTGTGTAGTTGTTGTAGTGTGTAATGTACTGTATGGTTAGTAAAGCATGCGTCTTTGTCACAGTATTATATTTGGTGGTGTTGTTGTTGTTGCCCCATTTTATTGCTTATTTCTCATATGGCCAAAGTTACAAGGAAAACGATTAAGTAGTCAAATATGTATGTATGTAAGTGTAAAATCTATGTAAAAGACATGTGTATGTAAATGTAAAATATGTAAATGTAAATGGAACATGTGCACTGATCCTGTCGAGAGAGTGTAGAAGGATATATTTTACTGAGATTTTTAGGGATATCTCATGCCAATATAGGCCGAAGAAGTGTAGGGAGGAAATGCTCAATGTCCTCCAATATCTAACTACCTCCCTGAATGTGTGTAGAGATATCTACATTAATTACACTCATAGGCATTTCCAAATGGCAGGTCTCAAAGGTTGTGCCTAACACGTATTGAGGAAATAGAAGGTCAAGGTTTCATGTTTGTTGTCATTGTTTAATGACATCATCAGGACTATTGATGAGGGAAACCATAATCATTAAAGAGAACCCCTAATCATAAATTTGCATAAAATTGGTGAAATAAGGAATCCTAAATGTAGAGTTTCCATATCGGACATATGTTGAGTTTGAAATTGAGACATACACAAGTTTCTATTGGAAGTATTCATTGGCCATGTATTGTTTTTGAGATATATATCTAAAATATATTGTCTCTATGACATGCACACTTGCACCACCTTTCTCCTTGAAATGATATACAAAAATTGCACGTGATTCATATGTGCCTGGTCCTAAGAAATAAGAGTTTTGCATACATTCATCTGAATACTTTCCCCACCCCTAAACTTCTCTTCCAACTCCTCCTCCTCCTCCTCTTAAATTTCTCTCCCTTAAGTTTTACTTCTTTGACATATTCCCTTTAGTGTTTCCTTTGTATATGATTGTTAGCTTATACTAAAGGATAGTAAGCTACACTTGTACTATGCCACTTTCAACCTTATTTGATAGGTTCTCATTGCAATAATAAACATCATCCCATTTTTGTGGTTAAATTTCTGCTCACCCAAAAGAAAGCACCCGTCAAGGCACCTTTTGAGCTTTATTTATAGCAAACCCCACGTAAATAATTATTTGTTAACATTACAAATCCAACATCTCACATCATGGAATATTGTTTATGCATCATTTGTAGCTGGCCTTTCTTTTTTGTGTATATATAAGTGATGGAACTCTAAATTTACATTCTACATTTTGTCAATGAAATGGAGGATTTTTTTTGGGCATGTTTGTATTATTCTTTGGAGGATGGTAGGTTGAGGATCAATATATTCATAGCATAGGTCTTTCCACCCACAACATTAAAAGTACATCTACAAAATGTAGTATGATTAAACCTAATCAAAATTGGCATTGAGCTTAATAATAACAATTTACCACATATATTTTAATCCATATGGAAGGTTCTCTCGGTCAAAACTACTCAATTTTCCATTAGCTTTACAACATTGACAATTGGCCCTTACACAATGGAAAGAAATGGATTTCTAACAAAATATGGTGGAAATGGTATTTGTTATTTTATATTTTATATTTTAATGACATTAATATTTTCAATTGGACAACATTTCATTTTTTTATAAAAGATGAAGAAATGAATGGAAAGTTAGAAATAAAAAGGTTGGAATATCAAATACCTTCATGTCACATCCTATTCCATGAATAAATTATTCCTTCCAAAATAATATATGTTGTTTTTTATTCACATTATCATCTCGATCTCAATGTCAACTCGGTGATCCTTTCATTGGTGTGATAAAATATCAGATGTGAGAAATTATAAATTGCAACACTCAATATAGTATCTATGATGCAATACAGTGTCGATCTTATATGACCCTCAATGCAAATAGTGATGCATGTTGATCCCAAAATGAAATGAAAATCCAATATAGATCGAAATCAAGTGATCAAGTTGAGCTCGATCAAAGTGTAATATTATATGCTAAAACAAAACCAAGTGAACCTCAATGGAGGGGAAAGGAACTCACTTTATAGAGGTTTACAAAGGAGAACACACCAAGAAATATAACAAAAGAATATTTCCAAGGTGGAAAGAGAATCGTGCGACCCTTTTGTGGTACCTTGGAAAGAGCAATGTGTGACCCTTATATGGTACATGTTATCCGAAATGACAAGATTTCTAAAATAGGCCACGACATGGATATGACGATAAGGCAACGTAACTAAAGAACCTACAATCATTCAATATTTTCATGATCCAAGAGCAAAATTTATTCGCATTGATCTAGTTTGGAAAAAATAATATTGACATAACTACTTATAAACATTAAAAATCCATCTAGTATTTTGTAGTATTGTTTGTTGATAATTCTTAGTTGGCCTTTCTTTTTGTATATAGAAATGATGGTGTCTACTTTTATATTTTTTGTTTTGGTGATGCAATGGAAGACTTGTGATCATGGGTTTGTTTCAATTACTCGGGGTGGGTGATAATTTGCAAATGAAAATATTCACACTTGGGGTATTTCCACCGCCAACGTAAAAAGTACATCTAAAAATGTAATATGAGTCAACCTAATAAAAAATAGTTTCAATCCTAAGAATAATTTTTGTACCATGTATATTTTAAACCATATGGGGGTCACTCAATAAATGTTGTTAACTTGTTTGTTTTCTATGCCACAAAAAAATCAACCCTTACATGGTGAAAGAAATGGATTTTTTAGAAAATATGGGAAATTTGGGATTTGCTTTTTTATTTAATTTTATATTTATGGCATCAATTTTCTTTATTGGATGATGTTTTATTTTTAGATAAGATGAAGACATGAATGGGAAGTTGGAAAGAAAATATGGGAGTTAAATGCTTGCATCTCCCACACATATTATATGACATAGATTTTTCCCACCCAAATAAAATATCTTATTTTTTGTTCTACTTTATTTTCTTGATCTCATTCACATTATTCACATGAATCCCCAACAGTACCTTTGGTGTAATAAAACCAATAACCCTAAATATGAGGCATAATTTTTTAAAGCGGAAGTTAAATTTCAGATAATGATTTTCTTATTTACATTCAATTTCTATATGTTTACGGATGTTGGTGTGTCGTTATGTGTGTAGACACTAAATTATACACTTTGGGTACATTTATATGTCCTAGTCACATATTACTAATCATATGACTCCTAAGCGAGAAAAGTACTAATTGACCACTGTCTTTGGCCTCTTTTCTTTCTTTCTAGTTTCCTTCTTGGCCTTACACACCCTATTTCCCTGTAGACAAAAAATCATGCACTTTTGTCATTATTTAGTCCTGGTCTCATCTCGCTTATTCATATGATTTTTGAGTGAAGAAAGTACTAATTAACCCATGTCCTTTGGCCATTTTACTTTGATTTTTTTCGTCACTACCAACCTTTAACACATACTTGTCCTAGTTTGTTTTTGTCGTTTGGCATCATTTTATATGTGACTAGGGCATCTGGCCCAATATTGGGGCACCCGGATGCCCTAGTCCCATTCGGGGCACCCTTTTCCTTTCTACACTTTCCTGCCACTTTTTGGGCACTTTCTGACCGTTTTTGTTTCTCATCTTTTTAGTGGTCATCCTTTTCGGGGTTAATTACGAAATTAGAACAAGAGAACCATATAAATATAAAGTTATGAAACCATAATGAGGGACCAAGCACTAAGCACTAATATAATCACCTAAGGTTGCATCCATCAAAGGATCCATTTACATCCATCTAGCTCCATCACAAGGCACAAGGTTGGTTTATCTACATCACACTACAAAGGAGGGAATTTTATTATATTCCATCCATCATTTTATTACATTTTCTACACATAGTTATTTCTCGTTACTTTCACAAAGTGTGAGTAGAACAAAATCACCTAGGGCATGATTGCACACAAGAAAATAATACTAGATTGGGTCTAAGATGTAGTATAGTGCTTTGAGTTAGTAAGTCCACCATTATAGCAGCTAGGGGAAATCCAACCCCTTCACATGCATCTTTATTATTTAGGGTTTTGATGTTTGTCTTAGGGTTTTACCGGTCCTTTCTTCATCACTAATTACCAACATCTAACGAGTCCAATGAAGTTTGTGTGACAGGAAGCGAACACAGAAAATCACTTAGTGACACCTCAGAGGAGATTTCTGAGCTTTTCATAGACTAGGGTGCCCATATCTCAAACCAAGGTGCCCACAGGGGCCCCTGTACCTATCCGGTGTCCCAATCCCCTCATATTTCCCATATCTATACTTTTATGGACTTTGGCACAATTTTTTTCTTTCTCTATTTCTCCATCCATTTCTACAACACGGTCAAGAGCAGTCATCGAATCGGTTGAGTTCTTTCTAACTCTCTTTGCACTTTAGGGTTTTACATATTTACTTTCTTAGTTGTTTGGGTCTTTTTCTTTATACATTTATGTGTTATTTACTATTTTCCTTAATGTTAGATGAACTATATAATTAGTAACAATTCCACATTTTAGTTAATCATTTTGGTGAACCCCAGATGTCGACACTACCTTCTACTTAGGACTCTGCTTTTCCTTTACTATGGCTCAATCATCTTATCCCTCTTTCGCACCCACTAAAGTTTCTGGTATAACCGCTACTGTTGCCAATTTCATGCAAATGCGTACTCAACATCCTCCTTGCTTTATTACGCCTAAGGTTGGCCCATCTATCAATGTAGTAACTACTCATCGTACTCATCCTAATCCTCCGATGGCTCAACCTACTACTATACCTCCACCCATTCCTTGGTGGCTCCTCCTATAGCTTCTAAGGGTTTGACATCATTTAACAACTTAAAAATATGCCTACTAAAATTTATCTTTATGAATTATTACATAATGTGCCCAACTTCCACTAGACATTGAAGTCTCCCCTTCATGTCATTCACATATATAATGACAACTCGGAAGTCATCTTTTCACACTTCATCTAGTCTCTTCATAATTTACCTCATGACATATCTTTCAATGATGAGGACATGCCACTTTCTACTAAAAATAATTTGTGTACACCTTTTCTTATCATTTTGTTGTTAACACCACCTGTATTATACGCGTACTTATTGAAAATGGATCAGTTATTAATTTGTGTGCTTATTCCATTGTAAAGCAACTGGGCATTAGTGATATCTTATTTCTAAGAATTCTACTATCATTTGTGGCTATGAATTTATCACTCTTACATGTTTAGGAATGATTTCATTACACATCCGAGTTAGACCTAAAACCATCCTTACCAACTTCTATCTTATAGATTCTTCATTTTAATTCAATCTCTTGTTAGGTAGACCTTGGATTCACTTGAGGCAAGTCGTTCCACCTACTCTTCACCAATGTGTCAAATTTTTGAATGATGGCTATGAACATACTATAATTTTTGATCCAAAGCCATTCAAATACTGTCACAAAGACCCTATTACTGCTATGCCCATCCCACCTTTGTAACGTATTCCATGTAGTAACCTTGACACATATGACATTGGTCGGTTTAGTGCTCCATAATCTTATTCTGCATTCTACAAATACTCTAGTCATTTCTACTCAAACTACTGACATCATTTTTCCTACATAACCTACCTTCATCCCTACTACTACTCAACCTGTTGAGGTGTCATATTCCCTTTTCCCACTTAACACAACTTCTAGCAATATACTTGACAACTCTATACAACATGATAATGTTGTCACGGACGATTATGAGAGCTTCGATGAAGTAGATTCTATTGAAATTACCGACAAATCAATAGGCCAATTGAATTTCACTCCTCTCAGTGTAGATGAATCTTACTTCAAAGAAACCTTTATGGTTGATGGCCCAGGAGAATATAGGTTCAAAAATCCCCCTTCTACTAATGCTATGGTACTTTATCACGGATTTGTTAACGTCTTAGACATTGTTTCATATTTGATTGCATAGTCAACATTTCTACCTCCTTTTTTCACATGCACATTATTCTTTAATAACTCATTTTGGAATCACATACTAATCGACCACACTTGTTCAGATACTATTTGCACACATGAGGGCTTGGTTAGGCTTGGTATGACACTTAATGACACATTACCACGTCTTCATTCACCAATATTTATCATGTCTATTTTAACATTACGACCACTTATGATTTCTATGTTTTGATTGTGAAGTCATGCTTGATATGGACTGTATCTTCTTTGTAATTGAAGATCTTTGACTGAGTCGGAATATGATTGGACTCTTTTATTTCTTTCATTTTGCACCTGAGTTTAATCTGACCTCGGAATGAATTGTGGATTTATCCATCTATAAGACCCAGCCTTGGATCAGTGGCATTGATCCAAGTGATGCTTTAAGTTTATTCGGGATGAACTAAAATTATAGACCTTACGCAGGTTGCAAGGTCTGAATGCGTTGAATAAGCTATTCCGGAGTCTAACTCAGGCTGATCGTGTTAAATGAATTGGTTCCCGATATCGTAATATCAGGAAGGTCTTGATCGTGGGCCAGGTAATAAATTCAGATACATTTATTCAACTAGCCTATTGGCAGTGCTGGAGTGAATCCTTTTCGTGAATGTATGTTTGTAGGTTCTTATTCTGAACATTTTAAATGTTAGACCTAAACTGGATTTATTAAGGTTAATAACCTAAAACTAAACTATAATCTATGGGTTAGATTAGTGTTAATCTAACCTAGGCCTAAGCTATAAGCTAAATGTTCTAAGTTAGTAACCTAGTGCTATGGAGGTTAGACTAAGTTGCATCTTAAATCCTAACCTATGTTACTAACCTAACTAATGAACAAGGAGGAAAGGGGACCTATGAAAGGGTGCGAGCCATGGGCGGCAGTTTCTATGGCATTAAATGGGATGGATAAGCATGAAGGACAGGGATATAGTGGAAGTTTTAAACGGCTAGCAAAAGCCGACGTGGCAGAGTCGCCAAAGTTAGAAATGGTCTTCGACTTGCATTTGTCCATCGCCAACTATGGTGGTCGGTGGCAATGGAGATTGAGCGGGAGTTTTGGAGTAAATGCGATTAATGAACTCGGTCTTTGAGCTCGGGTTTCTCGGGAAGACATGCAAAATGGAAAACTGGTAGTTTGTTTGGTTTTTCATGCGCTCCGGTTTTCCCTCTGTTTGATCACTGGTTCTTCGCACCAGTCTACTTGGAGTTACATGGAAAATATGAGAGTAACTAGCTCTTTTCTCTGTCAAGGAAAGTTTATAAGGCATGGAAATAACAAATTATTGTTGCTGAATCTAACGTGGAAAAAGAGGAGAAGGCTCGAGCTCTTTAGTGGTCTTCTTGGGATTTTTAAGCAACATTACCAGGCATGTTAGGCCCTAACCTTTAAAAATCTTGCTTTCTTTCAAATGATTTCATTAGAACAACTCTGTTCAGATGATTTTTGGGTTCAGTTGGTTTTTATGGTAGCTTGTGTGATTTAGTTCTTTGTATCTTCTTACGGCTTGAATTTTTTTTAAGTAAACCCTTGATGGGTGTGTATTGTGTTTCGAATTGTTATACTATCTCATTTGTATTTTGCATTTCGGATAAAGTTGTGGAAATGCTTGCAAGGAAAATACCCGAAATCGGTTACGGGAGTCCATGAATTGTTTCCTTGTTGGGTTCAGGCTACAATCGATACTTGCTGTCGAAACTTGTCGAAAAGGATACTGTTGGATTTTTGTTTGAATGTTCAGTATATTTCGACTTCTTTATAAGTTTTGTCGTGGGTTATATAAGTTGTGGTTACTGAATCTTGTTGGGTTTTGCTATAATACTTAAGTTACTTTTGAATGGATAACTTGTTGTGTTTATAGTATTTGAATGTGACTTTGTAGAAGTTCTCCCTGTGTTGCAATTATGGGATTTAATTCGATGAAAGTTGCAAGATAAATATACATATGAAATGACCCTGTGGAGTCCTTGGATTGTTCGCATATTTTGGATTTCTGTATAATCCTGGTTGTGAATACTTATTGTTTTGGCTCTGTTGGAATTCTTTATATATATATATATATCATGTATTTTGGCCTCTGTAGAAGTGGGTCGTGAATGCCATACGTTTCTACCTCTGAAGGAGTTCAGATGTGAATACGGTATGTTATTATTTTGGTTAGAATTCTTGAATTTGATATGTATCCTGTATCCTTCTACTTCTGTAGAAGTTTATTTGTAGAATACCACATGGGTAAGACTCCTTTTTAAATCCTGGGGCGTATATTATGTTTTCCCTTTTGAATAATCTCAGTCGTGAATACTGTTATGATTCTTGAGTTGTGGTCGCATGAAAGCAACTTCAATCTAAACTTGTTTTGAGCATTAGTGGTATGGATACTGTTGGAGTTTTGAAATGTTGCGAGTTGGCTTGATTTTTGATTAAACCTTTGTTGTGTGTGCATAACGTTCGGACTCCTATTTTATATCCTTGTGTTCCTTTCATCATCCCATGTGGAAAGTAAAAGGAAGGGCTTTCTTTTCATACCTTACTTGGTTGAGACCTTGTTGAGATTGTTTTCTGGAAAATGACTTCTAATATAAGTCATGGCTGTATTATTTAAGAATTTGTTCCAATTAAATGAGGCTGTGCATGTTGTGTGGATTCAGTATGAATATCTCTACATAGGCATAGGGAAACATCATTTGTTTTAATGTTATTGAGCCTCTTGTTTGACTGTGATGAAAAGGTTGTTCTTTTGATTTTGGCCTTGGGATCTAAGTCCTTGCAGAGTTTTAGTAGGGACTAGATTGAGCTGTACACGTTGCTGGGTGGGATTGATGTCGTGCTTGTGCATGATTACGTCTTCTGTTAGTATGAATATCTAGTCGTGAGCTTGACTGAACTAAAGAGTACATTAAGCGTACTCGACAAGTGATGGCATTGGATATTTTCTCGTTTGTTGATTAGTATGGAAGGTTATGTGGAGTCTATTTGATAGATTATTCATCATTGTCTTGGCGCGAGAGCTCTTGTATCTTTGCTAGTAAGCTATAGGAAGAAGTTATATTTAAATTTAAACAAAAATGTGGTGCTTCTTGTGGTCTCGTCTGATTTATTTGCATGCGTATAAGGTGAATGCTTTACTCTTGAGGAGCGATACGGTCATGAGCTTGATTTGAGGGGAAATATGAATGACTCGTTTTCTTTCTCTTACATGTTGTAAAGTATATGTTGATATATTTTTATCTAACTTATGGAATTGTTTTAACATCGATGGAATCATGAATTGTTATGATATTCATTTTATTATGTTGAATGTAATGGTCTGTCTGATGTTTGTTGTCCTTGGGATTCAGATGGATAATTGTTTTAGATGCATTTGTTCTTCTTGGTCACTAACGTTTATGATGAAATATCGGGAAGGTATCTAGGACTATTTAGTAACTATAATATGAGTTACGCGTGTATGGTTTTATTATATTACAAGAGCATAATCTGAAATATGTTTACATGTTTGGCGAATTGATTTCATTTAAATAGGTTGTTTAATGAAAACAATTGATGGATTGTAATTGTTTTAAGAGTTAGTGCTTATCATGCTCAGTTCATCGAACTGACCCATGTTGACAATTTTTGCAGATGGTTGCCGTAAGTGGTAAAAGCACGCAGATCTGATAGGATGATCAGATTGTTTGATTTGGTTTTATGATGAATTACAGACTTGATTCTCTAAATGTACTACTTGTAGAAAGATGTTCTTTTTCTGTTGAGTATTGTATCAAATATGCTGAATGCATAAAATGTATTTGATTAGCTTGAGAGGAATGAAAAGAGTTATTTGTTACTTATATGATTGTATTCGTATCTTGATAGTTTGACCTTCTTCGGTTCAAATGATCTTGAGAGCATTGTTATTATTGTATAATTTGGAGACTTTTGTGATTATCAATGTAAGCATAAGAATATGTGACTTGAATAATTATGATTGTTTAGTAGTTCTAGTATGTTCTATCTAAAGCTAAATTGGAATTTAGATCACTATCTTTCTCGGAAGCTAGGGTTAAAATAAACACGAGGCAGGAAGCTAAAAAAAGCTGAATAAATTATTACTTCCTAGTCTTGTTCTAAGTCAAGACAACGTTCAATTGGAATCTTAATCACTTTATCTCGATGCTAATAAGTAAGATAAGATTTCAGCTATAAGAAAAGATATAAACCTAAAAAGGGTTTGGTTAGCAATCTCATGTGAAGATTGAGGGTTATTGCCCAATTTCGTTGATTTAGAATTATGTATATTCTATGAACTCCTTGAAGGGACCTCTTGTCTTAATAACTTCTCTTGTGTAATGGGTTTTACTAAGAAAGGTAATTCTAAGGTGAGGAACCCAGGGGTTGGGAAAGACTACCCTTTAGGGAGCGTCTTATGGTATAATTTTAACTCAACGTATGTAACATTTATTAATAAGTAGATCTTTTTGAGGTGGATTTAAAGGTTGATGGCACAAGTCAACTGAAGGGTTGTACCTTCGAGAAGATTAGGATCTTCTCGAAGATACAACAATGCAGGTGACTTATGACGACACCCTTTGCATTGATCGTTAAGATTTACACCTTTAACTCGAGCAAGTTACTCTGGGACTGATTAGGAATGTGGTCACGTTATAAGGCTGCCCTAGGAGACTCGGGGTATCTTGACACACTGGATTAACTAGGGTTGACCCAGTATGTCAGCGTATCCCTAGTCCTCGGGAGCATCCCTATAACGTTGTCATCTTACTAATCCGTTCCTGAGTGAATAACGTGGGATAGGAGAGACTGACAGAAGTCAGTATAAGACATTCTACATAACATAGGAATGGGGTGAAGGACGTATTCCAGATTGATGAGTATGCCATCAAGGAATATGAGACATAAGCATTATGTTTCAAATCTTTGGCCAAAGTATCGCAAGCTGCTGATTGCGTTGTCCTAAGTCACCTAGTCTAAGGGATGAGATGCCGATGAATAATGGTAACAATTATTCAGATAGGTTCCTTAGATAGAGCATTCTAAATCCCAGATTAGGGAAGAGAACCGCAAGAGTGATGTGTTAAATAAAAACGCCAACTCTTACTACACATGAATAGATCGGTAGATTACCGAGTCATGGAATGAATAGATCGGAGGTACTCCGAGTCATTACAGTTGCATATGGTTATTTGTTATAAGAATGGTTGTTTTGATTTATGAGTTCTAAATTATGTATTTAGAACCAGGAAGCATTTATCAAAAAAAAAAAAAAAAAAATTTACTTGTTCTAATGTGTAAAAATGAGGATGTTACATCTTGGTATCAGAGCTGAAGGTTGCAGCTCTTGGGCCTATTGTGTCCATAATCTGATAAGAACCTAAATTTTCTTGTAACAAAAATGGTTAGAACAAGGGGAACGTTGCGAATAATGCTCCACCGAAGGAGGGGCGGCAACAAACCAAAAATTGATGAGATCCTTGCTGCCTGTTGTTGGACACAAGAGATTGTTTAGCTGTACTTGAAAAAGCAGGTGATGGGAAATGAGGAGGATGATGAAGCTGGTAATCACAATCAAGCAACCTCCCGAGGACAACCCCCCGATTTGGGTGTTGATATTAATGCCGAAATGCACTGTCAACTAGAAAACAAAAAGGCCGGGTTGGCGTGAGAACTCACTAATGATATAAAAGGATAAGCCCACCTAAGTATGATGGCACCACATTAGGAGATGGAGCTGAGAACTGGCTCAGTGAAATGGAGAAGTACTTTGCAATAAGAAACTTCTCAGAGGAAACCAAAGCTATTTGGGGAGCCTATCAGCTTTCCCACGAAGCATCTTCGTGGTGGGATAGCCATAAAGTGAGCTAAATATTGATGAGACCAATATTACTTGGGATCAATTTAAAGGCTATTTTAGGCAACGTTGGCTGCCACAACTTTTCTATGATCAGAAAATGATAGAATTCCAGAACTTAGCTCAAGGGAAGCTAACGGTAACTGAATATTGGGAGCGGTTTACAAAACTCCTCAAGTATGTACCGTCAGTATCAAACTGACGAGAAGTTCGAATACGAGAAATTCATCATGGGATTGAATCCCGTGATAGGGGGAGAGGTCGATGTTCAGTCCAACCACTATGGAAGGAGTTGTTGAAAAGGCCATAAGACAAGAACAGAAATTAAAGGCTATTTCGCTCATAAAGAGGAAGTGTGGAAGAAGAAGCAAACCCATCTTCAACCTCTCTTGCACCCAAAAAGGGACCGTGGAAAAGTTTGGAAACAAAAGTAAGTTTCGGGGGATATAGTAAGAAAGATGAGCAAATAAGCCTGTTGGAAATGTAAGGGATAATTTTGCCAAAAATTATAACAATGGGCAGAAGCCCTATGGAGGACAACGTGATAATTACAAGGCTGGAGGCAATTTTGAGCCTAAAAAGGGACCTGTAGGAGGCTGCTACAATTGTGGCAAAGACCACTACGCAAATCAGTGCCCTTTGAAGAAGGATGATCGTAATCAGCAGCATAAGATACATGCTGCAGTAGCAGACAAGCAAGCTGAAAAGCAAGTGACACCTATAGAAGTTCGGGTAAGTTATTTGGCATACCTGTCACTATTCTTTTTGATACAGGAGCTACTGAATGTTTTATTTCTAATAAACTTGCTTCTAAACTTAAGAGAAAAGCTGGAAAAATGGATAAATCTTGGACTGTATAGTATGGTAATAACTCTATTCATACAGTGAGTATGTGTCTTTTTGGGGCAGTCCTTGACTTACCTAATTTCTCCACAGAAGTTGACCTCTATGTTACACCTTTGGGATCGTATGACATTGTCATCGGTGTCAATTGGTTAGCAGACCATAAAGTGAAAGTAGACTGCTATGAAAAGAACATAAAATGTTTAGATGATCAGCTAGAAACAACAGAGATTCAAGGTGTGAAACGGGAAATTTCAGTTAGAAAACTATCAGCTATGTAGCTTAAAAAGGCTAAAAACAAAGGATGTACCCTTTATGCAGTAAAGATATCTGAATTTTCAGAAGAAGATGGTGATTACATGAAATGATTTCCTCTGCTACAAAGTTTCAGGGATGTTTTTCCGGAGGAATTACTAGGGTTACCACCCAAGAGGGAATTTGACTTCACCATCAAAATCAAACCAGGAACGGAACCTATTTCCAAAGCACCTTATCGGATGACTACTACAGAGTTAGTTGAGCTTAAGGCACAATTGCAAGAACTTTTGTCTAAAGGTTTGATTAGACCAAGTGTTTCACCTTGGGGAGCGCCTGTAATATTTGTGAAAAAGAAGGATGGAACACTTAGGCTGTGTATTGATTATTGGATGTTGAACAAAGAAACAATCAAGAACAGATATCCACTTCCAAGGATCGACGATTTATTTGATCAGATGCGTGGGGCAGTGGTTTATTCTAAGATAGATCTTTGATCTGGTTATCATCAGTTAAGGATTAAAGAAGAAGATATTCATAAAACAACTTTCCGAACAAGGTACGGACATTATGAATTCACGGTTCTACCCTTTGGATTAACTAATGCACCCGCCGCCTTTATGAACTTAATGAACAATATCTTTCAAGAATATTTGGACAAGTTTGTACTTGTATTCTTGGACGATATTCTCATTTATTCTAAAAGCGTTGAGGAGCACAATGAGCATTTGAAGATAGTTTTGGGAATTTTGAGAAAAAGAAAGTTGTATGGTAAGTTATCCAAATGTTCTTTCTTTGATTCAGAAGTTCACTATTTGGGTCATGTCATTAGCAAGGAAGGAATTGCTGTAGATCCTTCAAAAATAGTGGCAATAACTGAGTGGCCTGCACCAAAGAATGTGCACGAAGTAAGAAGCTTCATGGGTCTTGCTGGTTACTATAGAAAATTTGTTAAGGATTTTTCTAAAGTGGCTGCACCAATAACTTCACCAGAAGAAGGATAAGAAATTTATTTGGAATGATAAGTGCGAAGTGGCTTTCAAAAGTCTGAAAGGCTAGTTGACTTCCGCACCTATATTAGCTGTACCAGACCCTAATGGGAGCTTTACTGTTGTAACGGATGCTTCTGGGGAAGGCCTTGGAGGTGTTTTGTTACAAAATGATCAAGTCATAGCATATGAAAGTAGAAAACTTAAGTTACATGAGCTGAATTATGCTCCTCATGATTTGGAGCTTGCTGCCATTGTTCATGCACTTCAAGTCTGGAGACACTATTTACTTGGGAAACCTTTTGAGTTGAAAACTGATCACTTAGGACTGAAATATATTTTCACTCAACCTAATCTAAATGCCAGACAGAGAAGGTGGTTAGAATTTTTATCACAATATGATTTTGATATTAGCTACATCAAAGGGAAGGAGAATAGAGTAGCAGATGCTCTAAGTCGTAGGAGGCACATTTCTGCTCTTATAACATTAAGAACTCAGTTTAAGGATGAGGTAAAAAGTGCCTCAGAATCTGATATTTACTTTCAGCAAGTAAAATCAGCGCTTGCTGTAGAACCTAATGATGAAAGGTATAAAGGTTTTCATTTTGATAATGAAGGAATCTTGCGTTATGAAAACAAGGTATACGTACTATCTGTGTTGAATGATTTGAGAAAGAAGTTGTTAGTTGAATTTCATAATTCACCTTTCTCTGGACACCCGGGTATCACAAAAATGCTTGCTGATATGAAACAACAATACTTTTGGAAAGGTATGAAAAAGGATGTCATTGATTTTGTGACTCATTGTTTGGAATGTCAGTGGGTTAAGGCAAGAACATATGCACCTGCTGGACTGTTATATCCTCATAGCATACCGCAGTACAAATGGCAAGTAATAACCATGGACTTTGTACAAGGGTTACCCATGTCAGGAATAAACATGATGTTATCCTGGTAGTTGTAGATAAACTAACTAAGGTAGCTCATTTCATCGTTGGAAATCTAAAGGATGATTCACCAAGGCTGGCCAAAAGATTCATACATGAAATTTTCAGATTGCATGGTGTACCAGAATTGATTATATCTGACAGGGATCCTAGAATGACGTCAAGGTTTTGGCAAACGCTTAATACAGCTCTTGGAATGAAACTAAACTTCAGTTCTGCATATCATCGGAAACGGATGGAAAAACTGAGAGGGTAAATCAAGTGTTGGAGGACATGTTGCGAATGTATTGTATGGATCAACAGTATAAATGGGAAGAGTATCTTCCATTAGTTGAATTCGCATACAACAACACTTATCACTCATCTCTTAAAATGGCACCATTTGAAGCACTTTATGAAGAAAAGTGCGAGAACCCTGTTAGTTGGGATAGTGTTGAGGATAGAGTGGTAATTGGACCAGAGATTCTCACAGAAATGGAACAGCAAGTTAAGCTGATTCGTGAACGATTAAAGGAAGCAGTGGATAGGCAGAAGAGCTATGCTGACCTTAAGCGGGTTGATCGAAGGTTTGAGCTTGGTGAGAAGGTTTTTCTTCATGTTAAACCCAGAAAGAGTTCTATAACTTTTGGCAAGGCTGCCAAGTTGTCACCTCGATTCGTGGGACCTTTCGAAATTGTTGAAATAATCAATCCTGTAGCTTATCGATTAGCATTACCACCTGCTTTATCTCGCATGCATGATGTTTTCCATATTTCTTTGCTTAAGAAATACGTTTCAGATCTGTCACATGTTTTAAATTGGAATTCCTTGCAGGTCCAAGACCCAGGAATAATCGTGGTTAAACCCACACACAAGTCTTTGGAAACTCACCAATTGCATTTGAGAAATCGTGAAATACAACAATGTAAGGTCCAGTGGGACCAGTTTAACGAAGAAAGTGCAACTTGGGAAAATCTGGAAGAGATGAAAATTGCTTTTCCTTCTCTTTTTCAACAGAATGAAATCTGTTGACAAAACATTTCTTTTATGAACTTATCTTTTTCAAGTTTATATGAAAGCTAGATGGAGGCAAACATTATTCAGGTTGAATAAAATGTGTTGTGACATTGATTTCTGGAACTATTTAAGTTGGAAATAGTCGCATTGTTTTGTGAACTAATAAATTGGTTGACCTGAAGGTTAATCGAATATGTAATCATCGGGACGATGAATCTTTTAGGAGGGAAGCATGTAACACTCTGAACTATTGTTACTTCCTCCTGAGCATTCAAGTGTTGATATGTGATTTCTTTTGTAAAAGGATGTGTTCCTTTGATTGTGAAGTCATGCTTGATATGGACTGTATCTTCTTTGTAATTGAAGATCTTTGACTGAGTCGGAATATGATTGGACTCTTTTATTTCTTTCATTTTTGCACCTGAGTTTAATCTGACCTCGGAATGAATTGTGGATTTATCCATCTATAAGACCCAGCCTTGGATCAGTGGCATTGATCCAAGTGATGCTTTAAGTTTATTCGGGATGAACTAAAATTATAGACCTTACGCAGGTTGCAAGGTCTGAATGCGTTGAATAAGCTATTCAGGAGTCTAACTCAGGCTGATCGTGTTAAATGAATTGGTTCCCGATATCGTAATATCAGGAAGGTCTTGATCGTGGGCCAGGTAATAAATTCAGATACATTTATTTAACTAGCCTATTGGCAGTGCTGGAGTGAATCCTTTTCGTGAATGTATGTCTGTAGGTTCTTATTCTGAACATTTTAAATGTTAGACCTAAACTGGATTTATTAAGGTTAGTAACCTAAAACTAAACTATAATCTATGGGTTAGATTAGTGTTAATCTAACCTAGGCCTAAGCTATAAGCTAAATGTTCTAAGTTAGTAACCTAGTGCTATGGAGGTTAGACTAAGTTGCATCTTAAATCCTAACCTATGTTACTAACCTAACTAATGAACAAGGAGGAAAGGGGACCTATGAAAGGGTGCGAGCCATGGGCGGTAGTTTCTATGGCATTAAATGGGATGGATAAGCATGAAGGACAGGGATATAGTGGAAGTTTTAAACGGCTAGAAAAAGCCGACGTGGCAGAGTCACCAAAGTTAGAAATGGTCTTCGACTTGCATTTGTCCATCGCCAACTATGGCGGTCGGTGGCAATGGAGATTGAGTGGGAGTTTTGGAGTAAATGCGATTAATGAACTCGGTCTTCGAGCTCGGGTTTCTGGGAAGACATGCAAAATGGAAAACTGGTAGTTTGTTTGGTTTTTCATGCGCTCCGGTTTTCCTCTGTTTGATCACTGGTTCTTCGCACCAGTCTACTTGGAGTTGCATGGCAAATATGAGAGTAACTAGCTCTTTTCTCTGTCAAGGAAAGTTTATAAGGCATGGAAATAACAAATTATTGTTGCTGAATCTAACGTGGAAAAAGAGGAGAAGGCTCGAGCTCTTTCAGTGGTCTTCTTCGGATTTTTAAGCAACATTACCAGGCATGTTAGGCCCTAACCTTTAAAAATCTTGCTTTCTTTCAAATGATTTCATTAGAACAACTCTGTTCAGATGATTTTTGGGTTCAGTTGGTTTTTATGGTAGCTTGTGTGATTTAGTTGTTGTATCTTCTTACTGGCTCGACTTTTTTTAAGTAAACCCTTGATGGGTGTGTATTGTGTTTCGAACTGTTATACTATCTCGCTGTATTTTGCATTTCGGATAAAGTTGTGGAAATGCTTGCAAGGAAAATACCTGAAATCGGTTCTGTGGGAGTCCATGAATTGTTTCCTTGTTGGGTTCAGGCTACAGTCGATACTTGCTGTCGAAACTTGTCGAAAAGGATACTGTTGGATTTTTGTTTGAATGTTCAGTATATTTCGACTTCTTTATAAGTTTTGTCATGGGTTATATAAGTTGTGGTTACTGAATCTTGTTGGGTTTTGCTATAATACTTAAGTTACTTTTGAATGGATAACTTGTTGTGTTTATAGTATTTGAATGTGACTTTGTAGAAGTTCTCCTGTGTTGCAATTATGGGATTTAATTCGATGAAAGTTGCAAGATAAATATACATATGAAATGACCCTGTGGAGTCCTTGGATTGTTTGCATATTTTGGATTTTTGTATAATCCTGGTTGTGAATACTTATTGTTTTTGGTTCTGTTGGAATTCTTTATATATATATATATATCATGTATTTTGGCCTCTGTAGAAGTGGGTCGTGAATGCCATACGTTTCTACCTCTGAAGGAGTTCAGATGTGAATACGGTATGTTATTATTTTGGTTAGAATTCTTGAATTTGATATGTATCCTGTATCCTTCTACTTCTGTAGAAGTTTATTTGTAGAATACCACATGGGTAAGACTCCTTTTTAAATCCTGGGGCGTATATTATGTTTTCCCTTTTGAATAATCTCAGTCATGAATACTGTTATGATTCTTGAGTTGTGGTCGCATGAAAGCAACTTCAATCTAAACTTGTTTTGAGCATTAGTGGTATGGATACTGTTGGAGTTTTGAAATGTTGCGAGTTGGCTTGATTTTCGATTAAACCTTCGTTGTGCGTGCATAACGTTCGGACTCCTATTTTATATCCTTGTGTTCCTTTCTGTCCGCTTCTGTGGAAAGTAAAAGGAAGGGCTTTCTTTTCATACCTTACTTGGTTGAGACCTTGTTGAGATTGTTTTCTGGAAAACGACTTCTAATATAAGTCATGGCTGTATTATTTAAGAATTTGTTCCAATTAAATGAGGTTGTGCATGTTGTGTGGATTCAGTATGAATATCTCTACATAGGCATAGGGAAACATCATTTGTTTTAATGTTATTGAGCCTCTTGTTTGACTGTGATGAAAAGGTTGTTCTTTTGATTTCGGCCTTGGGATCTAAGTCCTTGCAGAGTTTTAGTAGGGACTAGATTGAGCTGTACGTTGCTGGGTGGGATTGATGTCGTGCTTGTGCATGATTACGTCTTCTGTTAGTATGAATATCTAGTCGTGAGCTTGACTGAACTAAAGAGCTGTTAACTGTACCTCGACAAGTGATGGCATTGGATATTTTCTCGTTTGTTGATTAGTATGGAAGGTTATGTGGAGTCTATTTGATAGATTATTCATCACTGCCTTGGCGCGAGAGCTACTGTACTGCTAGTAAGCTATAGGAAGAAGTTATATTTAAATTTAAACAAAAATGCGGTGCTTCTTGTGGTCTCGTCTGATTTATTTGCATGCGTATAAGGTGAATGCTTTACTCTTGAGGAGACGGTACAGTCATGAGCTTGATTTGAGGGGAAATATGAATGACTCGTTTTCTTTCTCTTCTGTTGTAAAGTATATGTTGATATATTTTTATCTAACTTATGGAATTGTTTTAACATACTGATGGAATCATGAATTGTTATGATATTCATTTTATTATGTTGAATGTAATGGTCTGTCTGATGTTTGTTGTCCTTGGGATTCAGATGGATAATTGTTTTAGATGCATTTGTTCTTCTTGGTCACTAACGTTTATGATGAAATATCGGGAAGGTATCTAGGACTATTTAGTAACTATAATATGAGTTACGCGTGTATAGTTTTATTGTATTACAAGAGCATAATCTGAAATATGTTTACATGTTTGGTGAATTGATTTCATTTAAACAGGTTGTTTAATGAAAACAATTGATGGATTGCAATTGTTTTAAGAGTTAGTGCTTATCATGCTCAGTTCATCGAACTGACCCGTGTTGACAATTTTTGCAGATGGTTGCCGTAAGTGGTAAAAGCACGCAGATCTGATAGGATGATCAGATTGTTTGATTTGGTTTTATGATGAATTACAGCTTGATTCTCTGAATGTACTACTTGTAGAAAGATGTTCTTTTTCTGTTGAGTATTGTATCAAATATGCTGAATGCATAAAATGTATTTGATTAGCTTGAGAGGAATGAAAAGAGTTATTTGTTACTTATATGATTGTATTCGTATCTTGATAGTTTGACCTTCTTCGGTTCAAATGATCTTGAGAGCATTGTTATTATTGTATAATTTGGAGACTTTTGTGATTATCAATGTAAGCTTGCAAGAATATGTGACTGAATAATTATGATTGTTTAGTAGTTCTAGTATGTTCTATCTAAAGCTAAATTGGAATTTAGATCACTATCTTTCTGGAAGCTAGGGTTAAAATAAACCTGAACAGGAAGCTAAACGAGCTGAATAAATTATTACTTCCTAGTCTTGTTCTAAGTCAAGACAACGTTCAATTGGAATCTTAATCACTTTATCTCGATGCTAATAAGTAAGATAAGATTTCAGCTATAAGAAAAGATATAAACCTAAAAAGGGTTTGGTTAGCAATCTCATGTGAAGATTGAGGGTTATTGCCCAATTTCGTTGATTTAGAATTATGTATATTCTATGAACTCCTTGAAGGGACCTCTTGTCTTAATAACTTCTCTTGTGTAATGGGTTTTACTAAGAAAGGTAATTCTAAGGTGAGGAACCTGGGGTTGGGAAAGACTACCCTTTAGGGAGCGTCTTATGGTATAATTTTAACTCAACGTATGTAACATTTATTAATAAGTAGATCTTTTCGAGGTGGATTTAAAGGTTGACGGCACAAGTCAACTGAAGGGTTGTACCTTCGAGAAGATTAGGATCTTCTCAAAGATACAACAATGCAGGTGACTTATGATGACACCCTTTGCATTGATCGTTAAGATTTACACCTTTAACTCGAGCAAGTTACTCTGGGACTGATTAGGAATGTGGTCACGTTATAAGGCTGCCCTAGGAGACTCGGGGTATCTTGACACACTGGATTAACTAGGGTTGACCCAGTATGTCAGCGTATCCCTAGTCCTCGGGAGCATCCCTATAACGTTGTCATCTTACTAATCCGTTCTCTGAGTGAGTGAATAGTGGGATAGAGAGACCGGCGTAAGTCAGTATAAGACATTCTACATAACATAGGAATGGGGTGAAGGACGTATTCCAGATTGACGAGTATGCCATCAAGGAATACGAGACATAAGCATTATGTTTCAAATCTTTGGCCAAAGTATCGCAAGCTGCTGATTGCGTTGTCCTAAGTCACCTAGTCTAAGGGATGAGATGCCGATGAATAATGGTAACAATTATTCAGATAGGTTCCTTAGACAGAGCATTCTAAATCCCAGATTAGGGAAGAGAACCGCAAGAGTGATGTGTTAAATAAAAACGCCAACTCTTAATACACATGAATAGATCGGTAGATTACCGAGTCATGGAATGAATAGATCGGAGGTACTCCGAGTCATTACAGCTGCATATGGTTATCTGTTATAAGAATGGTTGTTTTGATTTATGAGTTCTAAATTATGTATTTAGAACCAGGAAGCATTTATCAAAAAAAAAAAATTACTTGTTCTAATGTGTAAAAATGAGGCAATGATGATCTCCTCGATAGTCCCACTCACCACTACACACCTAGGGAGCATCACATTTACACCCCTATCACATTAGCATCGGTGCATATCTCATATTTGCATCATCATACATCAATCTCCTCGCATAATCATATTCATCACACTCTTGTGCTTCGGTTCACACTTGATTGAGGCTGAGGGCTACATGTTATACATGAAGCCCACACACCGCACACTAGGTTTTAAAAATTATGTTTCTTCACACATTTTACATCATATATCTTAATTTTTACATCATACATATATATTACATCTAGTCTACATCATTTTTACATTTACGCATTTAAACATCATACTAGTCTTCATCATAAAGGTGTCACACTTCTATTTGATTAACTAAAATTGACTAACTTAGGGATAGTGAAGGGATAATCAATCTAATTTACGACATATAAACATAGAAAATAAATGTACTAAGACAACATGTAAATGACATAAGTAATAATACTAATAAAAATAGAAACCCTAATGTGCAAATAAGGGGAAAGAACTCAATGATAACATATGACTGCTTGAAAGCATCATAGAGGTGACTACTAAAATATGGAGCAGGAATGATGGACTGTGCAAGAGTGTAAAAAGGATGGAGTTGGAGGATCTAGCTAGACTGGAGTTCTTGGAGGAGAATGGGGCACTGGGTGCTTTGGTCTATAATATGGGTGCCCTGGTCTACAAAAATCTTAGAATTTTATATTCACATGTTCGAAAGGTGATATGTAATATTCAATGTCTATCACATCAAACTCCGTTGTACTATATCGGATGTCTCCAATAAGTTAATATGAAAGAAAGACTTGCAAGAACCTAAAACAAGCATCAAATCCTAAAATTAAAAACACATATGAAGGGTTAGACTGACCTCAACTACCACAATGGTGTACTTACTAATTGAGCATTACACTACATCTCAAACCCGATGTAGTTCTATGTGCAAGTTTGTGTGAACATTCCCTATGTTTCTCTTGTGCTAGTCACACAAGTAAGTAGTGAGAAATAATAAAGTGTAGAAAATGTAGTAGAATGTGTGCATGGAATAAAATAGAATCCCTTCCCCATTAGGTGTGATGCAGATATCCTAGCCTTGTGCCTTGATGATGGAGTTATGTGGATGCAAGTGATCTCCAATACAATAGATGGATGCAACTCTAGATGGAGTGATAGTAGTAAGTGATGCTAGGTCCCTCATTATGGTCTCATAAATTTATATTTATAGGGTTCTCTTGGTCTAATTTTTAATTAACCCCAAAAAGGCTGACCAAAAGAAAGATAAAGATGTAAAATGGCTAGAAAGAGCCCAAAAAGAGGTGGGAAATCTCTAGAAGGATCGGGGTGCCCATGGTGGGACAAGGGTGCCCATAGGCCCCAGTACTAATTTGGGCACCCCAACCGAGGCTAAAATAATGCATGATGACATAATCTAACTGAGCATATGGGTGTAAGAGGTTCGTAATGATGAAAGAAAATAAATAAAAAGTGGCCAGAGGATGGGGATTAATTAGTACTTTCTTCCATCAAGAACCTTCTAAATATTAGTATGAGATTGGGATAAATAAATGTCTAAAGTGCATGATTTTGTGACTACATTTTCCCCCACTTTATGTTGGTGAGAGGAAATCTCGGTAACATAAAGTAGATAGAGATGTGTACCTGATACCAATGTAGAGTGATGAAGAAGGCATGCTAAAGGACTAGACAAAAGTGTGGAATGACAAAAAAAGATGGAGGAGTGTGGAAACTAAAGATGAAAAATGTGCAAAGAAAAAGTGATGAGAGTGAACCTAGGGTGGAACACATGTGTAGCTACTATAGTGTGTAGTGTACCTACATGGTTAGTAAAGCATGTGTTTTGTCATAGAGTTTTGTTGTTGGCACTATTATTGTTGTTTCCCCCATTTGAATTCTTATTTCTCATATGGCCGGACTGCAAGGAGAAAATGATCAAGTAGTCAAATATGTATGTATGTAAGTGTAAAAATCTATGTAAAAGATGCATGTGTATGTAAATGTAAATGGAAAATATAAATGTAAATGTAAATGGAACATGTGCACCTGATCCATGTCGAGAGAGAGTGTATGAGGATATCTGTACTGCGAGTTTTTAGGCGATCTCGTGTCATAGGTGAAGAAGTGTAGTGAGGAAATGCTCTATGTCCCTCAAGCTCTAATCGATTTCCTAAATGTGTGTAGAGATATCTATTGTATCTTCCTGGTTTTTTGGGTGATCTGATGCCATTGGAATAAGTAGTGTAGAGAGGCACACCCACAGTAACCTCCAAGCCTGTAACTGCTTCCCAAAATGCTAAGGACACCATGTCCTATAAAATCCGTTGTGTATGGGGTTTGTAGATTGGTCTGAACCCACATTGTATGTAACCCACAATGCCAAGGGTGTAAAGTGCACTAAATTGAACCTGTATAAATGTGTTGTGTTAGTATGTAAACCCCCAAATGATTCCCCCTCTTTGGGGATGCATGTGACGTTGTTGATAGAATAAATGCAGCCCCAAAAGAGGACCAAATGTATGTATGTTGTAACCTGGAAAGTGTTTGGTAAAACCAAGGCATACACAAACAAGAAAGTTATCCACAAAAAGTGTGAACAAACATACATGTAGAAAATAATGTATAAGCTACACAAACAATGTGTAAACTACCAAACAAAGTAATGTAAACATGCAAGGAGACAAAGTAGGTTGTAAAAAGTAGGATACAAACATGGGACATCACTCATGATGTCGTAAGAAATGCAAGGCCAACATGGCGTAAAAAACAAACAAGTGTTCACATCAAACATAGAGCAAGGCCTATAAACAATAGCACATAATAGAAGATAATGTAATCAAAACAATATGGAAACCACTATCCCCGCATAACAAATGTTACACATGAACATCATGTTAGCATGTTAGAAAGATAACTAGTATGTCAAAAGTGTGTATAAACAAGTAATGTAAAGTGATAAGTACAAAATGAAACAATAGCACCTGTGAGAGATGAATGTGTGGATGCCCCTAGTGACTAGTATAGGAAGGGTAGAAGGTGAACATCCATACTGCATGTAAGATACTTATATATACGATCACAAATAGAAAAATACGTGAACACACATGTATGGATGATATAGATTAATGACATACAAGTAAGCTAACTAGCATGTGTAATAAAGTGACCATGAACAAGTAAAAGTAAGAAAGAATAAAACAACCATAATATGTAGTATGTTGTGGATGGATGGAATGGAATACAACATGGAATGATAGGAATGGTGTGCCCCCAAGTGAATGGAATGTATGCTAGTGAGTTTCATTTGGTTTTCTCCCTCAATAGTCAAGAATGAATTGTAAACAAGAGTGTGTCATCGGGAAATGGTCGAACAATGTGTGTTGTGTGTATAGTGCATTATGATGAGTATGTATGCCATAATGATGATGATATGCGACATATAAAAGAGATGTGCGTGAACATTATAGCCTAAGCGTATATCATGAATGAATTAAAGTAGGAGTGATGATTTATCCTAAAGTGTATATCACTACTAGAGGATTAAAAGGGAGTGGTGATGTAGCCTAAAGCCAGTATACCACTACTAGGTGAATAGTAGAGAGTGGTGATATAGCCTAAAGTGTATACCACTACAACATGATAGAGTAAGTGATGAGTTAGCCTATAATGTGTGTCACTATCCTAGAAATTTCACATGATGAGAGGTGAATGATAAAAATGTGATGAATGTAAGGTCCATTTGATTTGTAAACCCTTGGCAATCGAGTATGGATGGAGGAACTAAAGTGCATCATTGGGTAGTGATGTAACGATCGCATAGAAGAAAATGTAGTATATGTAAGGATAAAAGATGACCATGTGATGAATGGAATGTGTGAAGATGTGATGTGTAGAATGCAATGTGAAATTTTTGTATATTGTGTATAATGTAATGTTTAGAGTGTCTTGTAATATATGTATATACGTTAGTAGTGTAGTATGAGAGATGATGTAATGCTAGAGTCATATGTAATGAATATACTAGTATGATATAGAATGTGTAAATGCACAAATTTCAAAATGTTGTAGATGAAATGTATGGTGTATGATGTGTGATGTGTGATGAAATGCAATGTGTAAGACCTATAGTGCAGTGTGTGGGGTTCATGTGTAGTAAGCCCTCAATAGTCAAGTGTGAACCGAAGCACAAGAGTGTGTCATCAAGTAGTGATGCAAGAATGTAAAGAGTATGCCTAATGAATGTAGAATGAATGTAAAAAGAGGAGTGTGACTATGCTAAGATGAGGTGGAGGAGGGGGAAGGTGGAGCACCATGCCCCCATGTGGATGATATAGAGAGGACTATGTGTGACACTATCAAGGAGATCATCATTGTCATGATTGAAACCTACAGGAAGCATTGGAAACCTGATAAGCTTTGGATTGAGGAGGGTCATAGAGGGACCCATTATGGTGGAGTGTGTATACATTCATTTCATATTATTCATTAGTAAAGGTGATTGGTGGACAACCATGAGCATGTTAATGAGAGATGTTCTAAGTGTAAGCATGAGAAGAATCATTATATATATAAATGTTACCTAAAAGGCATAGGAAATGAGAGAAAATATTGATGAGGGTCAATTGAACCGACCAATATAATTGATCCATGAATATCCAAGTGTGAGTGGAGAGTCATGAGGGGTGCATGTAACAAAGACCGTCAGATGAAAAACACGCAAGCCATAAGATGTTGTTGTGTGAAAATAACCATGATAAAGATGTGGTGAATAAAGAGGTGGTAAAATTTCATTGAGTGTTATGCCAAACCTAGCCAAATTGTCATGTGTACAAATAGTTTCAAAGCAAGTAGAGTTGACGGGAATGTGCTACCAAAAGGTCCTATTGATGAATAATGTGCATGTAAAAGGAGGAATGGAGTGGAAACCCATGGAGGAGAAGATGAAATAGCATCAACACTGTGAACATATCCTTGATACAATACATTAGTAGATGGATGGGTCTTAAACCTATATTCACTGGGCCTTCACCACGAAGGTTTCTTCAAAATAAGAATCATCTACACATGAGGGGTAAAGTCAAGTTGTGTTAATGTTTCATCTGTAAGTTCAATAGCATCAACTTCATCATCAAAATCATCGGTGTGAACATTATCATGTGGTATAACATTATCCAAAGATTTTGGTAGGTGGCATCATAGGTGGAGTGGTAGAAGGTGTTGTAACCGGTTGAGAAGGAACACTAGTAGGAACCGATACTATAGGTGAAATAATAATGGTTGTGTGAGTGGATATAGTCAGAGCACTAGGAGTTGTAGGAGGAGACTGTGAAATGCTAGATTGACCAATGTCATATGTGTCAAGGTTGTTATATGGAATGTGCTGCAAAGGTGGTATGGTCATAGAGGTAATGGGATCTATACGAAAATATTTGAATGGCTCAGGATCAGTGGTGATAGTATGCTCATAACCATCATGTAAGAACTTAACACATTGGTGAAAATTAGATGGAACAATGTGCATTGCGTGAATCCAAGGTCTTCCTAATAAGAGGTTAAATTGGAAGGAACCATCAATAACGTAGAATTCAATGAGAATAGTCTTAGGGCCAACATGAATATGTAATAAAATAGTACCTAGGTAGGAATGGGTGGTAAATTCATAACCACATATGAGGGTTGAGTTCTTAGAGATTAGATAATCATTGATACCCAATTACTTTAAAAGGGAATGAACACATAAATTGACGGTGGATCCATTATCAATGAGGACTCTTTTAATACAAGTGGTGCTAATAATGGTAGTAATAAGTAAAGGAGCACACAGATTACTTTTAGCAAAGGGTGACATATCCTCATTAGTGAAAGATATAACATGAGGTAAGTTACGAAGAGACTATATAAGATGTGAAAAGGCCACCACGGAATTATCACTTTCAATGTGAATGGCACGAAGGGAAGCTTCTAGTGTGTTATGACAATCTAGTGCATTATGGAGAAAATCATAAAGAGAGATCTTAGCGGGTGTGTTTTTAAGTTGTTTGATGATATCATAGCCCTTAGAAGTTGTGGGGGATGTTGGAGTAATAGGTGGAGGAATAGATGTGGGTGGAGCCATAGGTGGATTAGGATGAGTACGATGAGTAGTAACTACATTAATAGATGAATCAATCTTAGGTGTGAAAAAATGATGTGGATGTTGGGTACACACATGCATGAAATAGTGGGTAGTAATAGTGATACCGAGACCTGGTTAGTGTAAAGGTAGGGTAAGAAGATTGAGCCATAACTTGATAAGGAGATGACATGGTCAAAAGGAAGTGTTGAAAATGTCGGGTTCACCAAAATGATTAACTAAAATTGAACTAACTAGGTGTAGTAAAGGATAGTTAATATAATCTAGGAGGACATATAAACACAATAAATAAATGTACTAAGACAACATGTAAATGACATAAGTAATAAAACTAATAAAAATAGAAACCCTAATGTGTAAATAAGAGAAGAGGAAAGAATTCACGTAATAAAAGATGATTATTGGATAGTGTCGTAGAGGTGATTGGTAAAATATGGATTAGGAAATTATGCAAGAGTTTGAAAGGATGGAGCTAGAGGATCTAGCTAGATTGGAGTTATTGAAGGAGGATCTGGGGCACCTACGGGTGTGCTACGATCAGTAATCTAGGTGCCCTGGTCTGCATAAAATCTCTAAATTTGATCTTCATAGGGCCAAAAGGTGATCCTCAATATTTTTTGTCTATCATTGCATCAACTTTGTTTTACTATGTTAAATGTCACCAATAAGTCAAGATGGAAGAAATACGTATAAGACCCCAAAACAAGCATCAAACCCTAAAAATAAAAATGCATATGAAGCAGTCGGAATGACCTCATCTGCCACAATGGTGGACTTACTAATTGAGCGTTGCACTACATCTCACACCCGATGTAGTTCTATGTGCAAGTGTGTGAACATGCCCTAGGTTGCTCTTGTGAAATCAGTACTTTGTGAAGTAGGAGCAATAACTATGTGTAGAAAATGTAGTAGAATGTGTGTATGGAATAGAATAGAATCCCTCCCATTTGAAGTGTGATGCAAATGTCTTATCCTTATGCCTTGATGATGGAGCTATGTGGATGCAAGTGATCTCCAATGTAATAGATGGATGTAACTTTAGATGGAGTGATAGTAGTAAGTGATGTTAGGTCCCTCATTATGGTCTCATAACTTTATATTTATAGGGTTCTCTTGGTATAATTTTGTAATTAACCCTAAAAATGTTGACCACGAGGAAGATAAAGATGTCAAACGGCTAGAAAGAGCCCAAAAAGAGGTGGGAAAGCTCTAGAAGGATCGAGGCACCCATGGTGGGACCGGGGTGCCCACGGGTGCCCCAATACTAATATAGGTGCCCCGATCGAGGTTGGGATGATGGAATTTGACTGAGCATATGGGTGTAAGAGGTTTGTAATGATGAAATAAAATAAAATAAAGTGGCCAAAGGATGGGGTTAATTAGTACTTTCTTCCCTCAAGAACCTTCTAAATAGTAGTATGAGACTAGGATAAATAAATGTCTAAAGTGCATGATTTTGTGAGTACCCTATTCTCTACAATTCTATCATCACATATTATTCATCCTATATACTACATAGAATGCACCTTACACTTTTAGTTCACATGCATATCTTTCATTACATCTTATACATCATACATCCTACGCATCATATGGTTGTCTCTTATCATTACACATATTACATATTCTTCTCCGTACGTTGCACTTACTACCGATGATGCACTCTAGTCCATCAATCCATAATCAATTACCGAGGGTTTACAAATCAAATGGACCCTATTAGAAACACACATTCATCACTCAACCTTCTATCATGTAATATTACTAAGTTAGTGACATACATTATAGGTTAAATGGTCACATATTCCTTCATCTTGTAGTTGTACACGCTTTAGGCTATATCACCACTCCTTCTATTCATCTCATTGTGCTATACACTTTTGGATACATCATCACACATTCATTTCTAGGTCATGTATCTCCAACACACATACACATTCATCAAAACGCATATACAAACACACTATCCAACCATTTCTGATGACACACTCTCGTTTTTGGTAGAATCTTGATTGTTAAGGGGAAAGTACTAAATTAACCTCACCGCACACACTTCCATTCACTTGGGGGCACACAACTCCTACCATCCATCTTGTATTCCATTCCATCCACCCACATCATGTTGCATATCTTGGTTGTTTGCATTCTTGCTTACATTTTCTTGTTCATATTCGATTATTACACATGCTAGCTCGATTTATTATATGTCATTATCATTACCATACACACATGTGCATTTACACCCTTCTCTAGTTGTCATCGCATAGATACAAGTCTCTTACATGCACCATGGATCCTTTCCTCCTACCACTCCTACAACAATTGTTGGTAGCATCACATTCGTATCTTACAAAAAGTGCTATTGTTTCATTCTATACTTAGCACTTTACATCACTTGATTATACATGCTTTTGACATATGGGTTATCTTTCTAACATGCTAATGGGTGTTTCATGTGTAACATTTATTTGTAGGATTATTTTCTTCCATGGTTATCTATTGTTTGTACTTGTTTTCTTATTTTTCTATTATATGTGGGCCTTTCCCTTTGTTTGGTGTGCACACTTTTTTGTTATATGCAGCCATTAGGGCCTTTCGACATCATGAGTGATGTACCATGTTTGAAACCCACTTTGGTGGTCTATGATTATCTTCTTGCATGTTTACTTGCATTCTAACTTCTACATTGTTTGTGTAGCATACACTTGTCTTTTACATGCATGCTTGTTTGTACTAACACTTTTTTTCTAGCCACTTGTTTGTGTGTGCCTTGGTTTATACCAAGCACATTCCCTTCCCCCTATAGGGCACATTTTATGTGGTTGGTCCTCTTTTGGGGCTGCATTCTCCTATCAATGATGTCACATGTGCCCCCAAAGAGGGGGAATCATTTAGGGTTTTACACTTTTCACAAAGCTCTCTACCAGTATTATTCAATGCATTTTTACGTCCTTGATAAAGTGTGGGTTATACATTGAGTGGGTTTATACCAATCTATGAACCCCATACACAACATATTTTACAAATCGGTTTGCCCATAGCATTTTGGGAGCAGTTATAGGTTAGAGGATACAATGGAATTTCCTCCCTAAACTACTTCTTCAAGTGGCATTGGATCTCCCGATAAACCAGGTAGTACAGAGATCTCTTCATACAACTTCAGGGAAGTAGTTATAGGTTGGATAATAATGCAGCTTTATCCATACACTTCTTCACTAGGATGGCGTGAGATCTCCCAAAAAACTTACAGATATAGGATATCCTTTCTACACACATCTTTACATAAATTTTGACATATATATATACGTATTTGACTACATTATCATCTTTTCCTTGCAGTTTGTGGTTGATGAGAAGCAAGTAGTTACAAGAAAAAAAATTATAACAACAACATCAATAACAAAATTTTGCATATAGCACACATGATACTAACTATGCAGGTACACCACACACATCGGTAACTACACACACATTTTCTCCCTAGGTTCACTCTCACCACTTTTTGCACTTTTACATCTTTATTTTCCATGCTCCACTATTTTCTCATTCCATGCTTTATGTATCCCATCAGCACACTTTCCGTATCACTCTACATAGACATTAAGTATGCTTCTCTATCTAATTTATGTTACGAAGATTTCTGGTCACAAATATAAAGTGGGGGAAAATGTAGACACAAAATCATGCACTTTAGACATTATTTAGTCTCGGTCTCATACTACTATTCATATGGTTTTTGAGTGAAGAAAGTACTAATTAACCCATATCCTTTGCTATTTTACTTTGATTTATGTAAATCACTACTTGACCTTCAGGACACACTTTCCCAGACTCTTTTTTTCATTTTGCATCATTTTATCTTTGACCGGGGTGTCCAACCCAATATTCGGCACCTTGGTCCCATTTGGGGCACCCTTATCCTTTCTACACTTTCCCGCCACTTTTGGTAACTTTCTGATTGTTTGAGCTTCTCATATTTTTAGTGGTCAGCCTTTTTGGGGTTAATTACAAAATTAGAACAAGAGAACCATATAAATATAAAGTTATGAGACCATAATGAGGGACCAAGCACTAAGCACTACTATCATCACCTAAGGTTGCATCCATCAAAGGATTCATTTGCATCCATCTAACTCTATCACAAGGCAAAATCTTTGGTTCATTTGCATCACATTACATAAGAGGGAATTTTATTCTATTCCATCCACCATTTTATTACATTTTCTACACATATTTATTGCTTGCTACTTTCACAAAGTGTGACTAACACAAGAGCACCTAGGGCATGATTGCACACACAAGCACATAGAACTACATTGGGTCTGAGATGTAGTGCAATGCTTAGTTAGTAAGTCCACCATTGTGGTAGCTGAGGACAATTCAACCCCTTCATATGCATATTTTTTTAGGGTTTTGATGTTTGTCTTGGGGTTTTGTAGGTCTTTTCTTCATTACTTATTACCAATGACATACAACGTAGTGCAACAAAGTTAGTGCGATAGAAGATAACATAGGTGATCACTTAGTGACACCTCAAAGGATATTTCTGAGATTTTTCATAGACCAGGGCACCGATATCTCATACCAAGGCACCCATAAGCACCCATGTACCTATCTAAGTGTCATAGTCCACTCAAATTTCCTAGATCTCTACTTTTCGGACTTCGACATGTCATTTCTTCCTCTTGTTTCTCCAACCATCCTTTGCAACACATTCTAGAATAGTTGTCAAATAAATCTGAGTTCTTTCTAACTCGTTTGTACTTTAGGATGTTACATATATACTTTCTTAGTTGCTTGGGTCATTTTATTTATGCATTTATCTGTTATTTATTGTTTTCCTTAATGTTAGATAAACTATATAATTAGTAATAATTCCACATTTTAGTTAATCATGTTGAGTATGAATTTCGATACTTCATCTTTTCTGAGTATGAACACCAATGCCCCGTCCCCTCTGGGCGCCCTCGACCTCTTTGTATCTATCTCGCCTCATTTGGACCTCTTCTAGTTTTTGGGCATATTGATTTCTTATGGGTAATCTTTTTAGTGGTTAATTGCTAAATTCAAAATAGGGAATCATATAAATATAAAGCTATGTAACCATAATAAATGACCAAACACTAAACATCTACTATCACCACCTAAGTTTGCACTCAAAATCCATTACAAGAGAATTCAAGCATTCTTCTAGAAACCATACAAGGGACAAGGTATTACATTCTCTTGCATAAACACATAGGAGAGAAAGTTCATTTTTTCATGCATACATCTATTTACATCTTCTACATATAGTTATTGCTCTCGATTCAAGTGCATCCGACACAAGATCCACCAAGGGCACAATTTTACACACACACACACACACACACACACAAAACTACATGAATTCTGAAATGTAGTGAAGTGCCCACATCGTAAGTTCATTCAATTGGGTGACCGTTGGGTTCAATCCGACTCCCCATTAACATCTTTTTTCATTTTAGAATTTGATGTGTTTTGGGGTTTTCTAGGTTCTCTTTCTCTTTGTAGGTTTTATGTTGGTGATCAATTAATGACACACACGTGGTGATGGTGACATTTAGTGAACATCTTGTGACACTCTAAAATTCAAATTTAGACATGTTTTGTAGCCAAAGGTTCCCAGGAGGAGGTCTATAATTCTCAAGAGCCCTGCCAAAGTACAGCGCCCCAATCTAGATTATTTCAACACTTATGCATTTTTCGGGTTTGTTCACGAAATTCTATCCTCTTGTTCTAGTCATTTTCTAGTTCGACACATTCAAGGATTATTTTCAAATCAGATATGACTCCTTTACCCTCTCTTTCACTTAAGGTTCTAATTTTATCTTTCTTGTTTTCTTAGGTAAAATTTTGTACTTCATTATTTTTTCATTTGTTGTTACACCGTAATTAGGTTTAACATTAAATTCAATTTTTTATAAATCATTTAGTGAACCCATCACTTGAATTCCACCTTCTTTTAGGATCTTCTTCTTATGCCCATTACCGCAGTGGTTGTTTAAGGTCTCTTGAGAAAATTGAGATTCCTTTATCTTCTTAAGGTTATTTAAATCAATGGTTGAATCTGATAACCCTTTTGTTAAATCTCAAAATGTTCCTCTTAATGACATCAAAACATATGATAGTGAAAAATTATATGATGAAGACACCAATGTTGATAAAGAGTAATTAGAAAAGTTTACCAATTTTTTTCAAGCTTTGTGACAATCCCACCCATCTTCTGCATATTTTGTATGCATTGATTATTGCTAAAAACTCTCATGATGCTTCTTCGACACCCCTTGTCAGTTCTTCCTCGACATCCATGGCCTCCACTCAACCCATTCATATTCCTTCTTCTATTCCTACTACTACCACTCCCATCATGTAACCTAATGATTCTACCGCACAAATTTGCTCTTCTTAAAACACTCTTGATTTTACTTCTTTATATCAAGAATTGCATACTCAAATTTTTCAGCTTCAAATATCCACCTCTAGTTCATCTCCATCTCTCGATTCCACTTCACACTCCTTCCACATCTGCAATTTCCCATATACACCCTTCCTAAAAAAATCACTCCCAAGCTTCTCATCTTCAAAGGCCATGGTGATCCTCAAGAGAATCTTTGAGAATTTCATGCTTTGCATGTATAGATTACGTGGATGATCATAATTTACTCACAAATCTATTTCCATTCAGTCTCCAAGATTACGCATGTGTTGGTTCTATGATCTACATGTCCAATCATTAACATCTTTTATGCATTTGGCCAATGCTTTTCTCACCTATTTCTCAATCAATATCGGCTTTAATATCTCCTATGATCAATTAGCACAACTCAAGAATGCATCCAATGAACATCTAGTGGACTATGTCTTATGATACAAGAACTTAGCTAATATGTCTAATGTATTCAAGGACTTTGAGCTTCAAGATCTATTTTTCCAAATTCTCTTATCACCTCTACATGAGAGCGTCAAAATTTAAACCTCTCCATCATTCGATCATCAATGTCACACTCTTAAGTTATGCAAAGGAAAGCTTCTCTCTATGGGAAATCTTAAATATCATGAGAAAACTTCATCTTGGATCATTTTCAAAGCAAATCCATTCTCAATCCATTTTATAATACATTTGAAGAAAAAATAACTTTATACGATGTCATTACTCTTTTCAAGCTTCAATGACAACCTCCAAAGCGTATATTCATGAAACTTCCTTGTGCTCCACATATTCTATTGCCAAACTTATTGAGAGCAATCTTATTATGATTCCACCACCAATTGATAGAGATCCATCTCTCCATAAGGGTCATAATTACAATGAAAATTTCAAATGTGACTATCATCAATGCGTGGAACATTCTAAAAATTGATGCTTGAGACTTTGACATCTTATTCAATATCGATCAACAATAATGCACTATATCTTCCCGAGCTTTCGTATCATAGTTGTTCAATGACGATAAAAATATAAAAATCTTTAATGATTCTCTTCCTAAGAATGAAAAGAAAGTGGTTGATCTTTCGACTAATCATACATATCGTGGAGCTCCTCCCACTTCATCGAGGGCCCTTGATTTTCTAGTTGTGCATGCCGAACCATCTCCACCTCACATTATGGTCTCTAATCAATACTATCACACTTCATTCTCTTCTAATACATTACATATTAATGCTTCTATTGGATATTATGTTATTAATAATGCCATGATCAGCTCGTTTTTTCTCTCTTGTGTGCTCTATTGCACTTCGTGTTGCTATCGGCTATCCGCTAACAAAAATTCATATCCGGTGGCCAAAATCTTATGGTTATGTCAAGCTTCGAGTCATTGTTGGTCCTCTTATCATTTTCATGCCATTTCTTGTGGCACCTTCAATCATAGGGTGTGACATGCTCTTAGGTCCTCCCTAGCTTTGTGCGACTCACGCTATCGGTTCCATGAATCACTTATGTCTAAAGTTCATTCACAATAAACAAGTCATTTCATCACAATTATGTTCCACCATGCACACCATGGTCATAGCCTCCTCTAGAGGTTGACATTGCACTCACTAGAGAATATAGGTCCCATGCAACCTTTCAATTCTAAAGCACAATTTACTCTTATCTTTCCTATTACACATGACCTATTCGATTCCATCGGTTTGCTAGTCCATCTCATCAGTCTAGGTCCACTACTCGGACAGATCCTTCACATAGGTATACATCACCTCATCGAGTTTCCTTCACATAGGTATTCATCACCTTCATGCTCTCCTTCACCAATTGAAAGGGTGTTTCTTTGTCCAACCTCTTATGGGTATTTTTGTATGCCCAAAGTACAATTGAGACTTTATCATCCCGAGTCCTTCCTTCCAACATCACAAATTTTAGTTAAGGTTTGGCTCAAGATTTTTTTTAATTTTTCAACCGTTCCATTTTCCCGTGGGTGATAGGGGTGGTCTTGTGATGAGATACCATGAACTTTGTTAATAATATTTTGATTCGCTTATTAAATCAATGAGTTCCCTATCACTTTTAAGGCTCAAAGGAAACCATACTAAATATGTTCTCCTAAAGAAAATATGTAGTTGTAGCGGCTGTATAATATTTTGTGAGCATAGCTTCTGCCCATCATGTCAAGTAGTTTTTATAGATAATAATGTAGTGTGCACCTATTCTACACGCATCAGGCACAATTGGTCCAAAAAAGTATATAGCCCACTTTTTGAAAGGTTCTTGAGATGATATTGGGATAAAGTGACATTGCATCCCTTTATCCTCTCTTACCAATTCTTTGACAATGGTTGCAAGATTTGAAAAAATCCTTTATATCCTTATATAATGTTACTAGGTCATAGACCCAGGAGAAGTATTTTACGCACATTTGATTCTCCAGCGTAATGAACTCCTGTAATACCATAGTACACCTCTTCCATAACCATTTGGAGCTCATGTTTTAGAACATATCTTTGTGGTACTTCATCTCTATCCATTTTATAAAGGTCTCTATCAATCAATTGGTAAGGGGAAACACATATAGCTATTTGTTTCTTCATTATTGTCTTCATTCCCTCTAGTGTAATCCCCATGCATAAAAACACTACTATATCCTCCAAATCCTTTGGTGTGCATTGCATCTTGAAAAATTGAGCATTTAGCATCGTATGTTATATCTTTTGTGTGTCCTTGCCATAATTGATGTGTAAGACATGGTCTTGTCCCAGGTTACTCTTACCATGCTTTACAATCACTGAAAAATTTAAGTTCTTGGAACAAGACAATCTATTTACATATGCAACCTTGTAATAGTGACTTATTGAATAAATACTTTAGAGCCATATGATCATTGTAAAATATAAATCACGCGAGAAGATACTTTCTCAATTTGTGAAGCATGTATACCATCAAAAATCCTCACACTTTATGGTTGTATAATTTTGTTCATTAGGTGTTAGCTTCATGATTACAAAGTGAATTTGATGGTCCACATTCCCTTCTCAGGTTACGCTAACACTACTCCAATTGGTGTTCTTGAGGCATCCACATGAACATGTAGTCAAAAACTCCATGAAGGAAAATGTAAGATAAGAACAATACTTAACCTTTCCTTTAATCTCTCAAATGTATATTATTGCACATTTTTTTGATAAAATTTCTCTTTTTCCTTCAATAGTTATTCTAATGGCATGAGGATCTTGGCATAACCCTTGATGAATTTCTTGTAATATCATGTATGCCCAAGAAATCTTCACACTTCACTTTGGTTATTAGGATATTCCAATGCCAATATCACTTTGCAATCTTAGTTGGATAAAAAGACCTTCTTACAAATGATTTACCCCAAAAAGGTTCCAAAGGCATCGCAAATATACACTTATTAATATTCAAGGAGATATTCATCTACCTATATCTTTCAAACATCAACCTTAAGTAGTCACAATGGTCCTTTCTATCCCATATATTGTCTAATCAACTAGATATAGTTGAAGAAACTTATGGATAAAGTCCTGAAATGCTTGTACCATAATGCATGAAAAATATTATTGGCACAATATTCAAATGAAAATGCATGCATGTGTATGCAAATAAGCCCCATTATTTTATAAATTTTGTTTTAGCTGGATATTTCCACACAACCCTAACTTGATGATATCTCGACAACCATGAAATAATATATCCACGCCCTACCACACCCTTAAGGTTTTCTTTAGTAAATAGTGTAGGGAAGGAATCAATTACATAAGATGCCTTGACACCCTATAAACCACACATATCCCGATGCTTTCATACTTATTGATACTTATGACCATGGGGCTATCCATTTTGATTCCTCAATAGGCTCAACGATACATGCCTTCAACATTTTTTCAATCTCATACTTTACTTTGACACACAAGTTGGGATTCATTCTATATGGCCAATTACAAATTAGTCTCATGTCATCCCTTAACTTGATCTTCATATCCCCTAATAAATTATGAAGACTCTTCACTCAAGGTATCCCCTAGGGAAGATATTCTAGAAGTCATGAAATAGTTCATTAAAATCCCTAATAATTGCCTCCACTAGTGTGTCTTATGTCCCTATATTCACCCTTTTAGTCTTCAATGGAAAATGATATGTATGTGCTTGTTCATATGCATTGTCGAGGACCTCACACTCTCCTTATGTATGATCTACATTTAGGTCTTCCACCTCTTCTTCATTAATTAGATATAAAAACTTTCCTTTCTCCATTTCTCTCCAAACGTACTCTAACATATTTTCATTTGATTCCAGCCATGCGCGCGTTCAATTGTGAATTATTCACGAAGATTATCACCATATAAATGTGTCATAATCACTTTCACCTTCACGTTAACCCCCATCGTGATGTGCTTCATCAACTATAGAGCATCATATAAAGGAAGGTTAGATGAAAATAGTTGAAGGTATGGATAATACCTAATCTCAAACTTTTCCACTTTGCGGTCTCTTTTTCCAACTAAACATGTATGTACCATATGCGTGTGCGCATCAAGAAAATTTGAATAAAATTTATGAACCCATTAGATGTTGGTAGCATGTGGGTTGTTTTAACCAATTTTCTTCACAATTTCTCTGTATAAGTCTGTGAGGAGGACTTCCCATAATATGTTGTTATCTTGGAGGGAAGATTACTCTTCACAAACCTAGTTAATAATATGATCTTGATCTCATGCCATCCCAATAATTTATCCCTATGTACAACCCACCATCACGTTGTCATTCCTCTTAGGGGGTATCCAACATATTCATTATATCTCCCTCATTGTAATTGGTCCTCCATAATGTGCAAGAAAACTTAAGGCTTCTCTTCTCTAATGTATCTAGAAGTGAAGTCCTTGCTAGCTATCGATTATTCGTGGGTTGATTACTCTGGTCACCCATTGATAACATTCACACCCAACCATTTTATAAGTTGCATGCACCCAATCATCACATGAAACACTCATGGTGTCATTGAGGCATGTGCATCTACCCATTTGAGTACCCTTCCTTTGTAGTCTCGGTTCATTGGATCATACACCATATTTGCATAGATCTAGTTGAGATCCTCATCACTTATTGGTTTTGTATAAGGCACAATCCGAGTACCATCCATAAGAATGAATATGCGCTCTTTTTCATTCTCGAAACTAAGATTGTGCTTATTAAAACACGTATTTACATTATTTGTATAACACCAATGTCGACTAAGTAGTGAAGGGAAAATGTCTTCCTCTACCATCTCTAACTCCATGAAATCATGCTTGACCTTAGCTCCTTATATGGTGATGTTGGGATCCTTTAAAAATCCAATAGAAAATTCCCTTGTCTTATTTTCCATATACAACACATTTGAGGATGGTTGTAGTTGTGGCCTTCCCATCCTAATCCACACATCCAAGGTAAGAACATTAACCTCTACGCATGTGTCAATCATGATATTGTTTACCAAGAAACCTTAAATTACTACATCCAAATTGATTTCCTTGCATACTTGGTGGTTTTGAGGTGGCACATTTGCATGGAGAATCTATCTATCCCTATCTATTTCTAAATGTGGAACATTTTATGAAACCATTCTCCATGTAAGGGTATGTGTTTTTCTTGTCTTATCATCCAACATGCCTCCCCGAGATCATCAACATCCTTATCGGGTTCCTCGATGTGCTTCATGTGATCCTAAAGTTTTGTTTGTTCTTTCAAGCATGAAATTCCCCCGTAGCTCCATGATTACGATCATTTCTTCGTGGAGAACTTCCTTCTACTACCTTGCATCAGGATATTTAATTGGTTGTCCTATTTCTTCACACATGATGATTAGATTAGCTTTCTCCCTCTCTTGCGCACATGAATATTTTGTGTGTGTGGTGACCAAAAAGGCTCTTTATAAGTCACTACCAATTCCTTGGGCTTCCATTTCCCCCTGTCTAGTGCAATAAACCTCTATCATCACTATGCCTTGCTTATTCTTAGTCTTATGCATATGTACACATAGTTCTAGGAAGTCTTCCACCTTGTTCCCTTTGTCACGGTATGTGCAAGACAAATTCTTTGGGCACTCTCCTTAGTTGAAAACCTCACGAATGCCACATCCTCTCTTGTGATAGCCTCCTTGATATCCCCATTTGCGTTATGGATGACACCATGGTTTTGATTGCCCCATGCCTACGAGCTTCCCTATGTACTTTTTGGCGAAACCCCATCTCACAAGCTACATGGATCTAATCAATCAATTGGCGGTGGGAAGCATCGTGTGTATGTGTGTTGTAAATTTTGTAATAAATTGATAAAAAAATTATTTGTGTTGCACCTTGAAGAAGTGGATAGTCCGTAGAAATCATGGTTTTTGTGGAATATCTCGTAAGCTAACAATAAGCACATGCACATTCCTATATGGATATATATTATTTTTATGCCCCTACCCTTCCCAATTTGTACACTAGATTCCATTGTGTGTGTCATGTCTTTGAACTAGTAAAAATGATCTAACTATGTGCCCATTGTTGCTATATAAGCTTCTAAGAATAGGATCACTCTATTATCCACGCTTCGAATAGCCTATGCATACGGGGATGCTTCCAAGGCCTCATGTGGATTAGTGAATGTCTCTTGTGTAATAGTACCGTCCTAAAAGGTGTCAATAGCCCACCTACGAACCACTGTGCACATGTTGAATTTGGTGGATATCATATGACAGTTTGAACAACATAGTTTTAAACCATGCATCATACTCTCAAACACTTTCAAAGAGTCCTTGTTTAATATCCTTCAATGTGCTAATTATTTATTGTTCAAAGTCAACGATGTGGAACTATGTCAAAAAGGCATAAGCACAAAGTGTTATAATCTCTTCGTAGTCTTGTGTGGATCATATTTCATATACAATTTATGCGCATGTCCGTGTAATATATTCATCAATTGAATTCTTTTTCGTAAGAAATTGTGATCTCTTCGGACTCTAAATTATATCACACTTGTGCACATGCTTTGTTGCATCCTCTACTCCTTTGTACTCCGGTAGATGGGTGACATCTCATAGAAATTTTTGGTTGTTGTGGTGGTCTATTTCCCTGTCCTGGATTAGGACGAGGTCCTTACCCAGAGCCTCTACCAATGTTACCTATGCTCTGGGGAGGACCAATGCCTATAGAGCCCCATGTTGTTGGTACTAATTGTGGTCTTGTGGAAGAGCTAGTATGCACACCCGTGGTAGAACTAAACAACACACCAAAATTTTCCTTGTTATCCAGTGTATGGGACTACCTTTAGGGGAGATCGTACAAAAACTATGTCCTAATATTGCGCTTAAAAGGTTACTCCTAAACAAATTTTGTTTTCTAGCTATCAAATCCTATTGTGTGACACTAGTCATTGTTATATGTGTTGCTTTTATCTATTGTGCCTCCTTAGTTTATACTAGTATGTACCTTCCTATGTCTTTTTCCAAACATGGTGATCCCCAATTTCTCTCTCGTTATCCATCATCTTAATGATCTTCTATATGAAATTCCAAATTTTGATTAGAAAACGTAAAGGATAAGGGTATGGGGTGTTCGGATGCGTGCCAATGATATCCAAATATTCACTAGACTCGCTTCCACCGAGATACTAAGAGGGTCCTCCAACCGCGCTTTCCCAATATCATAAGGATATAGTCCTTATCCTCTCTCTTCTTTCAAGTTTCTCAACACTACCAATTAGCACTACTCATGTCTTTCTCAATGTCTCTTCAACCACCTTCTCTCTCACATCACTATATTTTTGGAATCTTTCTTCTCTTTCCTTTTCCATCCGGCTTTGATCAATCCATCCAAACCTATTTCATTATCCTTGTGCACAATGGGGTTTTATCTATCCATCAATAGGTTCTCAAATATGAGTTCAATCATCAAAATATTAGTATCAAGTGGAAGTGTGCATAAGTACGATCCTTTGGGATCCCAAAGGAACTTGAACTCATCTTCCTCATGACAAGAATACATAGAAATCACGTACTCCAAAGTGTGATTCAAGACACCTTTCTACCAACAATATCTTTGCGAACACGTGCATGGTACATCCAAGTTTTCCAACACTTGATACTTATTCTTATCCTAGATCTTCTTCCATCCATTACTATTCTACTCTGTTATGCTCATATACTACTAAGTGTAATGGTTCAAGACACCTTTCACCTCATGTATCCACCACTCAATACTCTCCAAGGATAATCGAAATTTCATGTGTGCACCACATCTTGAGATCCTAAATTAAGCGTCCATGGTACATCCAAGTTTTCCAACACTTGATACTTATTCTTATCCTAGATCTTCTTCATCTACTACTAGGTCCCTCCTTGTCTTGCTCATATAATACTAACCATTCACACAATTCTCATGGGAAAATGATGAAAATAATTTCATACAACAAATCATTAAAAGTTTTCTTTGAACCATTTACATGGATTAAAATTGTTACCAATGTTGTATCGTTGTGAAAATTCCTATTCACCTTGAGCATGTATCCACCATTCAATACTCTCCAAGGATAATGAAATTTGGATGAATAAATGTGTGCACCACATCTCTTTACATAGATCCTAAATTAAGAAGGTCTCAAAGCAATGGAATTGAAATGTCACGTTGACATATAGTTCCAAAACAATGTTGTCGAGCACACTAGCACATCACTTAGGAAAATATTAAGTGCTCACCGAAGTGCGTGCAAGTCTAATATAAATAGACCCTCTTTGTATTTGAATGCTAAGATGTGTTTCCTACATTCATGGCTATCATAACATAAAAATATACCATATAAAGAGTATTAAACTATTGTAACATACATAGAGACAACCGTTAATAAACCAAAAGGAAATTCATATCCATTATAATCATGATGTATAATCACTAGCATAATTCCTTGATACACATAATATTAGACCATAACAATGATGGATGAATAAAATAATAATCATAAGGCTCTCATGGTGACCCTTTATGAAACTTAGATGCGATCCACAAAAATATATAGGGTGGAACTTGTCCTTCGCTGCTTGACTAACTACACTCTAAAAATAACATACTCCTATAAATAGTTTACATGTTTTACAAGTCAAAATTTCAATAAATAATTCTGTTTAACCTATGGTTCTTATTTAGTGGTGAGATGTATGATATAAATAGCGAGATGTTTTAATCTGGTCGCATGTGCTATAAATAGTTATGTTCTTATTTATGCATAGTCTATGTCTATAGTTATCTCCACATGTCCTTGTCTGCTCTCGGCCATACTTTTGTCTATTTTACGTATTTACTTGATGATCACATCAACCCATGCACTATTTTCTTATTTAATCACATCAAATTTGTGGAACATCTCATTAGGTATGGCCTCCAAAATATCCTTGAAAGGCTCTTAGATCACTACTTGCCAATAAAAGAATTTGGTCTTAATATTATAATACATAAATAGCCAACAAATCAATTTTTGTTTATTTTGTAGACAATATCATCAAGAAATGTGTGAATCCCTCATTAGAAGCGTTTAATAGAATGAACATATTATATGAATTCAATAAAAAAGGTTTATCATGCAAATTTATCACCAAAAACTAGGAAAGTGGGTGATGATTAAAAGATAACCCTTCTCAAAAGACATCACCATTCGATAGAGGAATAAATGAATTGCAAAATATAATTAACACATACTAATACTATGTATTCTTCATTATTATATTCCATATGCAAATATACAAGTATATAAGATTTACATACCACTTAACAACTCAAATAGTTTCTCCCAAATCCTATTATTAAGGAGTATATGGTTGCATTTGAAACATCTCCACTCAATATATACAAATTGTTAAAAAACTTGTAATAATTACTAAATAGTAATATCTAATGTGGATTGTAATGATAACTCACTTATATTTTATCCATGTAATATATTTTTCTCACCAATGTGAGAACTAAGGTCCTCTAATGTTTCCTAACATTCCCCCTTAGTGCGAACATGGAGCAAGGAGCAACATGAAAACATAATCATATATCACCGCATACTTTTAGATCTAGATACTATTGTTTGGATCTTGCTTTTTGGACCTTTTTTACGTATGATCACCTACATATTGAAGAGCTTATCCCACTTTCACTTTTATTGAGCTTATAATTGGTTGATATTCTTCTAATGAAGTATGAAAATAACATGATCTCTGTAGTCAAAGAGTATATGTAGGTAGCTGCCCTCCTATGTAATTGTTTTTTACAATTTTTCACCTTCCATGCAATATCAAAACACTTCAAGAGAAAAATATTGGAATCACGAACTTGATCTTTTGTTATTATTCACACAAACAAAACTGAAAATAAAAATGTGCCACTCTACAAATGTGTGGCCCCATTGTTCATGGCCGAGGATAGATCATTGAATTCCCTCCTTGTGTTGTTTCCTATGTCCTCTAAAGTGACAATACAAACTCAACGGAATGTGATCATGACACTCAATTTACAAAATGGGCATTGTGTACAAGCAAAAAACCATCCATAAGGTATTTTTAATTAACACATACTTTTTTTTTACTATTGACACATTTTTACGACTCATAATATGACTAGAAAAACTTAATGGAACATGAATCTCTATTATTAAGGAAACGATGATAAATGCTATCAATAATAATATACCAACCCTTGTTTTCAATAAATAACATAAAGATATCAATAATAAATTGAAGAACAATCCAATTAAGGATTACATGAATTGTCTTCTCAAAATATTACTATAAGGACATGAGACAAATATACCTAAATTTGATGAATCTAACTAAGAGGACACAATTAGAGTTTAAAGAGTTATGATGATAACATCCATACTTGTTATGACAATGCCTCTTTAATAAGAACAAAAAGTTTGACTAACTTTCTTTGTTATATTTTACACATCTGATAATAGTTTGAAAAAACAATATTAACAATTTAAAACTTGAATTAAATTATTAAAACATTAACTTATAATACGGTTGGTGAAGTCTTTGAGGACTTGAGTTTGCATCCATAGGATTGGCTATATGGGCTTGATGACCCTAAATGATTGAGCACAACGTATTAAACACAAGTGTACAAGATTTTAGTAACACATAATTAGGGAGATGAGATTTATTGCAAATGAATCAAGCTTTTTATTTGTAGATGAAAAATTTCATGCATGAGACAAAAAGTTGTGATGGACTTCTACGACTAAATGATAAATCCAATCTCGAAATCTAGATGTGTTGGCGAGAAAAGTTATCTTTGTGGAAAAATTTGTGGACTTAAAGTTATAGCTATCGTGTTTACTTGTGTGTGTGAAATGTGGTTTCTATGGTGGCCTTGTGGCTGAGGATATGACAGGGTACTCCACTAATCTTGCGGAAAAATCTAGCAATTGCTTGAGAGAGGAATTTTCTTAGAGAGCGGGGAAGGGAGTGAGAAAAAGGGAGAGGGATTAATTTTATAGTTAGCAAATCAGAATCCTATAGCCATTAATCAGAAAATTCCAACACACATAAATTTGGAAGAAAAAAATTAAAAAAACAGAAACAAGACCAGATGGTATTTATGAGCACAAAGTATCAATAGATCTCCTAGTCAAAAAGGCCAGAAAATATTTCCTCTTTCATTGATGCTTGAGAAAAATTGTACATGGCAGAGTGGGAAGAATGTAGAGATGATAAGTAGAAGAAATGTTATCTCTCGATCAAGATTCCAGTACATGGTCAACCGATAATGTCAACTCCACATAGTTCACGTCCTATGATGAGTGATAACCTATTAAAAAACTAGGTAACTGAGTCGACTCCATCCCTCCACTGACTAGCACATGGGTGAAATTCCCACCATGCCTAGAAGTAGTAAAATACATAGGAGTGCTATCCCATGTTGACTTAGAACATGATGAACCTGTAAGCTCCAATTTGTTATAACGACAAACCGTACATCCATGTATGAAGTTGGGGATATCCTCCCTCAACCCATGCCATCTGAACCTCTATGATATGAGCCTGTAGGTCTCATCAAAGCTCAAATGTCTGGTCATGAAAGAACAATGCACATGTCACAATATCTCCATCCTCAACCCATGAGTCTGACACAAGGTATAATCTGCCATGATAGAATATCATCTCATCCTCTAATCTGTAGGTGTCATCCTATATGTGACCATCTAGAATCTCATAAGTGTGTCGGTTCTTGGAGTACTCAACAAGAAAATGAGATCTCCAGTCTACTGACCCCTTAGATAACCAACATAATGATAAACTCAAAGGATCTGAACCTATAACCCCAATCTCTGTAACTATCTCATGTGCAACATTGCTGGTCACATCCACATCCATCCTACTCCACATCGATTCGCAATAATAAAAATCCTCACCATGTCAAAAATTCCTCTCCATCCCCTCAGTTGTAACCACCCTAGGTGCTCATGTAGATAATCCCCTCAAAATCACATTCCTGCCTCAAATTTAAACTTTAGCTCCATCGTCTGAAAGTTAGTCTAAAACTCACCAAGAGAGTGAAGCCATTGCACTCCCAGCACTATGTTGGTCACTCCCATACCAACGATGTGGAGATCATTGGTAACTTTATAGTTACCCATCGTGATGCTCACTTGGGGAACCCGCCATGTGCACCTCATAGACTCTCCATTGGCTACAACCCCGTTGAGGCCCTCAAAATCCTCTATCTGTAATCCTCGCCTCTCAAACAATGAGGCATCAATACAGTTGTGGGTTGCCCCACTATCAATGAGTACCCCAACTCGCTGACCCTGCATAACTCCTCTAATCCTAAATGCCTTGTACATCATAGTACTAGACAATGTGGCTATAATCTCCCAAGGAAAATCCTCCTCCTCCTATCCCGCATTAGCACTATCCAATGCAACCCCATCTCCATCATCCATCTCGCGAGTCTCTAACTCCTCACCTCTGTCACTCTTTCTCTCCTCGAAGACTTAAATGAATTGGGCCTTCCCTCTACCTCTGCAATCATGTCCTGGAATCCAAGGTGTGTGGAAATCGAAACATAGTTTCTTTCACCTCAACTCATCTCTGTCTTCACAGGAAATGATTGGATTTTTAACCACCTCCTGCCTAGGTGGAGGCTCCCTCTGCTAAAATTCGTTTGATCCAGATGGAGGTTCCTTTTCTGAATGTGAGGTGGAGCCCTCATTTGGAGTGGATAACTCCAAGTCCCGAGCTTTCCTAACAACCTCATGTAAAGAAGAAGGTTCAAATGCCTTCACAAACCCAGTGAAAGCATCTATCAAACCTACTATGAATAATGAAATCAACCTCATCTCCATGACATCAGGTACCATGACTGATAATCTCTAAAAATATGTGATGTACTGATCTAGGGGACCGGTTTGTCTCAAATGAGTCCACTCCCTGAAATACTTGTCAGGGTCCCTCCTATCAAATATGCTCACCAGCCTCTACATGAACTCTGCATAAGTAGTAATGTGTATGTGTCCCTATGTAATCAACCCATGATGCCACCAATCATGAGTGTCTCCCTCAAGATGCAAGCTTGCAAACTTAGTTGCATCTTCCTCACACATAGGATTCAAGTTGGAGTATGTCTTCAACTTTGGACCCAAGACGGTGCAGTACACTTCTTAGAACCATCGAAGTGTGGAATGGAGATCTGTCCCAATCTCCTCTGTAACTCTGGTACTTGTTTCTGATGATCTCTCTTGGGTCTACTACCAATCTTCATTTTACAATATTCCTAGAATGACATGTTGTTACGAAATCCCTCACTCAAGGTCTGGTTCCTCTCCCAACAAGACTCCTCATCCAAAATATCTACTGGCTGTTGTACCTATGAAACTTTCGGATCCTTCAAGAAATAAGGTTCGTGAAGCCCCAAAGGCCTGGTCAGAAGAATGGGGAGGCCGCTGCCCTGAATGTCCACTCTCACCTCTTTGACCCTGTTGTCCCATATTGCTATTTTCTCTTCTCATTATGATCACATTGCTATACATACACGGTCTGAAGAAAAAGATGATTAAAAAATATTCTCTTACCCTTTTTAGCAATCATAGAACCAATGCTAGTACCTTGAGAGGTACTCTCCTTCTGAACTCGAAGTATCCAATGAAGAAATCATGTTTGTCAACACTTGTAATCCCATAAGACACCCATTCAAAAATTTCCTCTTCAATGATGCCATTTCATTTTCCAATTTTTGCGATAACGGACCAATTCTCTCATCTCCGGGATTTCTACCCTTACCATTTGAAGAGTTTTTGATCTTTCTGGATAAAATGAGATAATTTTCAACTTCAATGGCGGACATTTTGCTTGTGCAAGATCCCTTGGCCATTTGAACCCTTCGTAAGCATAATCCTACCTCTGGTGATTGAGCATTAATGAATAACCTTTTCATGTTATTTTTAGATGGTGAATCATCTTCTGGTATTCTCTTGAGTAACATGTTGAAATGGGCCATGAAGTATCTCATAGTCTCCTTTTCCTCTTTCTTCATTTGTACCAATTGAACTATGAGATATTGATAGTCTTCAACAAATTCAAATATTTCTTGAACCTAGATTTGATATCATTCCAATAGGTGATTGATTTGGCGGGAAGAAGGTAGAATCATTATATAACTTTTTCTTCGAGATATTCCACAAACAATCTTACAATAACATATCATGTTTGACTCAAGAATTCCACATGATGTGGTGAAGGCCTATATGTGTTCTTTAGGGATTTGTGTTCCATCACCTTTGAATTTGGGAAATTTCTTGTGGGAATATGTTGGTAGATTGTGAAGAGGGGGTTTAAGAGCGAGTGGGCCTATATTCCTTCCCCATGAAACAATGGGCTGATGTCTTTATGCTTCATCTGTCATTATTACTTCTATTTCAGCTTCATATTCTTCTCTTGATTCTACAAATTTTCTTTTAGTTCTCGTTCTTCTTCACTTGGGAACTTAGTGCTTAATGGTGGTTGAAAGATGGGACACTTTATAGGGGAGTATCAACAAAAATTTGAATTGGATTACCAGGAGTACCACTTGAAGACCCGAATGGAGATGAGGCTTGAGAGAAATAGTAGGGGTTATCTCGGATTATTTCTTGATGACTTTTAAAGCCTTAAAAGTGGGCTCGACAACTCCTCTCAATCTATTTAACCTGGTGTATATCCTTTTAGCTAGTTTTGGGAAATCTACAGTGGGAATATGAAAGGACATCATGGAATCGAATGTGAAGGGTCACTTTTAGGAATCAACAATGTGTATTTTGGAAATGGAATTTCATCAATTTTATTTTATTTTATTTCAGTTTTTGATTTTTTAGAATATTTATATTTTTGGTATTTTCTTGTGATCGTATTTTGGGTCTTGAATGCTACCAAGTCTACCTGCAAGTAGGCGCCAAAACTGCTAGTGAGAAAATTTATTAGGTGGAAATTTTATGGACTTCTTGCCAACACTTTAGGAATGTAAGTCCCTCTACTTGAAAGGTGCATCTCCATGTTTACATGTGTGTGTGAAATGTGGGTTATGTGGTGGCCTTGCGGTTGGGGATCCGATAGGGGCACTTCAATGACCTGCGGCAAAAGCTAGAAATTTCTCGCTAAAGAGGAATTTGATTAGAGAGTGGGGAAGGAAGTGAGAAAAAGGAGAGGGATAAATGTTTTATTTAGAAAATTAGCACATGTAACCATTAATCAAAAAATTCCAACACACGTAATTTTAAAAGAAACAATTAAGAAAACAGAAACAAGACTAGATGAGATTTATGAGCACAAAGTATCAATAAATATCCCGGTCAAAAAAATTATATAAACTCCTTTTATTAATACTTGATTAAAATTATACATGGCAGAGTAGGAATAATGTAGAGATGAGAAGTGGAAGAAATGTTATCTCTTTTTTCCTTCACAAGAAACGCTCTCTCATGAACTCAAAAAATTGACAACCCTTTGGAAAGGGGATGCCTTTACAATTTATAGAAAGAGAAGTGACTCTTCGTCTACCCCCAATGACCTTTCACATGCCTTTGCACAACTTAAGACTTTTCATATTCTTAGGAAAATATTAAGTCCCTTTTTATAAAATAAAGGTGACTTATTACATTATAATCCTAAAGTCACTTTTAATTAAAATAAGGCATTATGAAAAAGTGTAACCCCAATGAAGAATTAGAACATGGAGGAGAGAGAAAGTTGGGGAGAGGAAGAGAAGAGAGAGAAAGAAGAGAGAGGAAGGATAAGAAACAATACAACGAAGAAGTTGCCTCGATGAAGTCCACTCATCCTTGTTAGATGATCTAATGAATGCCTGCTCAATATTGAATGTTTTACACCATGAGAAACCTCCTTTGGATGACCCACGAACACCACAAACTAAGTGTTTAAAAAAACTGTTGAGTGATTCCATTGGTGACCATGAACACTGCTCATGAAGATCCCCTCTGAAGATATGTAAGTTTGAAACCGACCTTGTTATGACCTTTACAACATGTCCCACCTTTCTGCTATGTTGAATTGAACATTCCAACGAAACACACCATAGAAAGTCGCGAAGATGATCACAAATCCACCTCGCACATGATACATAGGAAACCTAAACCATGAAATGAGTGTTGAAAGACATTGTCGGGATCTCCTAGGTGGATTCCAGATGACCTGTGAGCAATTCTTGTGATGATCCTCTGTGACACTATTATGTTCCATTTGCAAAGATACATCCGGGATGATGCATTCACCCGTACACATCGAGGAAATAAGCCATGAACACTGATGAAGAAACCATTGATAATAGTGAAGAATGCCCATTCTCAGAGACATGAAACAACCAATCCAAGCCATGAAAAACCACCATTCCTTTGATCTTGATTGCACACATGAATGGGAAACTGGAACAATCTGTGAACTTGAATTTCTTTCTTCCTAGAACACTTTTTACACCTAGAAAGGAAGGCTTACTATTTTTAGTAATTGGAAATTTCTACCCTTTTTTGTTCTAACCATTGAGATTTTCCTTCTAGATCACCTTTGTCAAAATTGTTATTTGAGATGAATTACTAAAAATAGCAAGTGCATATAGGAGGCTTACTATTTTTAGAAAGTAGGGTTTTGGACCTCAGTTTTTGATGAAAACAAATTTTCTGATATGGGTTTTTTTCTCTTTAGTGCACCTCTAAAATTTCAAGTCTACCCGGTGTCTAGAAATGGAGATTTTAATTTTCAAAGTTTTTGCCACAGAAACTGGGGTTTCTTTGCTACAAAAATATGGAGTGTGCATGCAAAAATTTCTTCTTGGATTCTCATGGCTTCACGAAAAACTAGAAGATTAAAAAAATGGCATGTTGATTCGTTTATCGGTTTGTTAGATATGAGCAAATCTCTTTGTGGGTTTCCAAGTCTCTCCAAGTGTAGTCACAAAATCATGCACTTTAGACATTTATTTATCCAAGTCTCATACTACTATTTAGAAGGTTATTGAGTGAATAAATTACTAATTAACCCCCATCCTTTGGCTATCTTATTTATTTTATTTTGTAATTTGTGACCTATTGCACCCATATGCCCGTCATTTCGAACATCCTGCATTATCTTAGCCTCATCCTGGGAACCTAGATTTAGTACTAGGGCACCCATGGGAGCCCTGGTCCTACTTGGGGGCACCCGATCCTTCTAGCACTTTCCCGCCACTTTTTGGGCCTCTTCTAGCCATTTTTCATCTTCATCTTTCTTGTGGTTAGCCTTTTGGGGTTAATTACAAAATTAGACAAAGAGAACCCTATAAATATAAATTTATGAGACCATAATGAGGGATCTAACATCATCTACTACTGTCAATCCATCTAGAGTTGCATCCATCTATTGCATTGGCATCCACATATCTCCATCATCAAGGCACAAGATAGGACACGGATGCATCACACTTCATAGGGGGAGGGATTCTATTCTATTCCATGGACACATGCTATTACATTTTCTAGATTTACTTATTGCTTGCTACTTGAAAAGTGTGACTTACACAAGAGCACCTAGGGTACGGCACGACATGCACACACACACCATAACTACATATGGGTCCAAAATTTAGTGCATCACTTAGTTAGTAAGCCCACTATTGTGGTAGATGAGGTCAGTCTGACCCATTCATTTGCATATTTTTTTAGGGTATTGATACTCCTTTTGGGTCTTTTACAAGTCTTTTTCCACATCATTGACATCTTCGGATGACAACGAAGTGGATGTAACACACGGCGAGGGATTTGCACCACCTTTTCTAACCATGTAAGAACTAGTTTCAAATATTTTGTATGAGACAGGGGACCTAGATTGCAGACTAGAACACCCACAGGTGCCCTGAGTCCTCCTCCAGGAACCCTAGTCCTATTAGATCCTCCAACTCAACCTTTTCAGCACACTTATGTATAGTCATTCTCGCTTTTAATTTTCTATTCATCAACTGCGACATAGTTCGATAGGATTCTATTGTTTGAGTTCTTTCCTCTTATCTCGTGCACACTAGGGTTTAGTATTTCATTTCACATACTTAGTATATTGTTTGTTGCATTTATTTACTAGCTTTACTACCTAGTTTAGTCAAATTTTAGTTAATCACAAGACAAAAGATCTTGTTTTTTGTTCTTCACAAATCAATATTTTCTTACATTTTTACTTGTTTTAAATTCTTTAGATCATGGAAAATATGCAAAAATGGATAGAGCATGAAAATGGTGGAGGGATATTTGATGTAAATTTTGTGCAACATGAGGAACATGTGGGGGGTTTGAGAAAAAAATTGACTAACTCTCGCATTATATAGCTTTAAAAAGAAGAGAGGGAGAGGGGATATTTATTGACATAGTGCTAAAAGGTGGTGGGTCCCTATTATCTCTTTGTTTTGGGGATAATAGGTGCACACGCCTAACCCTCCTCAAGACAAGTGGCGAGGGCATGCGAAAGATCATGGCTTGGTGGAGGAGCAAGTCAAATTGGTCATTAATTTTTTTTTTGGGGAGTATGGAAAGTGAGAGCGAAAAATGCATGGTGTTTTTGTAGGGATCATATGGGTGACCATAGTGCTAAAAGGGGTAAGGGTGAATTTTTTTGCACGTATTATACATTTAGTTTGGGGAAAATGAGGGAAAAAATGTGCCTCATCCTGGTGTTCCCACGTGTCTCTTTACAAATTTGACTAACTATCGAAGAGCATACCTTGAGGGCCACTTGGAAAGATCATTCGATTACAATTTTATTTGAGCTTCCTAAAATGAATTTTGGATCCTTCATTATATTATTTTGAATGTAAAATACATTTTTAGAATAATAGGAGGGGTCGCTTAATGACTTAATTATGATTTATAATTTTTCAAAAACCTCAATTTTATTTACCCTTTTTTTTCTTGGGATCGCCATTGTGCATGGAAAGAATGAGTTGGCCCGAAAAATGCATGGTGTTTTGTAGATATTATTTCACCACCAAGTAGGGGACTTAAACTTATTTCCAATGATATCTTTTTGGCTCACAACTCATTCCGGAGCTAAACCCTTTAATCATCTCTTGAAATTAAGTACTCTCAATTACGGTAGGAAAGCTCCTTTGGCCTCAAAAACCCGCTTTTGGTGAATTGGCTCATAAACCTATGAATCTTCCAATAAAGAGAGTATAATTTAATCTTCCTAAATAAGGTATTTAATTTTAAAAAATAGTATTCAAAATTATTATGGCTCCTAGATACACCTCCATGATGAATATGAGTCTTCTTCATTGCTTTGGTGAACCCACGTGCTAGGACTTAGTTTAGGAAGGATGATGAAAGCCCTTTCTAAGTTTGCTTGGAAACTCACCTTGAGAACCACTACTTCGAGAGGCACTTGAATGATTTTTATTTTTCCTAAATCACATAGGGGAATTGAAGACATTTATAGATGAACCATTGAAGAACAATATTGGACTTGACACTAAGGGGTTGGTTGATCTAAGGTGTCTAGAAAGGTATGACATAAATTTTTTGACTCTAGGGTATAGTTTCTTGTTTTAAATGAATTTTTCCCATGTGAAATCACATAACAACAAGATGGTAGTATGAAGAAAGATAAGCATAAAGTTGTCAAATAAAATCACACATACATAACATACAAAGATGCATGCGAATGGGAGATGGATTTGCAACCATAACCAATTTCTCTCCAACTTCTATTATTTAGTATATGGGTGTACTCCACTCAATATATATAAATTGTTAAACAACTCACAACAATTTCTATATATTAATATCTAATATGTAATAACAATTAATTTATATTTTATTTGTATAATATATTTGTGTTCTTCAATGTGAGCATTAACCTTAATATTTCTTAACATATTCCACTTTTTCAAGCTTTCCCAATGTTTTTAGATAATAAATGAGTCAACAAACATGAATTATAAGAGTGACACTTGTCAAAATCAAGTTCTTTCCATATTTTTCAACCCTAAGATGTTCCTTCATCAATAAAATCCTATAAAATAATTTTCCAAACATAATTTTATATAATTTTTAAAAACCATTTTACAACTTTTTAAAAACATATTAAACATAAACATAAATAATATTTAAATTCAAATCAATTGTGTGTAGTCCCACATGATTTATGGTAAATAAAAATTATTTGAAGATGAATCAAATCATAAACATACCTATAAAAATTAATTAAAACACCTAAAAGTAGTATATACCAAATGTTCATTATGGGTTTTTAGAGGGTACATTCTGCACTATTTTGTTTAATAAGCTGTAAAGAGGGTTGTTCGAATCACATGCACCTTGAAAGTTCTTTATTAATTAAGAATTCAAGGCCACCACAAATTTATTAAAGCTGGAAAGTGATAGTTTGATGTTAGAGAAGTTTCTTAAGTTGATAGCACAGAACAATAAAAGCTCCATGTAGATTATTGTTGAAAATTTAAATACTTAGTACATTGCAACTGTTTTTTTGTTGTGGTCCTGCATAAGGGGTAAAGTTAAATTTTGATAATGAATAGGTTAAATAATTTTGATTAGTTGTCTTATAATTATAAAATTAACTTTTAGTATTCATTATTGTCTTATAATTTTTTAACTTTAGTATTAATAGTTGTCTTATAATTTTTTCATTTATCTTTGGAAGATAAAAATGAGATGAATAGAATCAGTAGCTTCAACATGGGACTGCATTTTAAGATCTATTTTTAAATTTGTAAAGCTAAAAGATTTATAAAATCTACTTCTTACATATGGACAGTAGAGAAGACTTTATTCTTATGAGATTAATTTTAGACAGGGAAAATATTTACAGGATAAAAATTATATATATTTATTAAGTTTTTAATAAAGAGATATTTGGAATTCCTTTCTTTAAATTATTATTAAAAAATTAATAATAAATTTATTATTATTCTCTAAATGATTATTTATGAGAAATGAATCTAAATACTTCCTTTATCATATTTATCTAAAATTCTCTGTTCACCAATCCATGGAGTATGAAAGAATTAAATCTTTACCTACTCAAAAACCAGAAAAACAATCCAATTATTAATTATTGTATTACAACGGCTTAACATAATATTTGTTTAAAATAGTATCATAACTTTTTAAAAGATATTTTCACTATAAATAGCAGTAAAATGGAGGTTACAACAACACTTAACACAGTAGACAAGGTTGTGTTGGAAGAAAATGGAAGTTTGTTGTAGTGGCCTTCTTGGTATGATGGTACTTACCGGCATTATTTTTATTTTCCTGGTTTTACCAAGATATACTGTTATAGGCTTTATGCTAGCCTGGTTTTGGAAGGAAGAGAATGTGTGGCAATGGCTAGAAACCCAAATAAAAAGAAGGGTGATGGGACTACTGTGAGATTCAAAAGCCTGTTTGTGCAGCAAGAAATTATTGTGACTACAAGCCCTTCCAATATAGAGTACATCTATAACAACAATATTAATTTCTGAAGGCCTAACTATTCCAAGCTTATTTTATCTGATAAATTGCACCATGGGTAAGATGTTCTTGCTATACCATCTTTCTGTTTGGGTGCAGATCCTAGCTCTGTGGAGTTGTCTTTAAATTTGAAACAAAAATTGGTGAATGAGAGACTGCTTCCATTCTTACAAGTGCAATACGAGAATTCCTCTGTTGTAAATCTTAGAGATGTGTTGTTGAGTTTGGGATTTGGTTATATATTAGATTTGGTTGCTATGGGGAAGGACAGCAGGTGCCTGGTTGTTCCATTTTCAAATCACCTTGTTAAGGCATTTGTTGAATCTTTCAATAATCACAAGATTATGGGGTCTGCTTTGTTTTATCATGAGCCATTGTGGTCTGCCTACTCCATGGTATTTAGCAGGTATGTTTATTTATCTATGACCAATATAATAGAGATATTGAGGTAAAAATGGGGAATAGTATAGGGGTAGGTAGATAAAAAATTTATTGGAAAAACATTTTGATTTACATTTTTACTTTAATTGTTGGATTGAAGAATATCCTGATTTATGTTCGGAAAGATAATATATGATTTATTAAATGGGTTGTAGTTTTCTTTATTATGGTATAAAATGTGTTGGGATACAAATTTCAGAAATTAGTAAGGGATGAGGTGGGAATTGTATGCTACTCAAATTTGAGAGAAAGATTACCCGTCAATTTTTATTAGTTAAGTTTAAAATTCTGTAAACCTAACCCATATGAACTTCTGATTCACTAAAAATAATAATACTAAAAATTATCAAAATAAAATTAATAATTAAAAAAAAAATACTTAAAAGATTTGAGAAATTTATGTTTTCACAATGTATTAAAATGAAATATAGAGATTTTGGGTGAGTTCTGTATCATTTTTTTACGCAGAACAACACATAATCTATTCTCATATGCAAAATTTAATTTGGCTGTAATTTGCTTCCACGTTATCATTTGAACTTTTTTGAGTTGTATAATATATACAAATTTTTTTATTTTTAGTTTGTATTTTGTATAAAATTATTTTATAACTATTAAGTGTTTATTAAGTTATTGTGTAAAAAGTTATTTAAAATATAAATAAGTAGAAAAATATTTTTTCCAACCAATCAAATTTATTGTTTGTATTAATTGATTTGTATTTGAATAATGAGGATGATGTGCCAGTGTTATGTAATTATTTTATTAAAATATAAATCTCAGATGATATTTAAAAGGTAGAAGCCCATAAATTTGACAGAATAGATAGTCCTCAATTTGTAATAACTTAGGACTACATTTAACTAGAAAAAGCTTAAACAAACAGTGATTTACAGTTGATTGCCTGTTAATACTTAAATTATTTAGTTTTGTCATTTAAAGTTGATTGCCTGTTAATACTTAAATTATTTAGTTTTGCTCTCTTTGCTAAAAAATTTTGATGGTGTTTTTAAACTTGAACTTGCCTATTCTTTATTAATTAAGAATGACCAAATTTAACATTTGAACGACTTTATTGTTTAAAGCTTTGAAACATGTTACTAAATGCCATGTATTTTAAAACTTTGGCAGCGAAAGAAGGCGGAGGAGAGCCCTCAAGACAGTATACTCTTTCGTCTCAAAGATTGATGAAGACACCACAAGAAAAGGCAACAATGCTTTATCTAGTTTTATGAAAGCCCATGGAATTTCTATGGAATCTATGTGTATAAATCTAATCCTGGGTTGTAAAGATACACTTGCCCATGGTCTCTGCAACTTATTTTGGCTTTTGAATAAGCATCCCCATGTAGAAGACAAAATATTTACAGAGCTCCGTGAGATTTTAGAATGTAGGATAAATTTAAACTACTGTAATATCTATTCTATGATAGCTAATTCTGATATTTGTTTTAGTGTGAATGAGCTAAAGAAGATGCAGTATTTAAAGGCCACTTTGAGAGAAACCATGAGGCTTTTTCCACTTTTTCCAGTTGACTGTAGGGAAGTTATGAGAGATGGGTTTCTCCCAGATGGAACTGTTGTGAAGGAAGGATCCAAGGTTTTGTGGTTTGTTTATGGGGCTAACAGAAGGGAAAGCGGGTGGGGTGAGGATGCCCTAAAATTTAAGCCAGAGAGGTGGATCAATGCTGACATTAATGAAGGTTACAATAAGTTGGAGGCATGGGATTCCTATCAATATCCAGTATGGAATGAGATAAGCTTTGGGGAGGGAATTGGGTTTCATGGCCATGAAAGCTGTTGCAGCAAATATTATTCTTCATTATCATGTGAAAGTTGAGGGTGAAAGTATTGCTTTCAATGATGGGCTTCCAGTTACATTGCATTCCAGAGTAGACAATCTTCAAGTTGCATTTTGATTCATTCTCAAAATGAAAGTAGGATAGAATGAAAGGAAGAGCTTGCATTCAACACCATTCAATGTGAATATTGAAAACTTAAGCTTGACCATAACTTTTCCTCATTGTACAAAGCAATTAATGATCTTCAGCCACTCCATACAAAAGTTGTTTATATTCTAGAATTATTTAGATAGTCTTTAGATTGTTGTTGAAGAAACTGAATAAACTTGAATATGGTGACTTTTTTGGATTCTAGCTGTATTAAAATAACATTCCAGAACTAGTTGGAAATAATATTTTGTATGTTGTATTTTGTAAGGAGGAGAATAGGGTAAAACAGAGAATAGATGAAGAATAACAAAACATCACTGTAATTGAAGAATAAAATGAAAAAAATGAATGCAACAACATATTTTTAGCAACATACTTTTGATTTTCTGTCTATGTATGCTTATTCTATTTTTTTCATCTCTATGTTGTGAACAACACTTTTTATTTGAAAAACAAAGCAATTTTTCGATTAGAGCAGAGCACACAAAATTTCTTCAAATTGATTTCAGAGTATAAGAGTGGAATTTTATGTTTTTCATAATGGCCGGTGTGAGTAGTAGTCTCACTTGGCCTTGATTTCCACAGTTCAATGAAAAGAATTAAGATTATTGGAGCATTGAGATGAACACACCGTTTTGTTCACAAGACTTATGGGATTTAATTTAGAATGGTCTAATGAGCTTGCACACTAGGAAGCATTTAATTATTTGACACGAGGATGGATTTTTATAGGGAAAATAGAGAGAAACATGTTAAACCTCTGTTTTCCATGCAACAAGGAATGGATGAATCTATATTTTGAGGATTTGCAACTGCAACAAGGTGCAAGCAAGCATGGATTCTCCAAAGACTGTTTATCAAGGTATGAACAAGGTGAAATTAGTAAAAGTAAAAATGTTGAGAAAAGAGCTTGAAAACTTGCATACGAAGAATCTAGATTCTATAGATGTGTTTTTCAAGGAAACATAGCTATATTATTTGAAACAAAATATTACAATCTATTTTAAAAAAATTGGTATAAAGCATATTATAAAACTATCACATCAGAGTAGCAAAAAAATTGCCTAGGAACAAAGTCTAAAATAAACCCATACTCAATGAAGTTAGAACATATATCACAAAAAGAAAAAAAAGGAGACAACAAGGGGTGGATCCTAGTCATTTGTCTTCCCCAAATTCCCATGTGGAAGTTACTTTCAACAATGGATGGGGTTCTAGCTAGTATTGGCTGCATTTTTAGAATTGAATTTTTTTTTGTGATATCTTCCAAATTTTGATCATGATTTTCCAAAAGTGAAATAGCCGAGTCAAATGGGAAAAATTGTAAGTGAGGTGGAGGAGCCCACCCATATCGATGAGGAGGTAAGAAGTCCAAATCTACGCATTATGTATGTGGCAAAGAGTGGTAGTTTGGTAAAGACCACCCAACTCGGCTATGGGAGTAACGATAAGAGAAAATTATGTGGCATCCTTTTAACCCCTAAGTGCCTTCCCCAAATGGCGAAGATGGAGGAACATGAACAACAATGGAAGGAGCATTTCCCCTATGGTCCAAAAGTAACTAGGGAAGGGAAACCACTAGTGCAACCTTCCTATCTTGCACTTGAATCTCTAAAAATACATTAGAAATGTTCATATCTTTAATACATGTTGATAAGATGCCATCAATAATAAAATTAGCAAAAAGTGTTAAATTTATTTCTTTCCAAATAAAAATAGAATTTCCACTCGATAGTATGCCAAAATTCGGTAGTAGTTATCAAGAAGTAAAGTCTAATATTCTAAGAGGATATTCTATCAAATAAAAGGCTCCGAGTCTGGAGGGTGTGAACAATTCACGAGATCCAAGTCTAGGCTATTTTGTCCTTTGGAAAAACATGCATACATGTGTATGAGTGTTTCTGAGAATGGAAAAGTGACTTGAGGGACCCCTATATGTATAACATGGCGTCAGAGGAGAGACCCAAGTAAAGAAGATACCATGCAAAATGATCTATCTTGGGTTCTAAGTTGGCATTCCAAACTATATGAAACCTTCAACTCCAAATGTTAACATATAAGTGAATGGGACATTGTGCATTAAGCATGCCAACCATAGGAAATGATCACAACCCTTGTTGGTGAGTAATTTTGAAAATACATTTTAGGATACCACTTCCAATCCTCCCACTAGAATTGGAAGGTAATCACACCCATTTTTTTAGTATCTTGTCAACGATGACCTCCAAAATATCCTCGAAAGACTCTTAATCATTATTATCTAAAAAAATTGGTGTATGCTTTAGAGAAGAAAATAATTTTCTTATTTATCTATAGAAAATATCAAGTAATGTGTGAATCCATCATTTGAAGAGATTAAGAGAATGAACCTATAAGACTTAAACAAGAGGTATATCATGATATTTTATCACGAAACCAAAAACGTGAGCAACCATTAATAGATAAACCTTCTCAAAGGCCATCGCCATTCCACCTTAGACAAGATTTAATTTCACATTGTTTCCCAATACTTTGATAACAACCGAGCCAATAATTTTAATAGGATATGTAAGAATGAAAATATTGTGGAAATAAATCCTTTTCAATGTTTTTTTGATCTATAGGTTATACTCCTTCAACAAAAAAATTCAGTAAAATAAATTTCCAAACTTTTTTTCTTCATGGGCTTAGATGATCAATTTAACACAATATAGTCCATTATCGACCGATGTTGAGAAACCTACTACACTAGCCTCTTTATGAAGACATGAAAAACTCCCATATAGTTTATAAAACCCTTCCCATGCTCAAAGCAATCCTACATAAAATATTCAACAAACTTTCGTGGATTTCTATAAAACACTTGTGATGGGACCTTAACATGAAGAATAGTAGATGTGGGGGTAGAGAGAAATTTAAAATAAATTTAAAATTTACCTATGAGAGAGGGATTGGTGATATAATATACGAGATTATCTTCCACTCATTCAATGAAATATTTGTATAGAAGGAAAGAATATCTAGAAATGTAAATGGAATCCCTAGGCATTGATTATGCTAAAATGTAAAATAATAACCTAATCTAATGCAAGTTTGCAGTAAATAAATGAATAATAAAATATTTAATAATGAAACAATGAAATATTGAAATAATACCCAAGCCACTAAGCTATAAAAATATGAAACCCTAATATGTAAAGAGGGTTAGAAGAGCCTTAGCCGATTCGAGGAGGTTGCGGGACCGTGTCGTATTATAGACCGGATGAATAGGAGTGGAGAACCGTTGCACAAAAATCTAGAAAATTGTAGATTTAGGTAGAATAGGGCACTGGAGAAGGATAGGGGCACTTGGGGTGCTTTTAGTGTCTAAGTTTTAGGTGCCTATTCTACACAAATTCTCGGAAGCCCAAATTTTCAAGGTCGCAAGATGTTCACACATGTTTGTGTTTGATCATGTGTATTCGCTAAACTTCACGAGATGTCATTGTAAACCCGCAATGAAGAAATACCCTACAAAAAGCTAAACAAAAAACAAAACCCTAAAAAATAAAGTTACATATGAGGGGTAAAACTATCTTTAACTTCCAAATTGATGGACTTATCACTGAGTGTTGCTATATATCTAGACTCAATGTAGTTCTAGGTGTTTCTGTGTGGAATTGTGCCCTAGGTTTCTCTTGTGCGTGTCACACTTGAAGTAGTGAACAAGTAGCTAGATGTAGAATGTAAATAATATGTGCATGGAATAGAATAAAATCCCCTCCTATGAAGTGTGATGCAGATGAACCATCCTTTGTCCTTGTGATGGAGTTAGATGGATGCAAATGGAGCTATAGATTCCTTTGATGGATGCAACCTTAGGTGGAGATAGTAATGTTTAGTGCTTGTTCCCTTATTATGGTCACATAAATTTATATTATATGATTCCTTCACAGAAAAGAAGAAACAAGATAGCTCTAAATACAATATACTCTTCGATCTTAAACATTGTTGAAGATGCCACAAGAAATGGAAACAATATTTTATCTAGTTTTATGAAAGCCCATGGGATTTCTACGAAATATATGTGTATAAATCTAATCCTAGCTTGTAAAGATACACCTGCCCATGATCTCTACAACTTATTTTGGATTTTGAAAAAGCATCCCCATGTAGAAGACAAATATTTACAGAGCTCCATGATATTTTAGGACGTAGAATTAAATTCCAAGTACTATAATATTTATTCTATGATAGCTAATTCGATATTTGTTTTAGTGTGAATGAGTTGAAAGCAGATCACGATATTTGGAGGCCAATTTGAGGGAAACCATGAGGCTTTTCCCAACTTTCCACGTGTTGGAGGGAAGTCATGAAAAATGGGTTTCTCCCAAATGGGACCGTTGTAAAGGAAGGGTCCAAGTTTTTGTGTTTTGTTTATGGGGCTAATAGAAGGGAGAGTGGGTGGGGTGAGGAAACCCTGAAATTTAAGCCGAGAGAGGTGGATCATTGCTGACATTAATGAAGGTTATAATAAGTTGGAGGCATGGGATTCCTACCAATATCCAATATGGAATGAGATAAGCTTGGGGAGGGAATTGGGTTTCATGACCATGAAGGTTGTTGCAGAAAATATTGTTCTTCATTATCATGTGAAAGTTGAGGGTGAAGGTGTTGTTTTCAAGGATGGGCATCTAGTTACATTGCATTCGAGAGTAGACAATCTTCAAGTTGCATTTTGATTCACTCTATAAAAGAAAGCAAGATAAAATAAGTGTTTCGTGTATTCAACACCATTCAATGTGAATATTGACCATAAATTTTCCTCATTCTACAAAGAAATTAATGATCATATCCACTCCATACAAAAGTTATTTATATTCTAGAACTGTTTAGGTAGTATTTAGATTGTTGTTGAAGCAACTAAATAAACTAGAATATTGTTACTTTATTTGGGTTCTAGCTATATGAAAATAACATTATAGAACTAGTGGAAGTAATATTTTGTATGTGTGTATTTTGTAAGAGAAAAGAGAACAAGGTAGAACAAAGGATAGATGAATAATAAAAATCATCACCGTAATTGAAGCATAAAGGAAAAAAAAATATGTAACTACATATTTTTAGCAACATAATTTTGATTTTATTTTTGTGTATACACTTATTTTGTTTTTGTTTATCTCTATGTTGTGAACAACACTTTTTATTTTGAAAAATACAACATTTTTTTAATTAGAGCAGAGCACACAAACTTTCTTCAAATTGTTTTCAAAGTGTAAGAGTAGATTTTTTTGTGTTTATTAAAATGGTTGGTGTGAGTATCAGTCTCACTTGACCTTGATTTCCACAGTTCATTGAAAATAATTATGATTATTGGAGCATGAAGATGAACACAACGTTTTTGTCACAAGACTTATGGGATTTAATTTAGAATGGTCTCATTAAGCTTGCACTAGGACAACATTTAATGATTTGACACAAGGAATGTTTTTTGTAGGGAAAATAGGAAGAAACATAGTAAATCTCTATTTTCCATGCAACAAGGAATGGATGAATCTATATTTTAGGATTTTCAATAACAACATGGCATAAGCAAACATGGTATTCTTTAAGGACTATTTATCAAGGTACTAACAAGGTGAAATCAGGTAAAACTAAAAAATTTGAGACAATGAGCTTGAAAACTTGTATACGAAGGATATAGATTCCATAGATGTATTTTTCTAAGAAAACATAGATATATTATTTGAATGAAAATATTACAATGAGAGGTGCTATAAAAACATGCTATAAAACCATCACATCACAGTAGGCCAAAAAAATGGCCTAGGAACAGTCTAAAATAAACCCATAATTAACGAAGTCAAAACAAATAAAACAAAAATCAAGAAAGAGACAAGGGGTGGATCGTTGTCATTTTCTTGCTCCCATTCCTATTTGGAAGTTACTCTCAACAATGGGTGGGGTCCTAGCTAGTATTGGATGCATTTAAAGAAATGACTCTTTTTGTGATATCCTCCAAACTTTGAGCATGATCATGCAAAGGTGAAATACTCAAAGCCAAATAGGAAAACTTATCTAAGTGAGGTGGAGGATCCCACCCATATCGATGAGGAGATAGGAAGTCCCAACCTACGCTTATGCATGTGGCAAAGTCTAGTGGTTTGGTAAAGACCACCCAACTCGATTAATGGGAACAATAACGAGAACGAATTATGTGAAATCCTTTTACCCCTGTAAGTACCTTGCCCAAATGGTGAATATGGAGGAAAATGAACAATAATGCAAGGAGCATGCCCCTATGGTCTAAAAGTAACTACGGAAAGGGAAACCTCTAGGGCAACATTCCTATCTTACACTTGAATCTCTAAAAATACATTATAAATGTTCATATCTTTAATATATGTTGATAAGATGTCATCAATAATAGACTTATTATAAATAGTTGAATTCCTTTCTTTCCAATAAAAATAAAATTTCCACTATGAGATTTTGCCAAAATATGGTTGTAGTTAGCAAGAAGGAAAGCTTAATCTTTTAAGAGGATATTCTACCAAATAGAAGGCTCTAATATGAAGGGTTTGAAAAATTCATGGATCTATGTTTAGGCTATTTTGTCCTTCCGGAAAAGCTGGAATGAATGTTTATGAGCATCTACAGGATGGATAAGTGGGTTGAGAGATCCCTAAATGTATAAGATAGCATCCAAAGGGGAGACCTAGGTAAAGAAGACACCATGAAACATGAGCTATCTCGGGTTCTAAGATGTAATTCTCAATTTCTAAGATGGAATTCCAAACTATATGAAATCTTCAACTCCTACTGTTAACATCTATGTGAATGGGACATCATGCATTAAACATCAATCATAAGAAATCATCACAACACTTGTTCGTGAGTAATTTTGAAAATACATTTTAGGATACCATTTCCAATCCTTCCACTATAAGTGGGAGGTAATCACACCAATTGTTTTGAGTGTCTTTTCAAGGATAGCTTTCAAAATATCCTTGAAAGACTCTTGATCATTATAATCCAAATGAAATTTGGTCTATTCTTTGGACAAGAGAAAACTTTCTTATTTATTTATAGAAAGTATCAAGTAATGTGTGAATCCATCATCGAAGAACTTAAGAGAATGAACCCATAAGACTTTAACAAGAAGTATATCATGATATTTTATCACTAAAACCCAAAAAAATGAGCAACCATTAATATACATCTCTTTTCAAAGGCCATCACCATTTGACACATTTTGATTTCAAAGGGTTTGACAATACTTTTGATAACAATCGAGCCAACAATTTTAATAGGATGTGTAAGAATGAAAAATTGTGGAAATCAATCCCTTTCAATATTTTTTGATTACGAGGTGCTCCTTTAATAACATAATTATGGAAAATAACTTTCCAAACTTATTTCTATTCACTAGCATAGATGATCCATTTAACATAATATGGTCCATTGTCGAAAAATCCAAACCTAGTGTACCATCCTCCTTGGGAAGACATAAAATCTCCCATGGACTCTCTAGAATCCCTTCCCATGTTCAAAATCACCCCATATAAAATTTTCAACAAATTTTAAAGCTTTATGTGAGACAATTGTGAAGGGACCTAACATGAAGAGTAGTAGCTATGGGTGATAGTGAAAAAAATAGTATAAATATAAAATTTTCCTATGATAGAAGACTTGGTGATCTAATATACAATCTTATCTTCTATTCATTCAATGAAATATTTTATAGAAGGAAATAATATCTCAAAAATCCCCAAGCACTGTATTGGATTCATTTTCACTCATAATTTATTTATTGAGGATTTGGTAGGAAAAAATATCTCTTGCATTGAGTTTTCCTCTATTGTATGCTTGAGCCAAAAGTGAGGAAATACATATCAATTTTAATATTTCTTTCTTCTTATATAAGGAAAACAAAATAATTATTGAAAATATGATCATTTACAAGTTGTGCATGTTCTAGGAGAGAAAGGATGGCTTTAACTATTTCTTTTCTCTTTGCATTTTCTAAAATATAACAAAATGCTAGAGCAGATAACACACACAATGTATAAGCTAAAGGGAAAGATAATAGAATTGTAGGAGATAAACCAAAATTATTTGAAATGAGTTCATCGATTGGGAGGTAGAATGAAACACCTAGAACAATCATTTGATTTGCTCATCTAAAGTGAAGACCAAATCATAAAGCATTTAACATAGACAAAATAAAGGACCATTTAATATTACTAGAAAATGAACCCACAAGTGCATGTGAGAGGCCGATAGGCACATAACAAGATATATCAATAAAATAAATGATGTTCAAATCTCTTGAGCTTCTTATACTAATTAACCTTCATCTATTTGGTTACAAAGGTTTAATTTATAAAATTATATTTATTTTTACTTGTATAGAATATTGAGAGATGATGTAACACATTTCAATAACTCACTATCTTAAAATTATGTATCTGCAATATCAAATGCCATCTCGTATAATTTATTAGTGAATTATTTTTATCGAGAAGTACACAGGGTCGAATTAAAGGTCCGGAGCACCCTAGGCAATAGTTTTAGTGGACGCCCTCCTCACAAATTTAGTTAATATTTTTTTCCATAAAATAAATAAATAAAATATGTCTATTTTCTTGTATTTTTAAATTTACATCATGGTCCTAATAAAATAATAATAAAAATATATTATTAAATTATCACATAAGGATGATAAATATTCCGTGGATGGAAAACATTAATTGTAGGAGATGCTCAGAATGCAAAAAATATAATATTTTATACAAGACTTCTTACAAGTCTTATTTAGCCATATCAAGTAGGTGACAAGAACTCTATCTTGAAATAAAACACCATTTTTTTGCAAAAAACAAAAATGTTTATGTAGCTCCCATGGTTTTGTGAAGTGTCGTATTTAGATGAGGCCTACGGATTCCTCCATCACAAAATAATACAAATTTTTCCCAAAAAAATAAGAATAGAAAATCAAATACTTTTTTCCTTTAATTATACTCACTTCTACTAGATACACCAGTGACATTATAAAAATACATTAACCTTCTTCTAGAACAAATTACACACCTACATAATCTGGAGCTACATTAGAGAATGGGTAACAATACCAACACAATCATATGTGCTTATAAATATGTGATATTTTCTTTTACTCGTAAAAATATTACAAAACATTTTTGTGTATGCGTGAAATTTATGTTAATATACAATAATATCTATAAATGGGTTGATCAATATTAAATCTTCAGATAAATTATTTTAAAGTTAAGTTATAAAATTAACCGACAAAAAGGAAATTTTTAGATTCAGGCGCCCCCTGACTGTTGGCACCCTAGGCAATTGCCTAGTTTGCCTAAGGCTTAATCCCCCTCTGTAAGTACACCTTCATATAGAAGGGTAATGTTATACCTATTTAGTATATTAAATGTATCTACCGCTATCTCTTTTTTTTAATTTTAAATATGGGGATGGTGCTGCCGCAAAGGTTACGATGTGTACATATCGAAGGTGTTTAGAAGCATAAGAAGAAAAATCAATACAACTAGACATGATGCCCAAATGAAACACCTCTAAATCCTTGATCCTCTTCATCTCTACATACAAAAATGAAACAATGAAAAGTAGCAATTTCCTCTGCGAGACAATTAAACCCGCTTCAAATACAAATGTAGATCCAGATCGATCAATTAGTGTATAGTAAAATGAGGAGATATTAGGGTTCTGATTTATATCTTAGTACAGTCTGATTTAACTTTGTAATGGTGTTGATTTTAGAATGACTAATTAGGGAGATCTCTATTTAAGACAGTTCCCCATAGTGTTTTGTTTATTTATCTAGTTAAATAATCATTGAACTATCAAAATACTACTAAATTTATAATGTTAACTTGGGTTTCATTGTGGTTAATGCCTCCGGGTCTCAAATAAAAGGAAAATGATAGGTCTTCCTACATTAAACTTGTCTTATTGAGAAAATATTGGTAATTCCATACAGCGAGGATAAAAATATTTATAACTTACAAACCCTAAAAATTTATCGATATATTTGTCATATCAAGGAAATTTGTATAAAAATATACAACGTAGCACTTTTATCTTGTTTTTATTTTAGCCCTTCATAATTTGTTTTTACCCGATTTTAGTTGTTACCATCTCGGTCAATTTGGGGTTTGAAGCTGCAAAAAAAACACACCCGCCTTCTATGTGTCTCAATTCAAATGCATATCATGCCTGCTTGCAATGGGCCTCCCCTCTTTCCAAATAAAACATTTATAGGAATTTTCTATATCGATCACCAATATCTCTAGTTTAAATGACATGTTTACAGTATATTTCATCTAATCAAAGATACCAAGTGAATGTTAGAATATTTCTTTTGATCTATTAAACACACATCTTCACCATTTTCTTCAAATGTAAGATTTTATTGGCATTTTTCAACACTATATTTAGGTCTTTCATTATATGTCAATGTTGTTTTATTGAATTTATATCTGTATAAACTAAATTACACTTTTTAATTTTCAAGTCGGTAGGTGTAAATCCAATCCCATCACGGTCATTTCGGATGAAAGTCAAATGTGATCGTTATTTTAATTCCCACTTGTTGTTTAGATATTTTTTCCTCTTGGATAAAAAAATATTTATAATTTTCAAACCCTAAAAGCGTATAGTTATACTTGTCATATCAAGGAAATATTGATAAAAAATACAAAGTGGCACTATTTTTATTTTTATTTTAGCCTCTATACTTTTTTTTTTTTACCGCTATTAGTTTGTATCATCTCGGCCAATTGAGGTTCAAAGCCACAAAAAAATCACCTTGTCATCTACATGTCTCACTTCAAATGCATGTCACACCTTGTTGCAATGGACCTCCCTCTTTTGGAACAAAACATTGATTTTAAGTTGCTATGTTGGTCATTAATATATCCATTTTAAAATATGTGTTTACAGTCTTTTCATCTAATCAAAGAGACCTAGTTAATGTTAGCATATTTCTTTTGATCTATTCAACACGCATCTTCATCATTTCCTTCAAATGTAAGCTTTTATTGGCACTTTTCCATGCCATATTTAGTTCTTTCATATATGTCAATGTTATTTTATTAAATTTGAATATGTATAGCCTGAATTAATATTGTTGAATTTTCAAGTCAATAGATGTAAATACACTCCCATCATGATCATTTTGGGTGACGATCACATGTGATTGCTATTTCAAATTCCCACCAATTGTTTACATATTTTTATTTTTCTAGTATCGAAGATGAAATTATCATTATTTGATCATAAATGTAAAGTATAGACACATACACACACACACACACACACACACACACGCCGAAGGCATGTCAAAGGTGGGTTGGGGTGGGGGTGGTTTGACAAGTGACTCAGTGGTCCACAATTAAAAGTACATTGACATCCTCCATAGAACCACTTGAGACCATCAACCTGCATGTGTTGTAAATTTAGTTTCTTTAAATTGGTAATGCTCGTTCAATCCTGTCATAAGCGTAGAAGAGTACAAGTGATTATGTTTAATGGATTTCATTTACTCTACTTTAAATGTTGATGTCCTTTGTGGGCCCATGCTAAGGTCAAGAAATTAAAATTTCATGTGGCAAGAGTGACAATGTTGTTGAGAGAAGTTACTTCTAGCAATATCGAATATTAAAAGGTCATCAATTTTATAGTTGTGTCCAAATTTACAATCGAATCCACTTCCACATGATTTATCTATTTTTCCTTCGACTAAAAAAATTGGGGGCATATAAGTGCATTAAAAAAATGAAGATAGAGTTTTTTTGGTGGTCGGAAGAAATAGAAGAGCTTACGCAACAAAAAATTTGAATTTTGGCGTCTTATTACGCCAAAGACATTTTCACTATTTAGACAGTTCGCTAATTGACTAACAAGTGCCAAACATTCAAGTGCGAAGGTAGCTTCTATTGTTTTTTTCCGTACATGGACATAGAACAAAATAATATCAACCTTCCTTTCACTTCCCCACCGCTTTGCTTAACACCACCTTCATGAAACACATTTCATGCATTCTCCATGTATAAACCCCACAAGTGTCCAAGTAACTCTCCTCTATGTCATCACTATTTTTTTCCATTAGTGTTTGTAGTTGAATTTTATTTCCAAAAGGATAAATAGAAATAGAAGGAGCGAGCACCATTGAAATGTTTTTCATCGATTAACTAGAGATGCCTCTAAAAATGCTTCACTTTAACTATCTATGTGGTGGAGGATATGCATGATTGCATCGCAAGTAGTCACCAATTTGAGTTCCATAGGCATAGGTGCTAGGAACTCTAAATCAAGGAGTATTATTTTTGTTTAAAGAACAAGAGATAGAAAAAATCACATGAGTTTAAAAACATTTAAATTAAGCAGACAAGATTCTACTCATCACTACTAAAATGGTCATGTTTTTCCATTGTATTTAGTGTCTCACTATATTGTCGAATGCTTTCACATAAACCCTTCCAGACGAAATGATCGTTCGAAACATTTGCAAGGATAGAAATTTGACAAAGATGAAATGAGAACATGTTATCATCATCATTGAATTTTAGTATATTTACTTGAAAATGTCCACAAAAGTTTTGAAAATTGCATTCAAATAAAACATAGATCAAGGAGCTCAGGGAAAGTTACTAAAATTTCATTAAAATATAAAATATATTATATCATGGTAATGGTTTTCTTAGTTATAGCCAAAACTGGTTTCTATTTTGATGTTTCATCTTACTCATTACTTCTTTCATCATTTCACACACCTATTCCGTGGCTCAATACAAAATTTTATGAGTGGGAACCTTAATCACATTCTTGAAATCTGAAGAGAAACCATTATCATACATGAACATGAGAACAACAACATAAAGAACCCTAATGCAAAATTGTAATTTCTTTAACAATTGTTGACTTCCACATTGGACCGAAAAATGCAAGTTTTAAATTACAATATTCATTGAAAACACCTTACCTTTTGAGATATCTCCACCAGTGTTTCCATGACGCCCGCACGCCGTATCCCACTTCTTTTCAAACAATTCACAAAAATACACATGATACCTATCTTCCTCTTCGAAAAAAATTAACTTCCAAAAAATGATCCCCCAACATTATCCTCTCCAATTCCTTCTCCTCCTATAACCCCCTCTTCTACAACCCTATTTCTCCTTTTATGTTTTGACCCCTCGATTTATGTTTTGGTCCATCCAAATCAACTTCATCGTAGACTTCCCCTCCGAATTCACATCGCACATCTCACGTGCAATTGCTAGTATATATAAAATGAGGATCTAAAATCGATTCACTACAAAAATATTTGCAGGAATTTAATTTTTGAAGAAAAGTTATTTATTTAAAATATAGTGAATGAATACAAATCAAAATGGTCTCGTAGGCCTTTATCAAAGCTTCAATACTTAAAAGAGACAATTTTTAATTATTTAAAGAGGCAATACAAAGATGAAATTAACATCGATTAACAAAATGATTATTACAATTTGTGACGGGTCAAAGAATATAAGTATGTCCCTCCTTTTTGCAATTTTTATACTTCTTGACAAAATATGCCCAAAAACCAAAACATGAACAAACACATTTAAAATGAACAATCATGTATTTAAGATTGTATATAAATACCAAGGTCAAGAATATACCTTATTTTTTTATTTTTTCATAGTATTTTTTTAAAAAAATTTTTTTCTAGTTATATTTTAAAATATTCTTAGCCACCAAGTGGGACACACTTATATGCTTTGACTCACACTGTTGTGTAAGTCTATCTGCGACAAACCATTCCGGCTGATCCTAAACATCACGTTCGCGTGGTTCCAGCCAAAATGGAACCCGCGACCTGCTGCCCGCCAATTTAGGTCCCCACCACTGCGCCAAAGCACTTTTCAGTGATGTAAAGTCAAAAATTTAGATTTAGCAAGGACTGCGAACGTACGTGATGTTTAGGCATACCGAACCATTCCCGACCACTTGGTCCACCACCACAGTCGAAGTCAAGGATGGATATTTTTTTATTGTTGTTGTTGGAGGAATCGAATCGAGAAACTTTGCAGTCACTGGAAAAGAGACCAGTTGTAATGTACCTAGCTTCCCCTCCCACCACGGGCATGGGCGTGCCCAGATTAAAGGGGATCATGTAATTTACTGCATATGTCTGTTCGAACACACCAGTGACATTGGGGGTGAGAGAGTATAAATTGAAGTTGAGCTCCAGATGGGCGAAGAAATCTGTAACAGAGCTAGTAATTTTTTATTTATGGATTCCAGATTCCTCTTAAGTGATGGACACAATGCAGGCCGTAATGTCAAACTTGTCCCCAACTTCAACTCTCACTACATTCATGCCTTCCTATCGAAAAATATTCAATTTCAATTCAAGTAAGGGTGAGTCGAGTGAGATTGTAAGCGCATCCCCCTCCTGCTGAGGAAGGAGGATCAATTTTCCATCCAAGGCTATGGCCAGGTTATCAAGGGAATCGTCCTATGTGAACACCATGTTGGCTCTGAGGAAGAGCTGGTGGTTTCTATGGAAGAACACTCCAATGGACTGCAACCGAGTGAAGTCCCTTTGCATTCCCTCTCCTCTATTTCCTATAAACTGAGCAGCTGTAGTAAGGGATTGTCTTAGGTTAATTGATTAGCAGGTCTGCATCAGAGACCAAACAAAAGGAGTGCTCTTTCTTCTCGTGGAAATAGAACATGATGCCATCTCCACTGATGAATCGAGGATCCTCACATATGCCTCTAGGCTGATTGCATGTTGCAAATAACCACCATTGTAATTTAATCAATATTAAATTACTATTTTGTTATTGTTGTTGGGGGAGGTGGAACACAAGACGAATAATTAAAGCTAGAATAGGTTGAATTTGAGGAAGCAAAACTGTATATATGTAAAAATAAATATAAAAATACTAAGGAGAGGATGACGATGTTTAAACAACAGTTACGAATAAAGTTGACTTTAAGAATGTCTATTGGCCAATTATAATATTTCTCAAAGTTAATTTTGATGAACATAGCTCACTAATTGGTGATTACATTCACAATGGTTTTCAAAAAGTGTGGGGATAAGGTTTTTTTGCTTACATATTCAAATCTTATATTATGGTTGAAAACATGATATATACTTTTATTATTAGTTTCTCATTAGAATTCATAATACAATACACATAAATAAATTTACTAAATATATCAATTAGAACATGTGTTAAATAGAGTACAACATTAGTTGATGAGTGCACTAAGGTATTTCACTAATATTGAAGCAAATATTGGTGTAATAGAGTGATGAATTGGATGGAAATGTCTTGTATATGCTTTATATCTAAATCTATAAGTGAATTGTATTCTATAGAAAATAGTTATTTGTATATCTTCATACTTTGTTTGATGGTTATGTCCTTATCTAGTAGTTTCGTACAAGATGATAATGGAGTTCGTAACTTCTTGTGTTTTGCAAGAGAATGAAATTTACTTTTTTGTAACATATTAGGTCATGTAAATATGTGAATCCATTTATAATTAATCGAGATGACCCAAAAGCCTAATTATGGATAAAACCCTATAAAAGGTTAACATTTGGCTAGTCGTACTCAGAAGAGGTTTCAAGCCACAAATAGTTTTGCACCTAGATATGTGAAATCGATATGGATCTAATCATATTCTATAATATAATCACCTTACAATGTTTTGTAATGATTTTATTTTTTATGCAAGTGACTAGGATTTACTATTGGAACTACCCTTTATATTAATTAAAATAAAGAGAGTTACGTTAATATGGTGACCAAAAAACTCATGGTCCCACAAAATGTAGTGCCCGCTTTTTTATAGCCTCAATTATCTATTGATTTCTTTATCCATAGATATGATTTGACATGGATTTGATATATTTTGGACATTATCAAATGTTATTTGATCTTCATGGACATGTATGATGATTTGGACACGTAGCGCCAATTTAGTTTTGATTAGTATGTTGGTGCATTTTATTAGATGTTGTGGATACTAACATATTACTATGTTATTTTGGCCTAATTGATATATGATGGATACATAGTTTAGTCGCATGTCTTGATGATATGGATTATTCGATTATTGATGAGAACACATGATAGCATGGATGTATGTCATTTATATTTATTTCTATGGCTAACTCATGGTGAATTGTGTGAAATTGTGCATGTTTCTCATTTACGATTCCATGTTGATGTTGTGATGGCATAGAATTCATGTTTGGACTTGATCGTTTATTTAGTAGTTTGAGTTACACTTGTATTAGACAGATGCGTTTAATGTGTGCATTGAGTGTGCAGGTGACAAGACATAGGAGAACGTGGGTTTCAGGGCAGCTACGCAAATTGTGCACAAGCGGCCCATGGGGATAAGTCCTAACCATGTTAGTTGTATGAGGCCTTATTGTTTGCTTGTATTATTTGGGCACCATGAGTGACCCTTATTTGTAATGTTGTATGTCATGTAAAATTAATTGTGTTTAGGTTGTTTATTTTGTTAAGTAAACTAGGTTTGGGGACTTAATGGTCCCCACTTGCATTAAGTTTTGTATTTGGGTAAGTGTGTGTTAATTAGAGAGGATTGGGGTCACATGACCACCCTTGAGTGGGCCCCACATCCTCTACACTTGTGCCCAAATGTGCCAAACCCGAAATTGGGCTATTTATGGCATTTTAAGTGACCCCTTTTAGTTTTGGGAGTTTAGTTAACATGAAAATAAGCCCTTGGACCCTACCTATTAGGTAGGGGGCTTAATTTCAAGGCATAGAGAGATTTTCCCTCCCATTTAGCCTCTCTTTTTCACCATCCATTTAAGATGGATTGGAATGTGTGTGTTGTAAAAAGTTACAAAACTTGTCTCATTTTATTTTTGGGCAATTTGGGAGAAGGGTGTTTAAATGTGAGTTTACATTTTATTCTTTTTGTTTTGGGAATATTTGACTTGGAGGGAAGAGAGGGGTGACACATGTCACCCCCTCATTTGTGAGGAAATTATTTTATTTTCTTCAAATATTCCCTCATGTGGGAGAGAAAGAGAACATTTTTTTGGGCTTTTTCTTGGTCCTTGGAAACTTTGGAGCTAGACTTTGCTTGGATAATGAAGTGGGAAAAACTTGGAGTGTTGGAGAGCTTTTGGATGTAGGCTCTTTGGTATCACTATATGTTATTTTGCATGATAGATCTTAGATTTTCTTATGGTTGTATATTGTGTTTTGTTGCTTGTGTTGTATATTGCTTGTGTATGTTTTTGTATTATTTTCTCCATCCATCATATGGCTTGATGGATTTTAGAGTTTTATGGGGAGAGGGAGGGATTTTCCCTCTTAAACCTCATGGCTTGATGGGACAAGCCATGTAGGTTCCTTTTATTCCCCTCATATGGTTTGAGGTGGGGAAGGTGGTTCATATAGTTTAAACCTGTTCCCCATCCTTGGAGAGGAAACCCATTGAGTATGAAAATCCTCGCAAGGAGGATTTTAGGCGAATTGGTGGAACAATAAGGAGGGATTGTTGTCTTAGAGGGATAAGGAGGTTTTGTGAAGAATTTTGTAAGTGTGCATCCTATGGTTAAACCACACTCTTTGACACTTTTGGATGTCTCATCTATTCTTCCCTATTGTTAAGGTGGAATATGGTTTTCTCCTCCTTTATTTTGTTAAGTAAATGTTGTGTCTTCTTTAGTGTATGGATTTTCTTTTATGTGATATGTTGGTTGTTTATGTATCCCTAAATCTTGTGCACATTTATGGAAGCTATCTCTCTCCCATGGGCTTGGGGATGCTAGCATGTCTTCCAACCTTTGGAAAGACATGTAATGATTCCTATAGGTTGGGTGGTAATACAAGTCTTTTTCTATGTGATGGTTTATTGGAAAATCACTCAAAGTTGGAGCTCAAGTTTGGAAGATGGTTGGAGTCCTTGATATCTTGGCTTCTCATGATTTTCTCCATTTTTGTGAACATTACTCTCATTGTAACCTTATGGATATGGCTATGTGGGAGGTTTCTTTGTCTTGTAAAGTTTCCATTTTGTGATTTGGGATTTCTTGTAAACTAGTGTCACATTTGTATGTGTAACCTTCCTTCAATCTTGGAAAGAAGACTTGTAATGTTGATTCCTTATGTATCTTAAGTATTTTGGGAATATGTTGTATTTGTGAGCTTAAGCTCCTTGGAAATGAAATCTTGTAAAATAGTTGATTTATTTAATATGAATTGTTGGAACTCCATTTTGAAAAGAAAGTTTGTTTATTGGAAATATGTATTCCACAAAAAAGGGGCAAAATGTGAGATTAAGAGCACTAAAAGAAAATGTGACATTTCTTTGTTGGATCTCCTTGTAGAAATCTGTAGTATTTATTTAGTATTGCATTTGAAAAGAAAGATAGTGTAACATGGAGCTTTAGGATTAACATTGAATGGAAATATTATCTTTCTTGCAATATATCTCCTTCTTGTAAATTTTTGGTAATATTATTGAATGGAATGAAATTAGTTTTGCTTCCTTTCCATGTGAAACTTAAGAATTTATCTTATTAGGAAATCAAATGTGAATTAGTTTTCTTCCTTACTAATTTTTAAGCATATTCCAAAACCCTCTCTTCTTTTTGAAATACCTTGCTACAATCCTTTTTATCACATAAATAAGTAAATCATTTTGACATAGATTTATTGAAAAATTATTAAGTTTCATACTTCACATAGGTAACAAAACATAATCTATTATTTCACAACTTGAAATAATTTTTAACATTTTATATAATATAAATATTTAAAAATATTTTAATATCATTATATTATATAATATAACTATGTTACTTTTATACATAGTTATATATTAATTTAGTTATATATTACACTATAATATATTAATATATATTATATTATATATATATATATTAACAAATATATAAATATAATAATAATAATAATAATAATAAACAAATTTTAGTGGAATTGTTTTAAGTTTTAAAACAAAAAAAAATGGGGGAGATCCGAACCCTCCCCAAAATCCTGCGACCTCAACCATTTCCCATGCCCACTCCCCCAAACGATGCGCACCATCCTCCATTCTCCCTCGTAACCCCCACACCCCCGCTGCATCCTTCCATAACTCCCGGTCCACGCACCCATCACACTCGCACAAACCCTAATCTCAAACCCCTATAAAATCACTTCCAACATGATTCCAACCCCCTTATGTGATTTCTTACCCGGGATTTTTACATACGTTTTATCTATTATAATTTTTAACACACACACACACACACACACACACACACACACACACACACACACACACACACACACACACAGAAAATTACCTTCTTATATTAAAAAATATGGGTATTCAATATACCTAACCAGAGAATACATCTGGTTAAAACATAAAAAATACAAATAAATAGCTTGAGAAAATAAGAATCCTTGGCTACCATGGCTCCTCTTCAACTGCACATGCAAGAAAAAAATGAAACCAAATGGAAGAGAAAGGGAAGGGAAAGAAAAGATAAGGATGGATTAGGGCATCTTTAGGGAAATTTTGAAACCAAGGCCAAGATTAGATTGATCCTAGGGTCCACATTAAACCCTACTCAACTTTTAAGTCATGGGAATTTGATGGGAGTGGGAAATAAAATAAAATAAGGGTGTGTGGGGGGGGAGTTAATTAAATAAAAAGGGGTGAATAAAATAAAAGGGTGTGTAGACTTCTATTGTGACCACTAACAAACTTATAGTAGAAAAATATATATTTAAGGTTAGAATTGGACTAGTGATTAATTAATTGGGTAAATCAAATTCATATAAAATAATTATTAATGGGGATTGGGAAAAGTAAAGTAATAGTATTTGTTTACTTCAAAAAAATAATTTACCCAAAAATTTTAGTTTCTTTTGGTGTGTTTTCGTATGTCCTGAGGCAAGGGAAGTACACAAAATGCCACAAGGGTAACAAAAATAGAAAGCACCACCTTGGTTACATCAAAATGCCCAAAGGGAAAGCGTAGAGCACATGAGATAAATCACACCAACCAAAATAAAGTACATGCCGCAGAAACAAGAGGAGGAGGAGAGTCATCCCATGGAGGGATAAACACTCACTACTATTCTTAAAATTTCGATTAAGGGAGGATCTACTAGCCAACCATAATGTTCCGAAGACAAACCTGTATTTGTAAAGTAACCATAATACCCCATCTAGGAGAATAACTCCAATAATAGTATATAATCCTAAAGCAGCAAATATCCCCACCAAAGAGAATGGAAACACCATTCCCTATTAGAGGCATGCTCCATATAGGTCGAGATGAGGGAGAGGTGGAATGCAACCCCGAGAAGAGACAAAACGATGGTTGCATGAGTGGATTCTATAATGTGGTCCTACAAGTGGTAGAATTTGAGGTAAAAATGGCCGAGGTAAGCGGTGACAGAGGATCTAAAAGGACCTGACTCATATTGTAGGGTGCACTTCCCAAATAATCTAGAAGCTCCTATAAATGAGAAAACTCCAGGGAAGCCTTAGCATCTCAAGCTTGAATCTATTTGTGCATAATATAAAATATTACCACTTTATCATCATTAGTGTAAAATAAAGTAACATAATGATCATGATGGAATATTAACGCATTACATTTTTTCCAAATATGAAACAAAATATTGTCATGTTAAAATTTCCAAAGAGTATCAATATAATGTTTCTAAGGGATAAAATCACTAAATAAAGTTAGAAACTGGTGGAAGAATTTAGGATGGTAGGGATTAAATAAGGAATGAATCCATGTCCATAACACTTGAGCACGAGGACAAAACCAAAATATTTGTTTAAATGACTCGGTGTAAGCACAAAAAAGGAAATTTAGGATTAGGGATACCAATATTACTAAGATGTCCATCCACGATGGAGACCTTGATAAACTAGAAACCAAAGGAAATGATTAGTTTTGGGTTCAAAAAGAGAATTCATAGTACGGGAAATCGACAAAGACAACTTGAATGTGCCGAGTCTAAACCCCAATGGAAATGGCGGTGAGAGTGAACTCAAATGATGGTAGATTGTTCGGCATTGTATCTAAGGAAATAAATATCTCAATTCCACCACCAATTGCGCCACCAAGTTTCAAGGGTTTAAGCCCCAAATTTTGGAGCATAACATGGAGCATGAGTTCTAAATGTTGCAGATTGATGGGAGGTCCGAATTGCAAGATTAAATTTTAACATGAGCTCGGGTTAAGACACCCAAATCTCGTGGGTAACTAAATCATGAATAGTATGTATTCCCTTGCGTTAAAGATAGAAAGCTTTGATGCCCAGATTTTCCAAAAGTGGAAGATTATCATTAGTGATGATGAGAGACCACCAAAGATTCTAAGAATTAAATGAGAGCCCTGTGTAAAAACCATCACCAATCCTGGACATCAAAGGCTTGACAATATCAAAGGCTCTTCATATATTTTTGGAAACAAAACTACCTGTAATTTTAACTGAAGCCTTATTGATAATAATAGTATGCGACTCAATATTATTCTAGAATTTCTATCCATACAAGACTTGAGATGTAATGCAATGTTGAAGCAATATTTTCCAATCCTAAGTGCCCGAAAAACACTACACCACCTACTTAGAGCATAAAGCCACACTTTTCCACTAAACATCGATGATTCCCATACCACCTTGATCATGAGGAAGACAACAAACCTCCTAGGACACTATGTGAAAAATAGCCAAACCATAAATTTTAGACCATAAAACGTCTCGTAGTAGAAGCTTGGCAAGTTCGGTGAATGAAGTGCAAGAAGGGCACCAACACATAAAATAATAAACATGAGTGAGTCAAAATATTATTTAAAACTTGGAATTTACCTACTAGTGATAGTGGTTTGGAATACCTCCAGAAACCTTATGCTCAAATCTATTAAAAACATACTACCACGACATCGTGAAGTCATTGTAAAGGCGAAGGCAATGCCTAAAATTTTAAATTTCTCACCACAACCAATACATTTCTAGGGTAATTTTTCAACCAATTCGGGAGAGGTAAAAAAATCGATGGTAAAGTAAATTTTTTAATTGAATTTTGGAGCCAAAACCAAGATAAAACGTTTCAAGGTAATTAAAAATGTTAGCAACATTCTATTCGAACTCAACAATGGTAAGAAGAGAATCATCAACAAAGTGACCATTGATGAGTTGCGTCGCATGATTAGGAAGGAAATCCCCCTAAGGTGGCCTTAAGAGTCATGATGGAGAATAAGATAGCCTAAAGTGTCAACAACAATAATAAATAAGGATGGTACAAGAGGGAGCCCATGTCTCGATAGATCGAAAAGGATGATAGTAGTGGGTGATGGCCATTGATAGTAAGTCAAGCGAAAGCATTAGAAAAAAGTGATGATGGCCAATAGGAAGAACTCACCATAGTTGAGGGATTTGAGCATGGCAGAATTAAATACCATTCAATATGATCATAAGCCTTCTCGAAATCCATTTTGAGAAATAAAGGTCGATGCAAAGAAACACGAGCCCATTCCATGCCTTTCTAAACTGCGATAAGATTATCCAAAATATATCAACATTCAAAAAAATCTAGTTTTTTCATGGTGAAAAATATTAGGCAATAGATTGGTAAAGAGAAGAGCCAATGCCTTGGTAAGAATTTTATAAGAAACATTCAAGTAGGATGAAAGGCTATTAATTATTCACTTGCTCGAGGTCGCTAACTTTAGGATGAAATTGATGTTGCCTTGATTGATGAAACTCCCAAGAGAATGTAATTTGAGAGCTTAATTATAGACACGAAGTAGATCAGGTCCCATAAAATACCAAGTCACTTTGTAAAATTCACAAGGGAAACCATCTAAACCCGATGACTTGTCATTTGTTAAATAGAGAAAGGCCACATGGAGCTCCTCCAAGGTGAGAGGGGAATCAAATGAACTCACTCTATGGGGAAAATATTAGTGGAACCACATCAATACATATATGTAGGGAATTGAATGACTTAATAAAATTCTCTTGAGCTATAGACACCAAACGATAGTGCTTAACAAAAGCATTAGTGATCTCTGGTAGCTCCATGAGCTGTTGGTGTGAATCATAGATAGCTTTGATCTGTTGACAAGCATGCTTAACCCAGAGGGATTTGAAAAATCTTTTAGAGAATTTTTATACCACTTTAACCAATGGAGCCTCGACTCAATTTGTGCACCACGAGGCCTTGTGAGACTCGATGAGCTTGAGTTTATGCTGAATATCAACTATTTGGATCTCAAGAGGAATATCAAAAGGATAGGACTTAACTAACAAAGAGATTAATTTGAATTCTTTGTGCAGAGCTGAATTGGATCATTTACATAATTGGGCCACATAATTTCCAAACCTGGTAGAGGAATTGGGTGGTGCATTGAATCTCCACTTCCTAGCATGATATACAACTTGCAGCGAATGGTGGGCATGGTGCTATGTTCCTAACTTTGGAAATGAGTGGGACCACTCCAAGATGACTCAACCTAGAGACATTAAGGTAAAATTGAATAGTGGGCACCATGAAATCCCCTCGCTAAACAACCTTAGATGTGATTGGGTAGTGGTTTGACAACAGTAAATCATACCACACCTTGACAACGAGAGGAGCCTTGCGGGTCAAAATTAAAAAAAAATTGTTGTGAAAAATTACATGGTGAGTCTTTTTAAAACTTGATCATAGCCTTCTCAAAGATTGGTCCAAGTATACTGAGCTTGGTCATTAAATTATTTCCACCATCTAAGCAATAGATCGGAGAGATCCCAATGGATTTTAAATAAATATTATGTTGCATGCTACCGACACACTAGCGCATAGGAAGGGAGCCACATTAATCATCTGGGTGCTCTATCATATTAAAGTCACCACACATCGACTAATAAGAAAAAGGTAAGTTATCACCTAACCATTTCCAAATAATTTTTTCTTTCAAAGACCGTCATTAGGGGCATAAACATTAAGAATACCAAAAGAAATATCATTAATATTCATAATCACCCAAATAACCCTATTAACATGATCATGGCCCGAGGCGAAGGGGATTAATGCCAAATTTTTTTAACACAATGAAAATGGTAGGACCACCTCTACCATCATTTTTTCATGTGAAAATGCGTGAAATGTAGGGAAATGCAAGTTAGAGTATTTGAAGAAAAAAACTAGAAATTTTAATCTCCTGTAAACAAATAATATCTAAATTGTCAAATCTTTGGCAAGCTAAATGAATAGAGAATTTTCAGGAGAGCTATTTCACACCCTAACCTTCCATGAGATGAAATTCATGAAAAATAAGACATATCATACTCCCCTAACCTATCAAGAATTCCATCCTCGGAGAGTGAGAATGGAAAAATTATTTGCAAGAAGAAGCTAGTTTGAAATCGGATGCTCAACGTGAATAGAGTGACGCTTGACCCCATTATTCCCTCACACGCGTAGGTTACCTCTTATGGTGGACTATGAGAGTGTAAAGAAGAAGATATGTCGGTGAAATATTCCCAATATTCTTTGAATTGATAGGAGTAACCTACCTCTGCGAGGGTTTGGAAGGAATATAAACCAATGGATGGGGTGTCTCCAATCATAAATCATCTTGAACAAGGAGGAGAAAAGGTGGTAGGAAAAACATAAAAATATGGTTTCACACCATATCCCTTCTTATTCCCAACCACAATCTAGCCATCGGTAAGAGGGTCATATTTGGGATTAGAAATAATAGGTTACATCGCTATTGACAATTAGAAGAGCCAAAAGTGGATAGTCATAAATATAGTGGTATGGGGTTTGAAAGTAAAAAAATGTGTTGGGGAGGTTAAAATAAACCACCTATTGAGAGATACATAAGGACCCAACTTGAATATCTAGATGGTCCCGCAGATCTTTCGCAAGGTCCACTTCAACATAAACCCACTTGTTAGCTCTAGTGAAAAAAATGCTCTTGCTCATGGAAAATTTTCTTTCCAATGGGTTTCACAATATCTTACAAGAAAGACCAGAGATGAATGGGAAGACCGGAAGTTTAATCCATAATAGGATTTTCAACGAAATTTGGCTAGTAGGACTAAAGTCTGGGTTCCATGGAAAAATCACAAGTAGGATATTCCTCAAATACCAAAAGCCACCTTCAGAGTGCTTGGAGCTGAGAATGCTCATGAAATGAAAATAGATAAAACCCCTTAGGGAGGTCATAGATACCTAAAATCGGATACAATTATACTCCCAATGGTTTTTTATCTAGTTTTGAAGGTAGGCTTATGAGGAAATGCAACCACAAAAATAAGCAATAAGTTAATGGTTATGATACAACTTGACCACAGAGTCTAAAAATTCATAAAAATAATCACATATAATGGGGATTTAGAGTCCATACCTCATCGTAAAATTTTAGAACAAACTTATGCACACGCTTGGGAGCCATTTCCACTAGTTCCAAGAGTTATTGTAATGAGAGGATAGTTGTCTATTTATAAGCTATGCACCACCTTAACAATGGGAAAATAGCTGGAAGACACTATGATATGAATGATAGGATACCCTAAAATATATATGGACACAAAACTCTCACAAGTAAAGTATGGCAAGTGAAAGCATGAAAAAACCCTAACAGATCCAAAGTTCCCTTGACTTGGATTTGATTGTCTCTGTCTTAGGAGGCTTGACTATATAAAATAGTTTAGAGTGATTCAATATGTTTCAAGGATGCTCCTAATATCTATTATTTCTTTATAAAACATTATGATATCTTTACATTCCTTTTGAGAGGTGTTTCCTTAAGAGTGTTATGTAATTTCCAAATGAGTATATGAGTGAATATGAATTTCTTATATAGGTGTTTTACACTAAATTAAAATAGATTAGATCAATTAAATATGTTTAGGTAATGGTTTGTAATAGGGGTGATATGTAATTAGATTATATATCTAAATGCTACAAACATTCAAAATATAACAAGATATTTAATGATACTAAACAAGTACTACATTCAATTACACAACATGTTAATTATGGAATAATAAAATAAGATAAATGGATGTATCTATTTTAGTAATCTAGAAGTTGATTTGGTTTGGCGAGTGGTGAAAATTCTTGGAATTTCCTGCATATTCCTTGTTCTAGAATATAGGGGTGTAATGTGCATAGGTATAAAACTATTCATCTTAGTTTGAACCATTCGATGTGTTCCTATAAGGTTTTTCCCCTGTTGTACATTTTTTATCTAGGAGAAAATTTGGCTCAGAACTATTCATGGTTTTCAATTTCCTAAAATATGCTTCAATATATAAAATTTAGGTTCACAAATGTGGGAAACCCTATGTAGTGGTCCTAAATGTTTAAAACCCTAAACATGGGAATAACCCCTATAAAAATTAGTTTTGAAATCATAATCAATATTCCTCATACATTAGAAATACTCTAAATATGCCTCGAATAACATGTAGTTCTCCATATAAAATATGTGTGTGTGTGTGTGTGTGTGGATATAACTAATTTGACAATTTTGATCCTTTGATAATGTTAATATAGACTTGATCTTGCTTATTTTTGACATATCTTGACTTTCAAGGCCCATGGATTGATAATATTGAATCTTTAACCTTGATTTGAGTGTTTTAGATAGATTTAGGAGTGTTTTGTATGCTTTTTGGAAGTTTTTATTTGAGATTTGTAGAGAGTATCCAAGTAGGTGGTAGGTGATTATTTGATTATGTTTGAATTTCTTATATAGGGTTTAAAGGTATAATTTAATATTAGGGATGACCCAAGGGATAAGAACCAGCCCGTAAATATATTAAATTAGAAAATTAGCAATTTGGAAGGTCAAGAGGAATCTATTGGAAAATTACACCCCTTTCAATAGTTTCATCCCCCAAATAGGTAGGAAGGATATAAATATATGTATGAGGAATATGAGTAAGAGATTCCTATAGGACACTATATGCATTTTGTGAGCAATATGATAATACATAGATAACACATCATCATCAAAAATTGGCACAATCTCTTTAAATTTCCTACCGGCCCTTAAAAGGTCTGCACTACTTTTCATTTCATGGACAATGATTTATGGTATAATCTCTTATTAGGTCTTCCTTAAATAAATTCTATGGAGATCTTCCCTCTACTTTCCATCAATATATCAAATTCATACATAATGATCATGGATTTACTATTACTAACATTCCATAACCATTAAAATATTGGAAAATTGGTATCATGATTTTAAAAAAACTTTTTACAAATTTGACACAACCCATTCCTATGGATAAGTTACATAAATAAGAGGTTGGATAATCCTATCACACCATACCTCTTTTATAATCTCGTATGAGGTATACACTAATGAAACCAAATATACTAAAGAATGTGATCCAAATGCACCTTCCAAAGAATAAATAACTTTTTATATCACAAACAAATAAAAACAAAGAACTTACAGAGATACCCTTACAAGTTGATACTAAACAACAAGATGAATTAGTTATTGATTACTCTAATAGTGATGTGGAAAAAATTTATTATCCTATGAACACTTGCACAAGATCAAATTTTATCCTATTGATAATGAAAAATATATATTTCCTACTATATTTACATCAATGGCGTTAGACATTACAAAATAGAATCTTATATCGGTGATAAGTAGATTGCTTCTATTTATACTAAAATTATACCATCTATACTAATAGTGATCTAAATTATTCCACACCTCTTGCTACACCTATCAATGAAGTTTTTTTCAAGACTAGATATCTTGTGAGCCCTTGTCTCAAGGAAAAAATGTCAATATTCATTTTTCATTTTCCTCTTGCTATATTACATTGTAATGTTTGTCGTAATGTTAAGGAATTGTAATATATCTACATGTACGTGATAGAATAATTTTTTTTTTTGAGACAAGGGATCACAAAGTATGACCAAACTTAATTAAAACTTCATAGAGAGGTATATAAAGAGGTGTGGAGTGATTTAGACTATGAGTAGTAGTAGATGGTATAGTTGTAGTAGAAGTAATAGCAAGTTTTGTATCACCTGATAGAAGGTTTTATTTTGTAATGTCTAGGGCTAATTGATGTAAATAGAATATGAAACATAGAGTCATTGTGTGTGCATGTGTACTTTTCTTAAGCTAAATTAAATGAAGCAAGAACTACCACCTAAAAATAGTTCTATAATCTAGCTAAGACAAAGCCTAAGCACCATCAAGATAAAGAGCTAAACAAGATCTATACTAAACATCATAACTTTGAAAACATAAGATCAAAACTAGCATGCTATTCAAAATCTCTACTCTCCTAGATTACCAACAAAATGAATGGACCTATTTAGCTCCAATGGCAATCAAAAATTGCTTGTTTGATCCTTAAAGAATGCAAGAATAGGAAGCTTAGCTCTTAACAATGGTGACCTCTCAAGAAAACAAAAGGCAAGCTCTTAGTCTCTTTGCTATATGCTTTGCATTTTCTCTCTCAAGAAGTTTAGGTGTAGGTATAAAGGTAGAAGGAGGGCTCCTTATATAGCCCAATGGATAAAGGAAACACTTCATCCCTTTGCATGTGGGATAAAGGTAAAACATGATTAGGAATGGATAAGGTTGCTTTATAAAAGGTAACCTTACTTTAGAAGGGTTTAATTTATACTTAGCAAGTCATGGGAGTTGGGGGGTGTTTTAATTAATCAAATGTGATTAACTAATAGGTAGATGTCAGCTTATAGAAGTTATTTAGAGGAATATTAGTATGATTTAGGCTATTTGAAGGGGATTAAATCAATTAAATATTGATTTATTGGTTAAATGAAGGGGAAGGCTAATTAATTAATAATAATTAATTAGTCTAGATAGAAGGGGTGAATAATTAATGGAAGGTCATTAATCAGGATGTTAGTTGGATAGGTGAATTAATCAATTAGCGTATTGTAATTAATTAACAACAATAAGAGGGAATATGAGTGCTTTTGATGATATTTCATCGATTTAGGAAAGGAGATAATTAGCGCAATTTAAGTATTTAAATTGCTTGGGCGTAATTATGGGTGTCTACATTTGCCCCTCTTTGGGGTGGCGTAAGTGACGCTGCTTCAAAGTAAGTAGTAGAGAAGAAAGATTTTGAAAGGATAGAAGAAAAATTAGTAGGAGGGAGAGATGCCCCCTCGAGTGTCGATGGGGTGGTGAAGGAAGGTGATCGATGATAAAAAAGGATGAGAAGTAGATAGAAGAATGGAAAGGGGTAGGATGCCCGGTGAGACGGAAGATTAGGGGTGAGAGAAAAGTGATGCAGAAGAAATATGGAGGAGGGGAGAGAAGAGCTTAGCCTCTAGCCACTGTGTATTGGAACAATTTTGATGTCATCATATTGCCAAGAGATCTACGTCATCGGTCCTTATGAAAAATATAAGCATACGACAAAGGTAGAATGACATGAAAAGCCATACTATGAACAATTGTCCATTGCTGAAAATACCAACTCCATGCAACATACAAAATGTAATGCAATACGAGAAAGTGAAAGATGCCTAACTCCATGCAACATACAAAATGTAATGCAATACGAGAAAGTAAACAAGCTAAACTAACAGAGAAACATAATATAATGTTTTTATTATGAGCTTCAGTTACGATATCCTGTAAATTAATGACAAGGGTTGATGATGGTGCCCCAAGCAAGGATACATGCGAGGGGAATAACGGAGGACACTTGGGTCTGACAGAAAAGTAATGTGCACTATGAAATAGTACCAGGAAACTCGTTGTGCCCCAAAGGATAGACAAAGTAAGAAACCGAGCTTTTTTGATGGAGGTAGATCAAGATGATCCAAGTCACACATGAACAAGTGAGAACCAAAGAGTGATGTTTTAAAGGATGATTTTCAATTTTTAGAAGTTTTTACGAAACATATTTGAATGTTTTTGATGATTTTTCTAACATATTTGAAGTTTTTTGATTTTGAAAGTTTTATGAAACTATGTACAGGAAGACAAGGAAGTGTGGATGCCCCTAGCGATAGATGGGATGTACAAGGGCATAAGGCCACGTGCGTACCAGAAAGGTGAAGATGTAAAAATGCCCCAACGATTAGGTGGGAGTATTCAAAGGTAAAATCTTCACAGGTAGAAGTGGGACCAAGGCCATTATGGATAGGTTCAACATGATGATGAACATAAACCAATGAAATGTTGGGAAGAAGCAAGGATGCCCCCAAGTGTAAGTTGGCCTAAAAGCACATGATAGAAAGGAAGGAGAAGATTGTTTTTGTGAAAGGTGACAAACATGTCCGCAAACATGGAAAACAAGTAATCTTATACACATGGATGTTTTGAATGAAGTAGAAGAATGATGTGAATGATATGAATGTATCTTAGAAGCCTCATGATGAAGAAGTGATTAACCAAAGGCAAAAATTGTAAGACGAGATATGGACTAGAGTAAGAGTCTGAACAAGATCCAAAACGAGACACTTGGTAACATACTAATCCTGCCTACTCATAGAGATCCAGTGTGTGCACGTGGAGTTTATTACCTCTTGAAGTGAAGATTTAATAGACAACAAGTGAAGATACCCTAGCCAATGTGTAGGAATGATTTATTGTGAAAGGTGATTTTGTGAATGGATGGTGAAAGGATAGTCATACATTGCTCCAGCTGCCATCCAGACGTCCATAGCCCGATGGATATGTATTTAATTCTAATCGCAACATTTCTCTATCAGTCAGACATCCATAGCCCCAATAGAGATTATTGGAAATATCCTAAGAGAGAGTAATATATCAATTTGCTTTTGCTTTGTAGCTTTTAGCTTTTGATTTTTGATTGATTTTGATTCTTTTGCTTTCTGAAAACTTATTTCAGCTCTCTTGTTAGAAAAGGGGTTAAGAACCACTGATGACTTGATGGAAGGAGGTGGAAGTGCTTACGATGATGACATTGGCTAGTGTCAACAATATGTCATAAAATTCTTCGCAACAAGTTTATTAGATGTTGATTGTGATAGGACCTCTAAGAGGTTATCATTCTTTAATTTACCAAGGTGACAAAATACCAAGGTCAACAGATACCATAGAGATAAATGTCACAAAATGTGTTCAAATAAGCTAACCAAAATATCACCAAAGGCATGAGAATGACATGAAGACTTGTAGAAGAATAGCAAGGAAGGGAAGAAAGAAATATCCATGTGTACGCAACACCTGATTGCAATGTTTGATCTTTGTACCTTTGATTTTTGTTGTGTTTTCTCAATGTTTTTTTGTATTTTTGAATTTTTTTTTATTTTTAGATTTTTGACAGTTTTAAGAGGTTGGGACTAACAAAGTCACTATGTGTGGTAAGATCCAACAACAATGTTTGTGACTTCCTTGATAAGGGAGACTAGGCGTGTTTATTTATCAAGAGTCATGTTTTCCCCAATCTCAATGATCGTGGTGAGTTCACACTCAACAAAGGACTGTGATTTATCCTAAAACATGGATTTTGTATGTGGGAGCTTGAGTTCCCTATCTAGAGGTTTATGCACTTTACGCCATACTTGATGGTTACGTTGATGTGCGTTCTTGAATCGTGCTTGATTTACAACTTTGAGATTGTTCAAGTTGTTGGGGGATTTTGAGCTCTTGGAATTTTTGACCTGAGCTTGATAATGAACATGTTTGGGTTTCTTATAAGTTGACTTGTGACTTTTCTAACCTTGAGAAGGAGAAGAAAGTGAACATTTATGATTGATGATAGGAATGAGAGAAATGATGGTGGGCTTGCCCGGTCATTAGTAGAAGGATGATGTGATTGATGAAAAGGATATGGTCCAAGGATTGAAGAAGATGGGCTACTGGGAGGTGAGCCATAGATAGAAGATGAAGGGCTACTAGGATGTGGCCCAAGAATAGAAGAAGAAGGGCTACTAGGATGTGACCCATAGATAGAAGATGAAGGGCTACTAGGATGTGGCCCAAGAATAGAAGAAGAAGGGATACTAGGACGTGACCCATAGATGTAAGATGATGGACTACTAGGATGTGGCCCAAGAATAGAAGATGATGGACTACCGAGGGTGATCCATACATAGAAGATAAGGGGCTAGTTAGACGTGCCCCAAGAATAGAAGATAGTGGACTACTCAAAAATGTCCCATAAATAGCAGAGGGAGGGCTACTAGAAGGTGACCCACACCTAGATGAAGATGAAGGGATACTTGGCGTTGACCCCATAAGAGATTGTGATTGAGGAATTATGATAGACAAAGATTTATTGGGTGATGAGAAGATAGGCCATGGATCAATGAAAGACCAAGGAGTTTCATCACATAATGAAGAATGGGAATATGGAATATTAAGAGGAGGATCAAGTTGCATGATCTGAGGCTCTTCCTTTGTTTCTTGATAAAAGGAATCAAACTTTTCCTCACAATATGTAAACGTATCAAAGTCTAAAGAGAATCCTTTTTCATAATCTGCTAAAGGAATATCTTCATATGCCCCTATAAATGCCCTGATTGTTTCTTCATTCTAAAAGAGATCAATTGGTATGAGTTGTTGATTGACCACTAGGGGTTGATTGGAAGAAAGAGGTTCACTTGGTGTGGAATACTTAGAAGATGTTTGATGATGATTGATAGAAGAAGATGATGGGGGACGAAGAATATGTGTAGCTATATGCCTTAGGAGTAGAAGAAGGTGGTGTGGACCTACCTATATGATGATATATCATCTATAAGCTAGTAGGATTAATTAAAAGTGTCTAGATTATGACGACGCATGGGTCGATTTAGATGTTTGAATCGAAGGACTTTGAGTCACCTTAACCTTCAAAGAAGGGAGACTTATTGGGGGTGATTGATGAAGAAGGTCTTGTGAAGAATGGGAGGACCGTGATTCAAGAATCACATCGGATGAATAATAACAAGGGTTCTGTAAAGAAAGAGAGGACCACGATTCAAGAATTGTATTAGATGTTTGATTGGAGGGATTTGGAGTCACACGTATCTTCAAAGGAAGAAGATGTCAAGGCGATTGATAAAAGGGGTCTTGTGAAGAAAGGGAGGACCGCAATGTAGGAGTCATATTAAATGTATGATGAAGAGGTTCCTACGAAGATAGGGAGGACCATGACATAGGAGTCACATTAGATGACTTAGGAGTCAAATTAGATGAATCTAAATAGTAGTTTGGATCTGAATAGTAGTTTGGATCTAAATCATCAGAAGAGTTAGAGGAAATATTTGGATTGGAATCCTTAGAAGAAGAGGAAATGTTTGGATTAGAATTAGAAGAAGAGTGGGGGAACTCGAATAATAATTTGGATCAGAAGTGTCCAAATCATACCACCGACTATGAGATGAAGGTGGGGAATGAGTTACCTGTATGGGCTCTCTAGCACGAAGAACCAAACGAGGTTTAGTTGTAATGGGAATCTTTTGATTTGAATTTCTAAACCTAGGTTCCATATTTTTGTAAGTATGGGGAACCATGTGATAGTCAGTCATTTTTGGCACTATTTTAAGCACAAATGTCTAGATCTAGATAGTGTGATGGAAATCCTTCAAAGGGAAGGAAGTGACATGTCGATTTGGGTAGCATAAGGACAACCAACTAGACATTGTGTAAGTATGGAGATGTGTGCATGATTTTTTGAAGAAGGTCTAAGGAAAATAGACATCATGATGATGCAATCTCAATGAGATTGAGAGGGATTGTCCTAGAAAATAAGTTTTCTAAATGAATAATCACAAGGAACAATCATGCAAGTGTGAAACACAAAGCCAATCAACAAGGAAATACACCATATGAAAATGTGATGCAAAGTGATATCGATGCAAAATGATCAACACAATGTCAATATTTACGTCAAGCTCGAAATGAACAAGGCATAAATATTAACAAAGGGTAGATGTGACTCCCAATCAAAGGATACCACAACAAGTTCAACAACCAACAAGACCTAAATGTTAAAGGGTGAGGTTTACAAATGTAAGCCACGTAACCACACCAATTGGACACATCTATCAAGCTTCATGAGAAGTGAGATATTAGTGTCAAAGTGGTATGAAATAACGTAAACAAAGTAAGCGACACCTTTCAAGATTTGGGACAATGTTTGAAATCAAACGAAGTCAAAGTATACTAAGGATGTGTTAAAATGTGTGTAGCGTAATGCCACAATGCAGATACTTAGATCATGTTTACAAAAAACACGACATAAGTATCTTAATTGTGTCGAGACAATGCAAACAAGGTAACACGTCAAAGGGAGATCAAATGATGAATTAATCCGAACTATGATGATGATATTGATGTGGGTATCAAGATCACAAAGGCTACCAATGATATAGATATGCCTCCGCACACTTTAGATGTTTAACTTATCCGACCACAAACATGGATGGGCGTAAATGGACAAAAAAAGTGGCGAAGCAATCGATTGGTAAAACAAAGGTAGTCACTCTTATTTTTATCAAAAAAGTGTTAAAAGAATGTGAAGGAAATAGATCAAAAATGGGGATGAAAAATGTTGGCTTCACTTCAGCATAGTTTCACCTCGCCTTAAGGCAAGTGAAAAACTAAGCGAAAGTAACGCATCACATGTTTCATGATGAAAAGATGGCTCATAATTCAAAATTGTTTTAGAATGGTCAAAGTGGGCTCTGGCCAAAGTATATTTTCCTAGGTGGTTCTCTCATCCTAGGTGTTACAAAGCTATCCACGAGCGGGGAAATTTACCCAAAAAGTTGACCGACTAGTTTGGGAGTATCTCAAAGCTTTGCCCCCTTCAAGACAAGTGGGCGTAAATGCATCCATCATGTACTTAAAAGGGTTGCATAGGGACAACTTCAGAACTCTAACTCACAAAGGAATCACTAGTCAAGCGAGGTAGTGTAGAGCACTTCTCATTTCGGCCCACAAGGTTCCGTCTTGCGTGGACTACTTTGGGGTTCTGGAACCTCCCCATTGTTGTAGCTTAAGGAATTATGCCAAAGGGGTTATGTTCTAGTTGAGCGGAGAGAGACATACCCTTTTCTCGAAACCCGCAATATAGTGTTTTGAATATGTTGTTCTTTATATCTTGTTTAATTAGGTGTGGTTTGTTTGAACACCTTTCAGCAAGCCTGTCATACAACAACTTTGTATTAGTAGTTTTTGACTTTGTTTTGATTCCTTCTTTCTTTGAAAAGTGATTTTGGTCCTACATACCAAGGTTAGTAATTTTCCAAAACGTCGTATAAAGGAGATAAGATGTTGTTTTTGATTTCCCGATCATCTTAAATGCAAGGAAAGAGCATACGCAACAAGGTATTATCGACACTAAAATTTTCCTCCGTAATTTCTATTTCATTAATGTATGTATTAGAATAGGATGTTGTTAAATGCGCAATTAGTAGTAGTGTCTGATAGAAGATAACGGCGCAGCACAAGACGGTGCCGCCAATAATGTGGAGTATGGTAACAGCCAAAGTACAATAGGAATGTTGTAAAAAGTAAATATTTGTCGTAAGTGGTCGACAATGTAATGTTAAAATGTCAAAGTTTGGGTAATTAGAGAAGTAGGGTCTACATGATTAGGAATTAGAAATATTATATTTGGTAATAAAGACAAGGAGTGAGGTCATAAATATTTTGTGTATTTTATTTGTAAAGCCAAGTTTAAAAATCAGAGGTGTAATTGTAAAGTTTCTCCCATGGGGCCTTGGCAGTGGAAGTAAGAGCAATGGGGACAAGAAGTCCCTAGGACTTTTTAGAAGAGAACATTGTTTTATGGTTAAACTTGGATATTACGAAAGTGTTTTCCACAAGGATCATCGACAAGGATTACACAAGGGTGAGGAAAGGGAATAAGAAGATGAGCAGAATAGCAACCTTCAGAATTATAGATAGCAGAATAATTCTTCGTGTATGCGAAGCTTCAAAGAATTTAAGACAAGATCATTTGCGTTGGCTGAATGAGATTAAATTTAAAGACACAAAGTTCCATAAATAACCTTCTTCAGATTTATTAATCAAGGACACAAAGTTCCTTCTTGGTTGTACAAGATCAATGTATTTGCAAAACTGAACAGTATGCAATCAGAGAGACTAACGAGTTAAGAACAAAATGATCTTCACAATATTAAAGGAAAACACAGAGATAACGAGAATCAGATAGACAAAGAATGAAAAGCCCTTTTGTATTGATTTCTTTAAGATCTATTTACACTTTCAGCAAATATTCCAAGTTCTTCCTCCTCTTCAAAATGGCGTGGAAAGGCCATTATATAGCTTACAAGTCAGTTACTCTTCGTAACCGTTTCTTTTAACTAAAGAATAGTTAAGGACCGCCGGTTACAATACCTTAACTGATTACAAAGAATACGAAAAGAAAGGGAAGAAGAGGAAAGAAAGGAGAAGGAGACAGGTGGCCGGTTACTGGGAGGGACCCACTGTCTTCAGAATCCGCTGCCTGAATTTCTTCAATGACTCAGCTATATCTCTGCCACGAGGGACTGACGTGTTGGCTGCAGACTGAGTCCAAAATCCCAGACATTTCTCCATCTCTTTATCAAACTCGACGTGAGTATGATAATCTTTGTTTGCTTCTTCAATGGCAGACTGAAGAGAACAAATTTCCTTCATCTTTTCCTTAGAGATGGAGCTTTCCTTGAATAGATGATCTTTGACAAAAGCTCTGAACTGAGCTTTGATTTCTTGCAAGGACAAGGAAGCACCAGAGTTTTCATCTTGAAGATGACAATGCATATCTTTGAAAGCAGCAGCTGCCAGTGTCTTGAAAGCTTCTCCCTTCTGCCAACTGTTCTTCATTTCTCCCACAGCTTCCTCCAAGACTTTGATTTTCCACTCTACGCTGTAGACCCAGGATTTTGATAGATTGTCTTTGGCATCATCGAAAATCTTGTTCGCCAGTAAGATGTTCTCATCTGTCTGTCCCATGAGGCGAAGGTCTACAATGCAACTGCTCCAGAGTTTAAGCTCTTTATCCATAACCCCAATAGTAGAGGATAGCTTCTGTTGCAAATTGTCTACCTTTCCATGTAGTTTAAAAGCTTCATCGATGAAGTTTAGCCCAACAACAAGCATGTCATCCACCATGGCTTCAATAGCTCTGCCATAGACAGAATACTTGTGCATATCTTTGATACTTTGCACTTCATCTTGGCTTAGAATTACAGGAGGCGGTAGAGCAGTCAAGGGGGTGGGGTCCAAAACTTTGTCCTTAGACAAGAGTGACTTGATAAAACTTGTGAGAACTTGGGCTTGTTCTTCCCGGTACATTTGATAGTCTGCTTTGCCCTTTCTCTACCCTTCGATGACTCTTGTGTTGTTTTCTGGAGGTTGTGAATTTCACCTTCGAGGAGTAGACTCTCCCATAGGGATCCTTGAAAGCTCTAAGTCGGATGTCGGCAAGTCGATTCGATTTGTCTCTGTAGGCTTAGCGATCTCCAAGAATTGCTGACCTTGGGCATCAGACACAATTCTGGAGGTGGTTCTGGCTTTCTTGGCACGAGAAGGAGTGGTGCCCAACAAGGCTGCTACAGCATCAAAATTTGGTCCCAAGCTTTGAGAGGAGGATTTCCTCTTCCTTTTGTCGACCAGAGGTTGCACCCAAGCAAAAGAGGAAGAAGAATCTGCAGGAGGGGCAAGAGGACCAAGAGACAGGGAGCTCATGACACTCAGGGTCTGCGCAGCTGTTGACTCAAGCTGAGACGTGAGTAGAGCACTGGAGGCAATGGCAGTAGAAGAATCAGTAGTACCTGGAAGTTCAGTGCTCTGGACCTCCTTGTCCTTATCTGCTGGATCTTCAGGAACATTTGCAGGAGTTGGCATCTCACTTTCTTCACTTTCACTGAGAACAACGATGTTCTCTGGCCCTATAGGCAACTCTACCTATTTTCTTGGAGGATCATTCTCTGCAGGCTCCTTCTTTACCTCTTTGAGTTTCTTCTTGTATACCTGGGTAGATGGAGAAGGAGTAGATTCTACAGGTCCCCGAGCTGTTGAGGCAGGAGGGGTTTTCACTGGTGTTCCAGACTCTGGAACTGATGCCTCTCTTATGGGTGTCGAATCATCCTTGGAGCTAGATTCTCCTGAGTGCCTCTTGAATTCTCGGATCTTCTTACTGAACCAGACCCTAGTCCTGATTAAGACTGGAGCAAGAATCTCAGCCAGATCATCTCTCTCTTTCTTGTTCCAATCCAGGTCCTCCAGAGGGGTGTGCTTAATCACATTTTCATACTCATAAGAGTATAGCTCAGAATTGTCATCCTGGAGACCTTCAGGAACTTGAGTCTGACCGAGTTCTTGGATCAGTGCGGGGAGAACCTACCACAATGCCTTCTTACGGCCCGAAATCATACGCACTGATCGGCCCGGTAGTCTTACGTATCGCCCTATGATGATAGACTATTTTGATGTTACATTGATGAACTTCTTCAAGTCAAAACAGGTTCTTGGCTTGAAGAAATGAGCGATGATAGGGACCGGGCTCTTTCATGTTACGAGCATCTAGAGCTGTTTTGCATGTGTAGTTTCCCGAGAGAGATGGGAAAGTGCAAGCGAGAAATCTTCTTGTCTCTGCAAGTTACATGTGCAACTTGTCTAGTTACTGCATATTTCAATCAAAGCCATTTTCATCATTGCGAGAACATGGGAAGCCGCAGAGGAGTGCTTTCATAGCAGTGAAGCTTTGATATAGGAAAATTTCTGAATTGAATGAAATAGGCTCCATCTTTGCGATATCGGAGTTCATGGCTTCATCGAAAACCTTCTAGTAGTATCACCTTGAGCAATCGACCACGTACATGGTGAAAGCATCATTGACCCTTACGAAATTGCGGTTCTTTGGTCTCAAGGTGAAGCTGCAGGCAATAGGCATACAACTGGATCATCTTTGTGTGCATCTATATAGGAGAAACCAAACCACTTTGCTGGATGCTTTGCTAGGGTATACATCGAGATATGAAGTCATATAGAACTTCTTTGTTTCTTTGGACGTTGGATAATTTGCTCGGCCAAATTCATGCGATGATCTCTGCCCAGTTGATATTTTGTGTTCCCTGGCACACCATGCTGATGAGCGGGCACATCCAGAAATGAAACTCATTGGTGGAGGGCAAACCCATAACCCGAGCCAGCAGGATTATGAAGTCTGACAGTTCTTCGTTGAAATCTGCTCGGAAGAGGGTTTTGGTTAGGCGAGAAGCACCTTTCTTAGGGTTCTTCAACCAAGACTTCGCCACTCGCGCCTTGTATTTGTCACTGTCTTGGTCGAACATAGCCTGTGCTTGATCTCGGGAGACGACTATAGCATTGTCCATCTCCGGAATCCTCAGAGCAGCGCCAATGGCAGCAGCGTCCAGCTTGGCAATGAGTTCCCCATGTACATTTGTCAATTCGCTAGAATCGGGGTCGAAGTGAGCTCCACATGAAAGCACTGTATCAGCACACTGTACTGAGATTGGGAATCCTCCGGCAAAAGCTAAACCACTATCATTAATCATCTGTGCCATTGGTGTAGGGTTTGCATCTGTCATTCTTGCCCAAAAATCACCGAAGTCGAGATGACGAGCTTCGCTGTCCCCTATATTGCTAACAGCAGATTCAAGCGGAGAAATTTGCTCCTGTCCCTGGAACTTGATCTTCATATTGATAGTCTCGGAGCTGCAACCTAGACTTCTGGAAGGAATTTGCAAATGGAGGGGGAATCGCGCAGGTTTTCAAATGGCGAGGGTTCGAGCAAAAGATAGCATGGAAGCAATGCGAAAATGCAAAGGGGAATGCTCGTTATATAGCCGTTTGGAGAGAGAAATGACTTTAATGCGCATTGAATACACAACCACCAATTTGAAAAGCATCATACTTGGAGCGAGCGGGAAAAACTAAGTGTGAATGACACTAGGTACGCTTGGGACATGTGAGACGCGAATGCGCGAAACACGCGGCTCGGCCGGTTCGGGCGAAACAGGGAGAGGACGCACAAATGCATTTGGGACAAATGGGACGAAAATGTGTGAAGTACGCGATTCGGGTGTTTCGGCCGAAATTGGAACAAAGGGCCCGTTTGGACTTGGGACATTCGGGACAAAAGTTCGAAAGTCGCGACTTGACCAGCTCGGCGAGAAATTGGGAAGCTCGCACTTTTTCAAATGGGGCGGTTGGGACAAAATTTGGTTCGGGCAAATCGGCCGAAAATGGAAAGCTCGCACTTTTTAACTTTGGGACATTTGGGGAAGGAAAGTGCGAAGTCGCGGGAAGGATGATTCGGCGAAATTGGAGCAACAACATGAAAATAAGTTTTGGGACACTTGGGACAAAATTTTCCAGCGGGCCGAAAATGGGACGGCCGGGGATTTCGGCCGATCGGGGAACAGAGTGCATTTTCGTACTTGGGACAGATGGGACAAAAAGTTCCGACAGGCCCGAAAATCACACAAAATGACCCAAAACACGAGATTTTTCAATTTCACGACTTAGGCACCTCAGAGAAAAACACTTAAGACTCAAAATTTTGAAATTTTACTCTTATCAGAGCGGGAAATTTTGAGTAGACAACAGCTGGCTCCTTCTGGGGATGACTTGGTATAAATTCATGGAATGAGACAAGGCAAGAACTTAGATAACTCGGTGAAGCAGACCAGTGCCTTATCCATTGGGCAAAGGAGTCAAAAACAAACCAACACAGAGGGCAACACAAACAACAACAGAAGGGAAACACACCGAAAGCAGAAAAGCAAAAACACTGTACAGAATATACAAAGGGACTCCCTAGTCACCTAGGACTTGAACAACTTCAAATACTGCCCACTATAAGGAAGTGGGAGGGGGGAACCATCCATGTAATCAAGATAGAAAGAGTTCTTACCAGCAAAGTGTCTTATCTTGAATGGTCCGAGCCATAGTGAATCAAATTTTCCATGGCTGCCACGAGGTTCATGTCTTTTGTCCCATAACAGCACGGTATCTCCAACTTGGAACTCCCTGAACTTAGCTTTCTTGTCAAACAGAACCTTTACCTTCTGCTGGTGAGCGGATATCCTGTCAGCAACCTCCAATCTATCCTCGTTCAGTTTGTGCAGGTACATGATTCTTTTATCGAGCATCACTTTGAAACTAGTATCTCAATGGCCTTCATCGGGTGCAAGGTGGCGGTTCCACATCCTTTGCGATTGAGCTTCCACTCCATACACCACTTGAAAAGGAGACATTCCAATGGCTCTTTTAGGTGTGATCCTGTCTGCCCAAAGAGCATCATAAAGCTTCTTATGCCAGTTTCGCTGAGACTCATTGACCAACTTCCTTATGATAGTCACCAGATTTTTGTTGGTGGATTCTGCTTGTCCATTTCCTGGGGTAATAATCTGAAGAATGAGCCAGAGAGATGCCATACCCGTAGCAGAAATCCATTATCTCAGTTGAGGAAAAGTTCGAAGCATTATGCATTCTGATCTTGTTAGGTACACCATACCTTACCAAGATGTTCTCTTTGATGAAGTTGCATACAACTTCAGAAGTAGTGCTCTTGACTGGAATAGCTTCCACCCATTTGGTGAAGTAGTCAGTGGCAGTTAGCACATGCGTGTGACCAGCACTAGAAGCAGGGTTCAGTGCACCAATGAAGTCTAGGCCCCACTGCTGAAATGGTTCCTCAATCACAACCGGCTTGAGAGGTAAAGATGCCAATTTAGGTCTTCCCACAAAGGTCTGACAAGCTTCACATTTATCCACCCACTTGGATGCATCTCTGAACAAAGAAGGCCAGTAATATCCTCCCCGGAGTATCTTGTGAGTTGTGACTGTTGATGAATAGTGCCCTCCACATGCCTGATCATGGAAAGCTGAGAGCAACTTTCTCTGCTGCTCCTTGTCCACACACTTCAGAAATCTCCCATCTAAACCACGCTTGAACAAGGCATTTTCCCACAGTACATATTGCGCTGATCTCAATTTAATGAGTCCTCTTTTCCTTGGTAGTTAAATGAGAGGGGCATTCCCCATAGGTGAGAAAATGGGCAATGTCAGAATACCATTCATCGACTGAACTAAGGAATAGAACAGTAGGAATGTCAGCTTTCTCCTCCAGCAACTCATGTTTGGCTCCTTCAGCGATGAGCTCACAAAGACCCCTTCCACGAACCAGCTTGGTTGGTTTGATATCAATGTCATACTCCTGGACTTTAGCCACCCAGTTTCCTCTCTTGGACCCAAATTCTTGCTGTGTAAGAATTGACTTAATGATCGTATCGGAACCCGGCACCATAGAGTGAGAGTTGAGGATATAGAAAGCAGGCGCTTGCGGCTTTGACTACTGCAAAAGCATGCTTCTCCATCATGGTGTATTTCAGCTCATGATTCTTCAGGATATAGCTCATGAAGGCAATTGGTAGCTCATGTCCATCAGAGTCTTCTTGGGTTAAGACAGCAGCCAGGGTATTATCTGTAGCATAGCAATAGATGATGAAATCTTTGCTGAAGTCAGGACAGGCCAAAACTGGAGTTTTAGCAATGGCTTTCTTGATACCCTCAAAGGATTCCTTTCCTTCAGAAGACCAACCAAATGCTTGCTTCCCTTTCATCATCTGAGAGATGTTCAAAGTTAATTCAGCAAAATCAGGGATGAATCTTCTTAAAAAATTGATCTTACCGAAAAAGGAATGCACGCCTTTTTTACTGGTTGGGAGAGGAATCTGCTGGATGGCTTGAACTCGTTCAGGATCAATCTTAATACCATCCTTGGAGACAATGTGCCCTAATAGTTTTCCTTCTGTAACACAGAAGACAGATTTTTTAGGATTTAAAGAAATCCCATGCTCTCGGCATCTCTGCAGAACTGTTTCCAGGTGGTCGAAGTGATCTGCTCTTGTCTTTGAAAACACTGTCAGGTCATCAAGGTATATGATGATACATTTCCCTTTCAAGCTTCCAAAAGCCAAATCCATAGCTCTCTGGAAAGTGGCACCAGCATTAATCAGCCCAAAAGGCATTCTCTTGTAGGCGAAGGTACCCCAAGGAGTGGTGAAGGTTGTCTTGTGTTGATGTGATGTCAGCCTCTACGATTGTATCCGAGAATCCATCAAGCATAGATAACATTTCAGATCCTGTTCACTGCTTGCAATATTTGATCCATCATGGCGAGAGGGTAGTTATCTTTCGAGAGAAGCTTTGATTCGAGTTCTGAAATCAACACGAATGCGGATCTCACCATTCTTCTTCTACAGGCACAATGTTTGCAATCCATGTTGAATGGTGAATGGGAAAGATGATTTTAGCCTTGACAATGATTTTGAATCTCTCTGAAATATAGTGTCGGCTATTTTGGGATTATCTTGCCTTTGTTTACGCTTGAAAGGCTTGATTCTGGTTTGAGAGGGATAGAGTCTTTGCATGTCTTTTGGCTTGAAGGCTTTTAGGTCCTCATAAGAATATGCAAGAACATCCTTATACTTCCTTAGAAGATCAATTGCTCTTCTCCTCTCATCGGTTGTGCAACATTTCCCAATATTTACCAGCTTGGGATCAGTAGAACTCCCTATATCAATCTTATCATACTCAGCTGATTGCTGAGGTCCAGTAGAAGCTTTAGATTTTACATATCTGTCATGTTTGTCAAACAACTCCTCCAAACTCACCAAACCTTTGGGAATCTTGTTTCCTTTGAGTTTAATGCACCCTTCCTGATCTGTTTCTTCTCCTTGGGTGATGAGCTTGAGTTAGAGGACACACTCTCACGAGGCAGGTTGTCACTTCCCTCAAAATATAGTTGTTCGAAATTCCCCTTGAGTTCCAGGAAGGAAAGAAAATGCTGGTCATCGTTGAAAACTTGCCAGTTATTAGTATTGTCAGGAACACTAGGCCGGTGGACCATTTCGATAGTGAACTTATCTGAGAGAATTCGGGATGGGGAATCAATAATGACCACGAGGCGCCCGGTGAATCAGCCTGCTTTGTTCTTTTCTGGGTATTGCTTGATAGAGAAGGCATCGAGGAATTCAATTGAATCCCAAACCTGATTAGAGTAATGCTTGACCTCCCATTTTTACGAAAAATGCTTCTGACTTGTTTCACAATCAGCTCTGCATCACCACGAGCCAGAAGATTTTTTACACCTCGTTCTTTGGCCACTTGCAGTCCAAGAATGAGAGCCTCGTACTCTCTGCGGTGTATTGTTAGTGTTTTGGCTGCAACTTAAATGAAAAAGGGTGTAGGCGGCCTTCGGGTGATACTAGCGGGACACCCGGCTCGAGAACCAGCCGAGGAACAACTTCCATCAAATTCTAAAATCCAAACACCATTGGGATCTTTGGGTGATACTTTGGAGGGTTGGATTTCATCAGGGGACAGAATCATGTAATTACCATGACCTATGTCTTCATAGAGTATTTGTGCCTTAGGATCATCGTTTTACGCACAATATACTCTATTGTTTCTCGAGGAGTAACTTCTTCATTTGTCCATTGTGGGTATGAGTGCGTGTGACCAATCCATTTGAATCTCCCCACCCACATCTTTCTGAAGTTCCGACTTAGCAACATTAGTAAGAAGGAGGAATGTCTGCTACTAGGATGGTAGCAAGACTTTCTTTTCGAGGTAAAGCGGCAAAAGCCACTTGTGCATCTTTAATCCTTCCAACCAAAGGTACTTCCTTACTTTCCATGGAGTAGCAAGATCCATAAGTACGAGTAAGGGTCAAGCCTAAAGCATGAGCTACCTTAGCAGGCATCACATTATCTGAGGCTCCGGAATCTATGACACAGTTACTGAGCCTATGGCCAGCTATAAGAAGTGTTACATAAAAAGGCTTGATTTTGTCACCAGGCGAGGTGACAGCAGCTACCAGACTAGGCTGTGGTATAGAAGGAGGAGTGGGCAAAAGGCCTTTAGAGGTGGTCTTGGAATGGGAATTTACAAATTGGATCATCTTGGCAAAAGCTTTGGGATGGGTTTGGTAGTATTCAGCTTCTGAAATTTGAACCTTGGTCCTTTTTAGGTGATCCACAATATCAAAGGATCCAGAGGTGGATGGGCCATCATCATTTGAAATTCTAGGCTTATCAACCTTAGGAGAAAAAGAAGAAGAAGCAACTTTGGTAGCAGGATTGACAGTACTTACCTTTGGTGCGAGATGAGGTAGGGATAGGAGATCCTCTTTAGCAATTACAGGAATAGTTTCTGGTTGCTCCTTAGATTTCTTCGTGGGCTGTGTTACTTTCTCCTTCTGCCTCATCTGTTCTCGAGTCATGACAGCAAATGATTCACTGTTCATATCTGCTACCACTTCATCATAGTTATCTCCATCATCAGTGCCTTCGGTGGTAAAGAAATTAACGAGATCCTTGAGTTCTTCCGCCTCATCATCAAATTCCTCGGGAATTCCTCACGAGCTTCATCGTCCACATCATCATCGGGCTCTTCAACTTCACGAGTTGCATTCACGGGAACTTTGTGAGGAGGACCTTCAAGTGCTAGTCTTGTGTGAGGAAGCGGGCAAGCGATTTACGGGCTGAAAATTTCTTCTTGGAACATCTGCGTATGGGGCATCTTTGGGCAATTGTTTCTTTATAGCTACTAGATCATTTGCAAGTTTACGGACTAATGGATCGATATTGGGTCGAGAGGTGGAAGAGGAAGAAGCGGCAGATTTAGATTTGGGAGGATCTCTCTTGACTTCCACCGACATGATCGAGTCATCCTCGACACTAACGGCCGAGTTCTTGATCCGAATTAACGTTCCAAGATTAGCCCTTCTTAGAGCATAAGCCGACTTTGGGCGTTTGAGCATTTAGAAAGAAACATTTTGAATTTGATCAACCGGTCGAGTATTACAGGAATTTTGTTGATCGAGTCTATTGAACCGAGCCACAAATTCTCTCATGGGTTACGATGGATCTTTCTTTATACGAGAAATTTGGGCAAGCGGTGCATGCACATCTTCTGCCCGGCTTGAAGCGGCTTTTGAGGCGAGTTCTCATTGTATTCCGGTCGGTGATGGCACCGGCCGGAAGGTGATAGAACGATCGGCGGCATTATCTGTACGCGTCTCAACGCGACGGCCTTCTTGCGAGGCGTCTTCATGTTCGACTCCCAAGACTCACATGCAACTATGAAAGGCTGCGATGTGTTCATCGGGGTGTACTTTGCCATCTCCTCTAAACTTGGGGAAGTTCTTTCGGTTACCTCTAGGTAACTCATGCAAAGGCTGAGTAAGGGCCAAGGGCCCGACACGTTGACCCCATGGCAATTGTGCCGCCATTCTTGGAAATACGGCTTGGAGGGGAACTTTAACACCAGCAAGGATCAAAGCTCGTAGATTGGGACTAGCAGGCTCTGAAGGAATACCACCCGTAGGACTTCTATCTTGAACAGGCGGAGTGCTCGTCGAACGAGTTCTTCTATTTGAAGGGAAAGGAAAACCTGTTGCTCAAAAGCTGGCGAGAATCTTGATACGAGGGTCCTTCTCCCTCGAGTGAAAGCGGAGTCGCGAGATCAAAGGATGATCGAAAAATTGCGATCTTGGAATGTGATTTTCCCAGTGAGTCGCCAAAAGCTGTTGGTCGTCGAGATAGGACTTTTAGAAGCAGCAGCGGTCAGGGGACAAGAAGTCCCTCCTCTTTAATGGGAGAGGTTCCCTTATTACAGAAACGAACTTATTTACAAATGTAGAACATTGTTTTATGGTTAAACTTGGATATTACGAAAGTGTTTTCCACTGAGGATCATCGATTACACTGAGGGTGAGGAAGGGAATAAGAAGATGAGCGAGAATAGCAACATTGGAATTATAGATAGCGAGAATAATTCTTCATGTATGCGAAGCTTCAAAGAATTTAAGACAAGATCATTTGCGTTGGTGAATGAGATTAAATTTAAAGACACAAAGTTCCATAAATAACCTTCTTGATTTATTAATCAAGGACACAAAGTTCCTTCTTGGTTATACAAGATCACTGTATTGGCAAAACTGAACAGTATGCAATTAGAGAGAGACTAACGAGTTAAGAACAAAATGATCTTCACGATATTAAAGGAAAACACAGAGATAACGAGAATCGAGATAGACAAAGAATGAAAAGCCCTTTTGTATTGATTTCTTTAAGATCTATTTACACTTTCAACCAAATATTCCAAGTTCTTCCTCCTCTTCAAAATGGCGTGGAAAGGCCATTATATAGCTTGAAGTCGGTTACTCTTCGTAACCGTTTCTTTTAACTAAAGAATAGTTAAGGACACATGATTACAATACCTTAACGATTACAAAGAATACGAAAAGAAAGGGAAGAAGAGGAAAGAAAGGAGAAGGAGACGGTGGCGGTTCTTTGGGAGGGACCCCTTTGTCTTGAGAATCCGCTTGCCTGAATTTCTTCAATGACTCGGCTATATCTACTGCCACGAGGACTAGCGTGTTGGCTGCAGGTGAGTCAAAATCCCAGACATTTCTCCATCTCTTTATCAAACTCGGCGTGAGTATGATAATCTTTGTTTGCTTCTTGATGGCGTTGAAGAGAACAAATTTCCTTCATCTTTTCCTTAGAGATGGAGCTTTCCTTGAATAGATGATCTTTGACAAAAAGCTCAATTGAGCTTTGATTTCTTGCGAGACATGGAGGAAGCACGAGTTTTCATCTTGAAGATGACAATGCATATGAGGAGAGAGAAGGAAGCGGCAATGCACTAGGTGTCTTGAAAGCTTCTCCCATAAAATTTATTCTTCATTTCTCCCTGACTTCCTCAGGACTTTGATTTTCCACTCTTGGGCTGTAGACCCAGGATTTTGATAGATTGTCTTTGGCATCATCGAAAATCTTGTTCGCCCGATAAGATGTTCTCATTTGCAGGACATCGTCCCATGAGGCGAAGGTCTGACAATGCAACTGCGAAAATGGGAGTTTAAGCTCTTTATCCATAACCCCAATTGATAGTAGAGGATAGCTTACATTGCAAATTGTCTACCTTTCCATGTAGTTTAAAAGCTTCATCGATGAAGTTTAGCCCGGCCAACAAGCATGTCATCCACCATGGCTGGCCAGACAAATAGCTCTGCCATAGACAGAATACTTGTGCATATCTTTGATACTTTGCACTTCATCTTGGCTTAGAATTACGGGAGGCGGTAGAGCAGTCGAGGGTGGGGTCAAAACTTTGTCCTTAGACAAGAGTGACTTGATAAAACTTGTGAGAACTTGGGCTTGTTCTTCCAAACATTGATAGTCTGCTTGCCCTTTCTCTACCCTTCAGATGACTCTTGTACTTGTTTCACGGAGGTTGTGAATTTCACCTTCGAGGAGTGGAGACTCTCCCATAGGGATCCTTGAAAGCTCTAAGTCGGATGTCACAAGTCGATTCTGATTTGTCTCGTTGATTGTTGTAGGCTTAGCAATCTCCAAGAATTGCTGACCTTGGGCATCGAGACACACATTGCGGAGGTGGTTACGGCTTTCTTGGCAAGAGAAGGAGTGGTGCCCAGCAAGGTATCTCTGACATCAAAATTTGGTCCCAAGCTTTGAGAGGAGGATTTCCTCTTCCTTTTGTCGACCGGAGGTTGCACCCAAGCAAAAGAGGAAGAAGAATCTCGCGGGGGGGCAAGGGGACGAGAGCAGGAGCTCATGACACTCGAGTGCTGCATTTTATTGACTCATTTGAGGCGTGAGTAGAGCAACCTTGGAAGCAATGGCGGTAGAAGAACTAGTAGTACACTTTGGAAGTTCGGTGCTCTGGACCTCTTTGTCCTTATCTGCTTTGGATCTTGGGGAACATTTGCAGAGTTGGCATCTCACTTTCTTCACTTTCACTTAAGAACAATGATGTTCTCACGGCCTATAGGCAACTCTACTTGTTTTCTTGGAGGATCATTCTCTGCAGGTTCCTTCTTTACCTCTTTGAGTTTCTTCTTGTATACCTAGGTAGATGGAGAAGGAGTAGATTCTCTGAGTCCGAGTGTTGAGGCGGGAGGGTTTTCAGGTGGTGTTCCGGACTCTTGGCAACCGATGCCTCTCTTATGGGTGTCGAATCATCCTTGGAGCTAGATTCTCCTGAGTGCCTCTTGAATTCTCGGATCTTCTTACTGAACCAGACCTAGTCTGATTAAAGCTGGAGCAAGAATCTCGGCCGAGATCATCTCTCTCTTTCTTGTTCCAATCCGAGTCCTCCTTTAGGGGTGTGCTTAATCACATTTTCATACTCATAAGAGTATAGCTGGGAATTGTCATCGGAGACCTTCGGGAACTTAGTCAGGCCGAGTTCTTGGATCATGTGCGAGGAGAACTGCCCACAATGCCTTCTTAGCTTCAAAATCATTTGCATTTGAGAACACAATTCGGCCCGGTAGTCTTCCTTGTATCTGCCTATGATGATAGACTATTTTGATGTTACATTCGATGAACTTCTTCAAGTCAAAATAGGTTCTTGGCTTGAAGAAATGAGCGATGATGAAAGGACGGGGCTCTTTCATGTTACGAGCATGTGAGTTTGATTTTGCATGTGTAGTTTCCCGAGAGAGATGGGAAAGTGCAAGCGCCGAAATCTTCTTGTCTCTGATGAGTTACGTGCAACTTATCTAGTTGCACTGCATATTTCAATAAAGCCATTTTGTCATTGCAGAACATGGGAAGCCCGAGAGGAGTGCTTTCAAAGCCAAGCTTGATATAGGAAAATTTCTGAATTGAATGAAATAGGCTCCATCTTTGCGATATCGGAGTTCATGGCTTCATAGGTGAAAACCTTCTTGAAGGTATCACCTTAAGCAATCGACCACGTACATGGTGAAAGCATCATTGACCCTTACGAAATTGCGGTTTTTGGTCTCAAGGTGAGCTGAGGCAATAGGCATACAACTGGATCATCTTAAACATCATATTGTGTGCATCATATAGGAGAAACCAAACCCTTTGCCCGGATCTTGCTAGGGTATACATCTTGAGATATGAAGTCATATAGAACTTCTTTGTTTCTCTGGACGTTGGATAAGCTCGGCCAAATTTCATGCGATGATCTCTGCCGATGTTGATATTTTGTGTTCCCTGGCACACCATGCGATGGCGGGCACATAATGGGAAATGAAACTCATTGGTGGAGGGCAAACCCATAATGGAAAAACGGGATTATGAAGTAGTTAGTTCTTCTTGAAATCTGTTCGGAAGAGGGTTTTGGTTAGGCGAAGCGCCTTTCTTAGGTGGGTGAGAATCAACCAAGACTTCTCCACTCGCGCCTTGTATTTATCCTTTGTCTTGGTCGAACATAGCTTTGTGCTTGATCTCGGGAAAGGCGACTATAGCATTGTCCATCTAGGAAATCTAAAGAAACGGCGCCTTGATACGGCGTCCGAACCCTAAAGTGATGAGTTCCCCATGTACATTTGTCAATTCGCTAGAATCGGGGTCGAAGTGAGCTCCACATGAAAGCCTTTATGTAGACCTTTTGTCTATTGAGATTGGGAATCCTCAAAAGCTAAACCACTATCATTAATCATCATGCCATTGGTGTAGGGTTTGCATTGTCAGTTCTTGCCCAAAAATCACGAAGTCGAGATGACGAGCTTCATTTGTCCCCTATATTGCTAAAATGATTCAAGCGGAGAAATTTGCTCTGTCCGGAACTTGATCTTCATATTGATAGTCTCGGGCTGGGACCTAGGTGACGGAAGGAATTTGCAAATGGAGGGGAATCGATTGGTTTTCAAATGGGCGTGGGTTCGAGTAAAAGATAGCATGGAAGCGTAATGCGAAAATGCAAGGGAATGTATTATATAGCCGTTTGAGAGAGAAATGACTTTAATGCGCATTGAATACACAACCACCAATTTGAAAAGCATCATATTTGGAGCGGCGGGAAAAACTAAGTGTAAATGATACTCAGAGTACGCTTGATAGGAATGTTGTGGTAGCGAATTTAGAGGTTGGCTCGGCAGTTGGCGAAGCAGGGGAAGGGCGTTAAAATGTCAAAGTTGGGGAAAAGTAGAAAGTAGGGTCTACATGATTAGGAATTGGAAAATATTATATTGGAATCGGGACAAAGGTGAGGTTATAAATACTTTTTTGTGTATTTTATTTGAAGGGCAGTGTTAGAAATGTGGAACCCATGAAAATGGATAAGCTCGCACTTTTTAAAAGGACATTTACATGTATAGGAAAGTTAAGTATGGAAGGATGATTGTAGAAAGTGGATTTCTTAACACGATTCTTAAAATAAGTTTTGGGACACTTGGGACAAAATTTTCCACGGGTTCTATAAAAAAGGGCAGCCCGGGGATTTCGGCGATCGGGAACGAGTGCATTGAGAAACTTGGGACAGATGGGACAAAAGTTGTAAAGGAAAATCACACAAAATGACCCAAACAGGATTTTTGTTAAAGACTTAGGCACCTCAGAGAAAAATACTTAAAACTCAAAATTTTGAAGTTTTCCCATAGTTATTGTTGGAAGGCGGGAAATTTTGAGTAGACAAACACTTCAAGTACATCATGGGTGAGATTGTAATAATTTGATGTTGATATTATAATTTACTTTGATATTTCAGATTTATCATCATTTCTTCTTATCATAGTCTATGGTATTCTTGTGTTATGTTTGTTGTTGTGTTTCCGATTACATCCACCAAACTAAAAGCTATGCATTAGTAAATAATCATAACTTACGAGGAGTTCGGTGAAGAATTACATAGTCTTTGGATTGGTGATGACATTTTGGTTCCGTTCTTTGGGACCATTCCTCATTGGTGGATTTTCGGAGAGATATTCCCACTTAGTAAAAAAAATTTGGAGGGTAACCTTGTTTTTACATGTGCATAGTAGTTACCATGGTAAATTCACTTAGTTACCATGAAAAGTATTTTTCTTTGAATAGTATTTATCTTACTTATAAAGTCACTTTTTACCATGAATAGTATTTACCACAGTAACTTCACCTTTACCTAAGAACTTCACTTCTTTTACCGTGAATAGTGTTTACTTCACGGAAAGTACCACAAATTAACTTCACTTTTACCACGATAGAAGTCAAGTTTTACCATAGTTTACCATGGTCATTTCTACTTTATATTATAGTGATTCCAATTATTTTTGCACATAAGTCTTGTTGATTGTATTGTGGGTTGGTATTTCACTTTGTGGTTACTTTTGAAAATGGGAAGATTCCTATTTTTTCATCCCAATCTAATGAAGATGCTTCCTCTTTCATTCAAGAGTTTAAACTATCTTGTATTTGTAATGGCCTTATAAGAAGAAACAATGGAATGAATTTTTCCTACCTTTTTGGATGGTTCAACCCTTAGGTGGTTTGAAACACTAGGTAATAATGTGAAAAACTCAGGGATTTATTAAGCGAAAGTTTTCTTGAAGAATTTGGTGAACAACAAAAATATGCAGATCTCATCATCGATATCACAAAGCTATCCCAAGGAGAGAAGGAGGAGATAAGGGATTATCATGCTCGTGTTCTAGAGCTAAGGAGGAAGCTCGATGCCAGATCGGAAGGAAGGACTTAGTGGATGGGTTGATGAATGGTGTGGATAATATCCTATGTAAGCACCTCATTCTTGGGATGAAGCCGAGAGATCGAAACGAGTGAAGTATGACTACCCAACTACCATTGAAAAGCAAAGGAGATTGCAAGAAGGAAAGAAGAAAGCATGGTAGAGGATCCCAAAGAAATTGTTGCTAAATTAGAGCCTACACCGGCACCTTTGGTTCGTAATCCACAACCACTCTTGATGAGCACAAATCTTTCTCCTAGTACATCTACTTGAGTATGAAGATTTGCTCAAAAAGATGGGTCGATTAATTATTAATCTTCTTCATGGAAAGGAATTTAGTTCTCGGGGAGGAGATAGAGGTCCAAAAGTAATATTTAAAGTTGTATGTTATGATTGTTATAAAAGGTCATTATAAGTATAATTGTCCGAGATAGAGTTCTACATGCAGTACAGGAGATAATGATAAAGGAAAAGCACTGTGAATTCTTTTGATGTAGTAGATAAGAGCATAAATAATGAAGTAGATGTGTTTGTAACAAAAAAGAAAGAAAGAAAAATATAATCAAGATGGAAATGATCCTAAGAAGATGAAAGGAGAAACTAGTAAGAAACATAGGAGAAGAAAGTTGGGTGTGTAGGATTTTTGAGTTCATAGGGGCAAGGACCATACTCCATCTTAGAATATCTATCAAAAGGCACGAAAATATTACATATGGTCAACTCTTAGCTATGTCTTCGAGAAGAGGCGGGACTCACGAAGTGGACTCGATGCTCAATAAAGGAAGGAGGTTGAGGTCCCTATTTTTGAGAGGCAGAGGCGGATCCCATGCTCCACAAGTTGAGGTATTATGTAATGATATTTAAATTCATGATGTCTTAGTTGATGGAGGTGTTGCGGTTAATGTAATGACCGATTCTGTAATGAATATGTTGGGTTTAAAAATTGATCCCCTCAACACTTATGTTAAGGTCATTAAATAAGGAAAAACTAAACCGAGAAGGTGTAGTTTCAAATGTGGTAATATCTGTTATGGTGTGTATGTGTGGTATACTTTGAGTCATGAAAAATGGTATTATTGCATGTACCCAATGTTGTTGGGAAGGCCATGGCTAAGGAGAGTTCATGTGAAACTACCGGAATGAAGGCTTCACGACACTTGGACATGGTTGAGAGAGGGTGAAGATAAATTTTATCCCTCCGCATCATAAGGCGAGAACACTGTGGATTCAAGTGATGAAAGCGATGATTGGACACCTCACGATTACTCTAGTGCGAATGAAGTGGACAGAAGATGAAGAAAGTGAGGTTGATGTTTTGGTCATGGATATCCTTCTAGTCACACTTTGACTCATGAACCCATAAAATTATCGAAGAAGAAAATGATGATCGTCTCCAACAAATAAAGATTGGTGATCTTTGTGATGGAGAGTGAGAAGGATGTTATCTCTAGCTCTTTCGAAGGTACATACACCTATTCACTTTTATTACAAGGAACTTGGTTAAGTAAGTTGGGTAGAAAATTCTATTGAGGTAGATGGTGCTTAAGCCCATAAAGAAAATACCATATAGAATAAATCCTATTTTTCTAAGACGTAAAAGAAGAAATAGATAAGTTCTTGATGCGGGATTCATATTTCTGTGGAGAATTCACAATGGGTTTCTCCCATTGTGATCTCAATAAAAAAAATAATGGGAAGCTATGCATTTTGTTGATTATAGGAAGCTCAATAAGGCAACAAAGAAGGATCATTACCCTCTTCCATTCTTAGATCGGATCTTGGGCCGAAGTAGGCTGGCAGGAGTGCTATAGTTGTCTTGATGGATATATCGGATACAACCAAGTTTTTATAGTAGAGAAAGATCGGTTGAAGACCATGTTCACCACTCCTTGGGGAACGTTTTCTTATAGATTTATGCCTTTTGGTTGTGTAATGTTGTGGCAACATTCCGGTGTTTGATGAATAGGGTGTTGAACCCTACATTGGGTTCATAGAGTATTTCTGGATGATTTTTACATCTATGGGAGTAATATGGACCACTTGCACCAGGATGGAGACAACATTTCAAAGGTTAGATGAATCAAAAGCCTCATTAAACCCTACAAAGTGTGTCTTTGGATGTTCTAAAGGAGTTTTGTTAGGGCATGTTGTATCCGAGAGATGGTATTGGTATTGATCTTGATAAAGTTTCAAAACTCAAAGAGTTACCATTTCTATGAATAGAAGTAAGTTGAGATCATTTTTAGGCCATGTGGGTTCTTATAAAGGTTCATCAAGAATTTCTCAAAGATTTCATAGCCACTAACCAAGTTCTTGAAGAAGAATGTTACTTATGAACCCAAGGAAATAAGGCGCGTGAAGCTTTTGAACAAGCTGAAGGAAGCCACTGGTGTCTTCACCTATTTTGAAGAATCCCGATTAGAGCGAAGCCAT